>JASVER010000010.1:10029954-10177981 GCA_030449065.1 Oceanodroma leucorhoa
AGGGAAGGGAAGGGAAGGGAAGGGAAGGGAAGGGAAGGGAAGGGAAGGGAAGGGAAGGGAAGGGAAGGGAAGGGAAGGGACAGCAGAGTGAAAATGTGGTGTATAGTATTTATTACTCATAGGTTTTGCCTGTAATTCTCAGACCTCCAGATCCCTTCACTTATCACTTAATGAATACATAACTTCTCCCCTGTACACTGCTTGCTACAGACACCCTGCCCCTTTCAGCAATAGTACACACAGCACCAGGACTCCGTATCCAATTTCTCCCTCTTTCCATTTTGATTTTGTTTATTCAGTTGGACAGATAAACACATATTTCGAGTGTTAAACAGCTGCTGTGAGCTCAGTATTGCCCCATGATATATGATGCCACAAATCTTGCTGAATTGTCCTTCTTTTCTCCAGTCTAGGCCCTTTTCAGACATTTTTTCTAGCCATCCTGATTTCATTACAGCAAATGTCATATCTCCTTTAGCTTACAAATTCCCAGTCACAGAACTCAAGCAGCTACTTTAATGTAATGTTAAATTTTTAAAAATACTTTCACGTTATACATCCGCTCGCTTTTTAAGAGTAATTTCAAAATGCTGTTATGTCCTGACCAATTTTATTAGTACTTCTCCCCCCTTTCCTATGATCAAAATTAACATCTGTACAAAGAATACACCCTCTCTTTTAAAGGATTACTTTTCATCTTGAATCATGCATAGAATATGCCTTCTAACTCTATCCAGTGTAAATAATGTGTAAAATAATCAAAGCATCATCATGACCTGACAGCAGAAGCCTTTTGATGAATAGGGTTTTATGTAGGATTATCATATGACATTTCCAAACTACATTATATTTGAGTCATATACTATTGCATTAAATTCTTCTATCATGCTGGATTTGTACATTTAGCAAGTTATCAGTGTTCTCCTTTGTGGTCAGATTTATACAGCAATTGCAATCGAAAGCACCAGAAGTACAAAAGGAAACCAGGGCAGAGGAAGGATATGCTACTAATGAAGAATCAGATCTTGTTCTTGTTATGCTATGTTGTTTATTCCTCTGTTTAGCCCTGCCAATGTTATTGGGTTTGTTCAGAGCACCAGATACCAATACAGTCCCTAAATATGTTATAATTTAGATTATTAGATATGCCGAAAAAACAAGCGGTATAACTACAAAACAGCTAGGTTGGAAGAAATGCCTTCTCTCCCGCRCCCCACCACCACTACATCCCATTCATGGCAGTCAAGTTCTCTTTATCCTACAGTTTCTCTGCAAGTTAGATAGTGACCTGCAAATGCACCATTTTCGCCAAAATTCAACAAGTACTGTGCATGATGCCTTCAGAGTATGTATATCGCACCAAACTGATACTCAATTAGGTGACAGCCATGCTTTCATTCCAAATGCAATCACATACCTTAAAAAGTGTATAGTTTAGCAGAAAGTGGCTTCTGTGACAGGGCAAACAGGGAGACTCATCTGGTCTTTAGCACACATAAAAAGTTCAGTTGACTGGGTTCCTCAGTTTTCATCAAGGATGGAGCTGAACCATCACTACAGAGAATGATACTACAGGATCTAGGATAGGTTAGGGAGAAACAGCCCTTGTTCTTACCAGCTAATTGATTGACCCAGCTTTATGTATGATGTAAGACTCCATCTATCAAGCACAGTAAGCAATGTTAACCTACAGTTGCAAAAATAAACAGGCCTATTTGTAACAGAGAAGTCTTCACAGAACAGGCATAAAACCCTCAAACACTCACACACCCTCAAAGAGTGCTTTAATGCACCTTACATTAAGTTAAGAAGAGCAGCCCAAGAGTAAGGTAACAAAATGAGAAACAGAAATACAAAAAGAAACTGAGAGAAGGAAAAGAGGCCAAAAGACGGAAGAATAGGACTGAAAGGAAGAAAATGCAAAACGCTGTGGACCTAATAAATCTAAGTAACAAAGAAGACAAGAAAGGAGAGAAAAGCAGAACTGTTAGAGCAGTAGGAGAGGGAGTAAACAAACAAACAAACAAATCTGCCTTAGCAAGTCCATTTCCCTTCCTGGACTCAGCTCTACCATCCTGTCTTGGGCTGACTTTTACCCTAGCTCACAAAAAACACATTTTTTACCACTGGAATGTACCAGGTTGCACCAAAAGGCAGGTTTTTAACAAACAGATTTCCCAGAGGAAGAAACCATCCCAGGACTTTACCTCCTTTGCAGAAGTTACTCAGTTTAAACAGTAGAGTGGAGGAGAAGGAGGAAGAATGGAGAAGGGGTGAGGAAGAATGGAAGGGAGAGGAGTGACGACAAAGTCCACGTGGTGATAGAGACTAATGCAGGGCTCAGTAGTGTCCCCAAGGCTGGTGGTTGGCCCTACCCAAAAGTCAGCAAATGCCATTGCTATGACCCAACCCACAGTTTTTACCATGAAGCAGAGGTGCAGTGATATAGTGTTTCTCAGCCAATGAACAGCCCATGCAAATGACCCTCTCAGCAAATTAAAATAGTTCAGAATCCTACCCTCTACTATGGTTCAAAATACATTGCTCTTCCACCCAAAATGTCATGCAGATTCCTAATTAAAGAAACAGACTTAACTTTCTCTGCTCTGAACTAATACTGTCTCCTCTCTGCATACAGAAAAAAGACATTTAAAAAATAAAATAAAAATAAAATAAAATAAATAAAAATCAATAGCTCTAAAATGGAACTATCTCCATTTACCCTTTCTCTATCAAGGACTGAATCTTTAGAGGTCCCTTCCAACCTCTCGCATTCTGTGAACAGACTCAGAGAATCGCGGCCATTGATGGAGTTTAATTGCTTATCACAGTCTAAGATCTAATGAAAATAGCCAAGTGTTATAAAATAATATGGTTCAACTGATATCAGAAAGAAATACATTGCATAAGAATTTAAACCACTTTAGCTGCTAAAAGCCCTGTATATTCTAAATTATATCCACCATATCCAGTGCTAACTGACAATTTACCAAGTGCTAAATTTCATCTGAATTAATCTCGAATACTGAAGTTCATTTTTCAACATTCTGTTCTAGCAATTATTTCCTGTAGCCAAGTTTCGGATGAGAAAAAGTGGTACTAGGTTTCTTGCTTTTGGCAACAAATATAACCCACATAACATTATACATTCAAAACATAGCAAAAAGAAAGTCTCCCTTCTTAATAAAAGTGAGTTGATGTAAGTATTTCCTGTTCAAATGAGTATAATCATGTCTCAGTTTGGAATACTTCAGTATCACAAGTGATAACAAAAACATTTGGATGAATACAGTAATGAAGAGGTTAAATCTGATTGTAATTAGATTTCAGTATGCATGGTCATGTGGCTAGTAGTAAATTTTCCTTGATTAACTGATCCTGTTTGTTAAGAGCTCCTATTAACATTAGCACACTCTATGTTGGCTGTAGAGACACACCATGGACCAGTGCAAGATTAATGAAGGCAGGTACGCATGCTGATTAGAATGTGGCAGTTTAATAAACTCTTCTAACATTAAATTATTTAATGCATTCATGCTCATGTAGGCTATTCGATGGTCAGCTTGACCACCTATGTGTTAATATTGGGAATTGAAATGCAGAGGATGGAAGAAATATAGCAGTGGATGAGGTAATTAGCTCTCATGTCTGATAAATGGGGCAATACCTATGTGTATACATGTTTTAGCACATCACAAATGGTGCTTTCATTAACTGGAATCTCTTGCTGAAAATTTTCTGAACATTTAGTTTGATTTTGATCCCATAAACAATTCAGCTAACTACTATAGCCAGTTTGTTTAATATTTGAAGCAAATTTAAAGCGAGATATAGTGATAAAATACATTGTTAAAATCTAACACAAAAATTATCCTTGAAGCTTCAAAGTCATTTGGATGTTGTTCCAGTGTACTGCTTTGAAGCAAAGATAATGTTTAATAAACATTACCTGAGAAGTTACATGCTGTGGGCTGGTACTTGTTTTATCTTTGTATTCCTCTCTCCTCTGTCACTAGCAAGTGGTTGTTAACTTTGCAGGAAACTGGCTGAAGTTTGAGGAAGATGTCAAGCCAAACAGCTACTCTTCAGCAACTGTACCAGCATCATCTAAGTGTGCGCTTGAGCTATACACCGAGTTGCATTCCATCTTGTTATGGGGCAACACAAGTCCTGTGGCATATACTGTATCAATTCACATTAAAAGCAACATAAAACAAAGGCAATGTTTTGATGTAATGTGGTGTGTCACATAATTTGATGCACTGCATTTTATCTTCAGTGGTATCCAAAACACAACAGTGGGAGAGCTGAGGACTAGCCTGGTAGTCCTTCTGCCCAACCCTTTTTGCTGGCATTTGAATCTCTTTTCAGATCATTTAGCAAATCTAAATAAATGATGGGAATGGCTGATGGTCTTCAATTCAACACTATGTCCAGCTTCAAAATCTTTAACAAAATATAACCTTGCTAAAGCACTTCGGTGAATGAGCACTTTAGTTATTGACTGTGGTCTCTGTCCATTCATTTACAGTAAGCCACTCATTTCAAATAGCTTTTGTAACATTTTAAAGATTAAAATGATATAAAATGAATAGCTTTAGTACTGATCAGCCATGTAAGTGCATATTACTAGAATTTAATTAGCCAAGCTATTACGTCATTGCCAATAGTACAATGTGACAATATTGATGAAAACACCCCATCACTCCAGGCCTAGGAATCTTACCTACATAGGTCTATTAGACAGGACTGGGGTGGAAACTGTGCCTCTCCTGGTAAAGTTTGGGTGCTATCACCGCAAAAGATTTAAATAAAAATAAAATCAGGTGTATTGAAGGTGTATGTGGGACAGAAAGACATCCATAAAATGTAGGCAGCATTTAAAGGCATAAAAGTAGGACTTTGTCCGGAAAAAGGGGATGCCTGGTGTTGGCCTGCTCATCTGACTTAAGACAAGGTCCATAGCACAGCTCAAAAAAAGAAGACAAAGACTAGTCCAGAAAAGAAACCAATCTAAAAGAATGGTTTTGCTGGATCTTGCCTGAAAGCATGATGAAGGCGTGCAAGCAATGAGAAGAAAGCGAGTCTGAGTTTGTGCAAGCTAAGAGAAGCCTAGAGAGTTCTCCTGGCAATGCTGCTACGTGGGGTTTGGTGATGTGAACAGGGGAACTGTTTCTGGCTGGCTGATGCCTCCAGGATTTTACCAGCAAACAAGATTACTTCACAGAACTACCTACCTCAATTTCTTCCCTAATTGGGGCTATCAGAAGATCCTAAGTTTCTATCTGCCTTCTTGGGTCAACTAGAGCGATACCATTTTTCATCTGCAATCGCTCCTTAAAATTATAATAATAGGTAAAATCAGAAAAAATGTARAATTGTTTAGGTTGGAAAAGGTTAGATTTGGAAAAATATGTCCCACCGTTCATTCTAAGGGAAACAGACTTTAATTTCCTTCCTCCACCTTGCAATACAACATTTAATTTAAAAATCTGCCTTTTCTGACTTGGATCTCAAGTGGTCATATTGGATTTCATCTGGTTTCACTGCGTTTCCCACGCTGTCCCTCTGGGCAGTGTCTGCTCCTTAAGACTAGCACTCTGCTGCATGCCAGATTCTACTCGCATTATGGTTAGAAAAGACTGCTAATCATCAGGTAGAGGCAAGAAGGCTGGCAGTGAGACAACAGCATACAGATCCATTCCAAATCAAGAGATAGGAAATAAACGGTTTGGAGGGACAGAATCAAGGAGAAAAGCACCAATAAAAGTAAAGAAAAGGAAAGCAGAACTGGGAAAAGACAAAGATAATGTGAAAGCAACATTAGGAAAAGAAGGTGGAAGCAAAGTCATAAAAAGAGGATGCACATGCTTGCAGCTTGATTTACTCCCTCACTGTAGCTCCTGAGCACTTGTTGGAATAAATGAATATATGACATGGCAAAGAGGAATTCGCAGGCAGTGGAAGACGCCATGTCAATTAAAGGGAACCTTCCCAAAAAATCCTTTCAAAGAGGCCATCTGAACATTAAGCAAGATCTGTGGGTGCAGGTAGGTCATGGACCGCCACATCTGTGAGGCCATGTGCCACATGATGTAGGGAAGAGCATCCTGAAGTTTGATCACTTGTCCTGCTTTGACAGATCTGAAGATAAGGAGAGACGATTTAATATATGGCAGGATTAACAGCAGGCATTGTCAGATGAACTGCCTACATCCTCCTAAGCGGCTTCCTTTAGCTTGTAAAGGCTTTGACAGTTCACATTCTCAGATGCAGATTTCTATAACAGAACTGAAAGGTGTGTAGTATTGTACTCTCTGACAAGCCTAGGATCCTGAATATCATAAAGACACAAGAACTGCATTGCATTAGGTAATTTTCTGAACTTGCTGTACTTATTCCTGTGCTTGTCTAATCCTCTCTTCTCTCTCTTCTGTAATCTCTCCAAGTCCCCCTCCAATGCCCTTCCAATTACAGTTCCATGCTGCCCATCATGTCGTCAGTTGGAAGATACTAGGTTTGGATTAGCACTAAATTCCCTTAAGTCTTTCAAAGTCTCCACCTAGGTATGAAGTAAGCCTGAAACTTTAATTATATCTGCCCAGCTGATACAAGTTGTTCTTTCCAGCTAGATACTTGCGTTTCAGGAGACCAGACCAGCTAGTAGTTTATATCTTCTGAGCATGGGCTAGAAACAAATTYGAAAGAAAAGCTCCCTGAACAAATTGGCTAATGCAGTATGGTATTTTTAGTCTTGAACTGTGGCAATTTTCTTAAGCAGATGACATATTTTTCACAAGTAGCTGCTGCACAAACAGCTCTCAACATGAATGATGTTGGAGTCCGCTTACTTTAAATGACCAGTGAAATCAAACAGATCATGTTTTCAGTGAAGTTGCCAGAATTCTTGCATCTACAGATATACAGATTAGCTAAGCCCTACTGAGAAGGACCCAGAGGCAGTTGAGTGAGTTGAAGCCTTGCCTTGCTCCAGACGCACRCCTATGGCCACTCCGCATGTACCGCTCAGGAACATAAGCCAGTGGGTATCATGTTCCCGTTCCCAGCATTTCCTCAGCTGTGCTGTGCTCTGCTTGCATTATTTCTATGTGCTGCTTTGACTCAGCATAGTCTTTGGAGGGGTAAGACTCTTTTACTATTTCAGAAATCGAATCTCCTTGATTTTCTGTCCTAGTATCTAAAACATGAGAGTTTTTTATTATGTGTCAGGAAGACTTTATAGCCTAATCTGACTTCCTTATCAGTCTAAATAGAATATTTTTAATAACAATACAACAGCACAGATCAGTAAAGTCACATACAAAATCCAAAATGTAACTGCATTGCAGTGTTTTAGCACAACTAAACCCAAGAAATACAGTTCAATACATTTCTTCCCTAATTTCGTTTAAAACCCACATAGGGACACCAGGATATAAATGAAATTTTGCTTTGTTTTGTTTAATGCTGCCTCTCATGTCTATTTAAGTGCAACTACCTGGATCAGATGGATAGATAATTTGCCTCCTAACAGCTCATGCCCTTGCTTTATTAATCTGGTTATCTTTAAGAGCAGGTTTTCCAGGTCGAGACCCTGAGGGGAGCCACTTAAAAAGAATACTCTTTGTTGGCATACAAATGACTATGATGTGCCAGTCACCTTCCCCCATTTATCCTGGGAGAATGCAAGGTTTGATTAGAAAACACCAGCTGTGCCGCCACCTGAAAAGTATTCTCACCCATTCCACCCCACAGCTGCCATCAGCAAAGGATGGGTTCATGGGGATGTCTCTGCTCCAGGGACAGAAGATGACTCTTGGATTCAGCTTGCTTCTCTGGAGTATGTAGCCACAAGCTTGTGCCCATAGAAGCATTTTTTTGATGCAAAGAAAATATATAAGGTCCTGCTACAGAGTTAGGAAAAAAATGACAACCATTTTATCTTGTTTCTTACTTTCTTAGAGATGCTGGGTACACAGCTAATACAGCCCAGACTTACCATGACAAAATATTCTTAAAAGTAGTTTTTCTACCAGAACATTTTGAGAAGTACTATAAATAGCCCCTAGTAAGCACTTTGTAAAGAGCACCTAGTGCACTTTATATATTTAGACTTGTACAAATATCCAGTGCGATGCAGAGGGATTAGGCCAGACAGCTACCATTAGCAGTAATGGCTGTTCCACCCCTGAATTCCTGGGTATGACACTGAAAATTACCTCCAAGTATCAGATTTAACTGATTATTTTTTTTTACTTTTAATTTCAATTTTTTTAAAGGCTGCTTCAGAACTTTTTTAAGCTGTTTCAATACCCAGAAGTGCTGAAAGGACTCCGCATGAAGCTAATTTCAACTGGTAACTTGACTTTGAGAAATATACATATATATATATAAAAATTTATATTATTATATAAAAAACCCTACTAGATTAAAGGAGCACTGCTGTTGCAAAGTCAAGCAAAGTTAAGGAATGTAAGAAGTAAGGTGGGTCGTTGTGGCAGCAATTAAGGTAGCACTAACACTCATATAATCTTAATTCATCCCCCTTAAATTAATGATTTACAATATGGTTTTAAATTATATGATTACATTATTAATTTTTCCCATAGGAAATACTCACTTCAGTCAGTGTCCTAGCTAGATGGTACTCAACAAAGGAGCAGGGCAGGTATTCGGTGTTTTTGTTATCCTCACTGTTCAGAGAGTGGTCCCCCATCTTCCTCAGTGCACACTCTCTTCAAACTGTATTTTACAGAACAAAGAATTTTCATTTACTTGTGGGATAGTCTATTACCCTCCATGGTATAGTATCAGAATATTTCTCAAACATTAATGAATTTATTTTCAGAACATCCCTTTGGTTCATTTAATTGTAAACCATTTTACAAGTGGGAAGCTGAGGCACAGAGCTAATAAGGTTAAAAATATCTGCTCATCTTGGGTTCTTTTGAGATGCCTAACACTGTTCTCCTTACTATTAAGCATTACGCAACACTGTATTTGTTCAAGTGTACTTCCTATTGACCTACTGTAGTTACGAAGCACTTCACTAAATCAGAGCATACCTCTGCGGGGTAATGAAAACACACTTCTGGGTCAGCTGACACAAGCGTAATGCTGTTGCCATTGGCAGCAGCAAGGGTTGGGTTTAAATTTATGGGGATTACAACAAAAACTCAAGCCATCATAATGAACCTAGAGGTAATTACACTAAGTTTTCTGGTGCTAAAACCAGAAACCTAATTTCCCCACTTGCAAAGCAGCAGTTTAACAACCCATATTTTCATTAAAGGTAGAACAGAGAACTATGCCCATGTAGATAAGCGGGGAATGACTAATTTATAAAACTATAACTTTACACCTTACACTCTTTTCCTCCAGGTCTCCACGTGGGGCCAGCAGGCTGCTTCCCCTCCAGCTCCTGGTTTGAAACGACCCATTCGTGCTGGGTAGCCAGGCCCCGTTCAGGCTGGACCCAGCGCGGGGTGTGGGTTGTTTCCGCCAGCTGCCCCGGCTGCCTGCCTCCCGCTAGCCCCCAGCCCTGCGCCCCCTCTCCCTCGCCCCAGCCGCGCCCTGCGCTGCTCCTCACCTCGCTTTAGCTAACGCCAACATTTACCAACAGCCTCTGCTACTCCATCTCCGGGAACACTGCACGGAGTACTGACAACTAAACACACTTTCTTGGAGTCCCCCTCATATGAGCACTGCAGGGCCGGGAGCTCTTGCTGTAGATGAGGGTGACCGTTTCCTCCCCTCCCTCCCTGCCTACATGGGCCCATACAGGCAATTAGCAGGCCCATGCTTCTGGACACTGGCCCACGAATGGTCCTCCGGTTTCCACGATCTGTTGTCCTTTAAGGACACAAGTCTCTGTTAGCAGAAATGACATTCAAACATAATAAAACGCCACGTGCCAAACCCAGCACGTCTCAGGCTGCAAACAGCCCGTGGCAGAGCTGTCTCCCCTTTGCTCTTCATCCCCGCTTCCCCTGCCTCAGGGGTTCTCAGGCCAAAGAGGAATGTGGGGTTTTCACTTTTACTGTAAAAATCAGTTGCCCCGCTTTTTTAAAACATTTCTTCTTTATTAACAGACATAAGATAAGCATCCAGTTCTCCAGGACAACATTCATTGCCAGCCTCCTTAACTGATCTGCTTTTTTCTCTCCTTGTCTAGTGGGAGTCTTTCATGTATTTACTGTTCCTCGCCCTAGCCTCATCATTCCACCCTTTTCCTATCTTTTCCTCCCAGCTCCTATACCCGACTTACCAACTTACTTTTTCTACCCTCTTCATATTGAACTGAAGTGGGGTCCCAGGATATAGCAGGAGGGCACTGAGATAACAAGAAAGTTTATTCTCACTCTCAGTTTGGTGTTCAAGTGCCTAAGTGCCCACCTTTTGGTGCTGGCAGCATTGCTGCAGGACAAGCCTGCTCTGCTTCAGCAGCTCTGGGGAGGGAAGGAATATTGGTACTCTCTAGGGATGCGATCTCCACACCCAGTGATGCAACCCAGGAGGGAGAGATTAAATCTTGCCACAGAATGAAAAAAAAAAAAAAATTGAAGAATTTAGCTGCTGAACTCCAACAACTGTCCCTGAAGCAAACAAGAAAACACTGACTGGATTTTTTTATAGCAGCTGATGACTTAGCCAAACTTTCATGCTTCCTTCATGACACAGTGAAAGCCACACCCGGACACGCTTATCACTGCTGCCAAATGGCACATCCTTGCTTCTTGCATGGGAGCACCAGAGCTTCTCAGTAAGACAATAACTTGATGAACACAGGCGAAGCAACGTGTTTCCCTACATTTTATTCTCTAAAATAGCAGAGCACTTTCAGCAAAATTCTGAAACAAAATGGAATTTTTCAATATAATTATTTCAATTAGTAACTGAAAGGGGTTTTATAATGGGTACTTGCTGTCTAGGTTGTGGCTAATACAGCAAGAGTGCCAACTGATGTGTCTCTTGCAAACAGATGGATGGCCCAACAAAGATATGTATTTTTACACCTTTACGAGTCATCTGGCCTGAGAAATGTGGTGGTTTAACCCCAGCCAGCAACTAAGCCCCACGCAGCTGCTCGCTCACTCCTCCCACGGCGGGGAGAGCATCAGAAGAGTAAAAGTGAGAAAACTCGTGGGTTGAGATAAAGACAGTTTAATAGGTAAAGCAAAAGCCGCGCACACAAGCAAAGCAAAACAAGGAATTCATTCACTACTTCCCATCGGCACGCACCAGATCGTTCAGCCATCCCCAGGAAAGCAGGGCTCCATCACGCATAACGTTTACTTGGGAAGACAAACGCCATCACTCTGAACGTCCCCCCTTCCTTCTTCTTCCCCCAGCTCTATATGCTGAGCATGACGCCATACGGTGTGGGATATCCCTTTGGTCATTGGGGTCAGCTGTCCCAGCCGTGTCCCTTCCCAACTCCTTGTGCACCCCCAGCCTGCTCGCTGGTGGGGTGGGGTGAGAGGCAGCAAAGGCCTTGGCTCTGTGCAACTGCTCAGCAGTAACGAAAACATCCCTGTGTTATCAACACTGTTTTCAGCACAACTCCAAAACATAGCCCCTTACTAGCTACTGTGGAGAAAATTAACTCTATCCCAGACAAAACCAGCACAAGAAGAAACATTTAAACCTGAATTTTGTCTCCTATTACAAGCATTCATTTGTCATCTGTCCACTAAAGGGGATGATGCTGTGGGAGAACACCTGTTTACACCAATTTCTTGTCCTCTTCAATCCATAATTATATATCCCTGGAAAAAAGGTGCTAAACTTTGTACCACAGGCACCTTCAAGTAATTTTTTCACTCTGTAACTACATTAAAAGTATTCTGCAGAGGGTTTTTGTAATTCTCTGTTTTGAAGAAGGCAATATATCTCAGTAATCTTGTGTTGAATTATTTTTTATTAAACTCGCTACAAATTTAAGAAAATATTTTAGACTTTTTTTTTAATATTGAAAAATCACCTTCTTTAACAAGAAAGCTCACTCTTAGCCATTCAACACCTAACACGTCAAAATGAGAAAACAAGCATGCAATGTAAGGCTAAAAGGGGGTAGCTCTCACTGTGACAGATTGCTTTCAGCAACACCATCAATAACCACAACAGAAAAGCTTCTTGAATCTACTTGCATGAGTCTTATACTTAGCTTACCAACCTTACAGCTCAGGAATTGCTTCTTCCACGGTCTATACAAAACCAAATAGAATCAGGGGATCATGCCCTCATGAGGTATCTGGACTGTATAATAGTAATAATTATAGAGCAGTATTATTAACAATCAGCCTACATTTTTCACTGTGACAGATTCAATGCACTATGGAATCCAACTTTTAATTGAAAATAGTCAAACTATAGCGTTCCTGCTTGCAAAGATAAACTTTTCATTTGTACATGCATGCAGTCTCGTCTCAGTCTAACACAACAGCTTTGAGGAAGATTGCCCTCATCTGTCTCAACTGTTAGTTATTTGCTAAACCTAATGCTTCAGATTTCCCCAATACTAGATAGCAAACTTGAGAGAATCTCGGCCTATGTTTTCCTTAGTGTGGAATAACTGCTCTCTTCAAGCATGTTTCAAATCAGCCCAGAAGGATTCTCTTTGGGCCCCAGAAATTCAAGTGCTAAAAATCAGTGTTGGAAAACTCATACATGATAATAAGAAGTCCATATTCATTATTATCATTGCAGCTTGAAGTTATCTTCTAGTCCTAATACTAAGCTAAAGCTTCAGCCCAGGGGCAGTAATTTAAAACCTTTTAGGCTGATTCTACAAAATGGGTACATACTCTGAAGTATGAGATTAAATTATTATTAATTTTATATTTAAAAGACTGATCTGTCATACAGAAAGGTATTAGAAATAGTCACTACAACACATTGTTCAATGCTGTGCTTCAAAAATCCCAAACTCGGATGTCATAACCTTTGATTAGCATAGACATTAGTATCTGAATGTAATGTGCCCCTGTAACTCCCACCAAGGTATAGCTAGATAGATGTTGGGATAGTGAATGTCATATTACTTTGTAGCTAAAAACACCAACTTCAACTTCTCTAGCTCTCAGTCAAGAGCTGATAAACAAAGTGCAACTCATGAAGTGTGACCCAGTTTTGACAAAGGGAACCACATGTAAAAAACACCTGCTAGGTTGTATGATGTGACTTCTTGGGAACATTCACATCTTCTGCATTAAGAGCCATATTGACCTAGAGAATTTATCACGGAAAGAAAAGTTCAGCATAAAAAAAGGTAATCCATTAAATTAGTGAAATTATAGAGATAATCTGACTTTTTGCTTAATCTCCTGCCTGTAAAATAGAGGATCGAGGCCATCAATATCGGTGCACTTTTAGAAATACTGGGAACTACATCCAGGGGCTGCTGTGTCCTAGTAATACCTTTGCAATGGCCTCATAGATAGACGTCCATAGAGTTTTCTCCCTGCAATAAATGTCAAGTACATACTCATTTGACCTTCTCAAGTAAACTAAAAGTGAGACAAAAAATGGGAAAAAATATTCTGATTAAAAGAGCAATGTGCATCTTACCTTGCTCTCTGTGAATTTTTGATGTAGGGTGAGCACAAACGCCTCAGAGAATGATCCAAACTACTGCTCAGTTAATTGCTGAAAGAATCTCCATGTATTTAAGTGGAATTAGGGCAACTGACATAGCAGTTCTTTTTGCAATAACTTTGATAGACAATAAGTGCTCCTCCAGATGTCATCCTGGAGAAAGCAATGCACATCTCTCTCGCATATTTGTCTCTGGGACAGGTGGCAATAAATTTCTACTTCTCTGCTTTAATTTTGATGGTCAGACAGGCAGACAGGCATTTATTTCACAGTGGATTCCTTTTTGTCAGCATTTCAGAATATTAGCTCTTTCACAGTCTTCCTAGAACCGAGTCTTAGTTCGAATTTCATGAACACCAGCAGTTGGTTCACATAAAGGTCAGTTTCCTAAGTTTCATCATACTCCCTTATATTGATTCACATTAGGCCACACAGAGAAGATCCAAGCTTACTTCTGCTTCGCCACAAAATCCTTTGTATGTTATACAGTGGGAAAATGTAACAAATCTGAGTTGATCAGTTTGTGAAACCATGTTAAGGTAAGTTATGTGGAAAATTGGACTGATGCTGCGTTTAGAGCTAAAATCCACTAAAGCACAAGAAAATAAATGACATTCCAACTAGATATGCATTCCTACTAATTATCATGAATCAGGGTGGGGGAACTTCAGTTAGTACKTAATACATCATGGCTCTCTTTTCAAGTCCTAGCTTCTTCCCGCATTAATGCTAACTTAACATTCAGAATAAAGTAAGACCTTTAATGTTTAAACAAAATGGTTAATATTTACATAGAAAAGTTATGTTTCTGATAATAAGTCAGTATTAACGCACAATGAAAATTGCTTTTTCAGTATTTGATACTGGGCTCTGATACTGCTAATGTCACTAAAAATGTCATTTTTAAACCACCTGAAGTAGCCTTTCCAATAACAGTATAAATAAATTTACAATGTGCTTACAGGTTTAACTAGGATCCAGACACAAGATTTTAAATAATACAGATGTTGTCTGAGTGGAGGCTTAAAGCACACTTGCACTGAAGCCAACTTAAAGGATCCAACTCTTTAACAGAGAGTTAGTTAACTTGTGTCATATTATATTGCAATCTCCCATGTAGGTATCTCTTATACGTTAATTACCAGAGCAGCAGCCAATGTAATCACTCATCGCTGGTGGCCCAGTGCCAAACCTTTTTGCTATGGTTCTTGAATTTCTGCTCACCAAGTCACTGAGAAGAATCCTTGCTACTACTTCGCTATGCACAGTGAATACCTTTGTCTTTCAGATACCCTGGCTGTTATGTATCTACCTCCTACAAAACATCTCTGCAACTACTACAGAACACTTCTGGGTGCTGATGGAATATTAAAAGGGACTTGCTGGAAGAAATCAGAAACATCATCAACAAGAATAAAAAGGGTCACAAAAATCCAGATAAATGCTTTAACATAAAGAATGAGAGGAAAAATAAGATAACAGGAGGGAGAGTGTGCGGAAAAGAAGTGAATGGGATGACAGCAGAAGAGCATAAAATGAACATGGAGAGAGGTTAGTGAAGGAAAAGAAGTGGATTTTGGCCTGCACTCCCCGCAGCTGAGTCTGGCTACTACTGAAGCTGCAAGAGGGGATTAGACAATGGCTTTTGCTATGAGGGGACAGTCAAGCCCCTGCCCGAACCTAGAAAACTTCTACAAGAACAAGAAGGTGTTGAGATTCCCTTCCACACATGAACCAAGTCCCTCTTTCTGCTGGAATGATGCAAGGTTTCCTTGAGGGGTGTGGGGAAAAGAAGATGCCTCCTACCACCAGAAAGCAGAAGAAAGGCGCAAGAGTCTCACTATGCAGACAGCTTCCCCAGCTCGCTCGGGTATGAGATCGCTAGGAGGTGAACAATCAAAGCATATACTGTAACTACAACACTTCAAAAACCATGTCAGTTAAAAATATTATACCAGCTCCTATCATGCATGCCTATATTATAGTGAAATGGTACTTTTTTCACTTGTATACTACCTTTAAAGAAATGGGTGATGTTTATTTGTTGATACTGAACCTAAAAGCAATCTCTTTTACAAATTAAAAGTTCTCATGAAAAGTCTGATTCTTTTTCTTATTCAATACAGCGCATTAGCAATCATTTAAAAAGTATAGACTTAAAGGAGTATTGCTTATCAAATATAATATATTGCATTAGAAATAAATTCCATATTAAAATAGGGACTTTTACTACAGAATTACATTTTTAACTTTTTTTTCAAATAAATTACTGAAACTTTTGCACTATGAAAGCTCTCAGGCAAAATTAATGGTTTTGTTTTGCAAATTAATTTAGATATTAAAAAATTATATTTTCAACCAAGATCTCAGTTACTCAGATTAAATATTAACCAAAAGCTGTCTTCTGTTTAAATAGAATTTAGCCTTTGAAGTGTTTTTATTAATCTCTTCTGATGTAGGTGCTTGAAATTCTATGAAAGTGCTGCTGCTACCAGTTCTGTGCATCACTTACTGTAATTTATTTTCAGAACATAATTCTATTTATAAATGAAAATCCTATTAAAAGAAGACAAGAAAAATTAGTCCTAGACTTTGCATTGGTAGAGTAGAAACAAAATGAGCGGCCTAACCTGAAGTGACATTTACAAATTACCTGTTAATTTAAACTGGGTTGAAGGATGACAGAGTTTAGTCAGACTGACAGGAAGTACCGAAGGAATGACAGTTGGGCCTGTAGTGGCCATAAAGCTCCCATAGCAAGCACATTTATCTGCCTTCTCCCGGAAAAGCTTCCCTTGTAGTAAATAATATATCTGTAAAAATATTTACTTCGTGGCAGCCCAGTGAGTGAACATTTTATGGAGCTGAACACCCCCCCCCCCCCCCCCCCGTCCCTTCCTTTTAATTCTGATTTTTACTAGGGGTAAGAGCTGCTTTAAGATGGCCACCTGCCTTTAGTCACATGGCTGATTCATCACCACCCCCCTGAAGCTAAACCACATGATTTTCTTAATGAAAATGAGACAAGAAGTGACAAGGCTTGCATCCTTTAGTTGCTTCAGGATAACACTCATGCCCTGAGACCAGTTCCTTTGTTCACTAGACATTCTTTGAACGGACACAATTGTGTATCAGGGCCATGCAGTGCCAGATATTTATAAAGATAATAATAGCTGCTCTCACTGCACTTATAAATAGTACTGAGAAGACTCAAAACCAAGTGCTAAGAGTCTCACTATTTATTCACTTTTGAAAACCAAAATGGTGTTTGAAGAGGCTCAAGTGTCCTATATTTTAACATTAAAACTTTCCAAGTGTCCAAACTTTTATAAAATACTTTTATAAAATATTTAAGCTATAAATGGAATATTTGGGAGTCTTAAAATAATCTAAAGACAATTATTTAGAAATCTGTCCCTCTTGTGACAACGAGTAAAGGAGCATATCATATCGCTGCTGTAGCACTTTTCTGCAGGGGAGCTCCACGTGTATGTGGAGAGAAACACAGACTATAGTTAGCTAACTCAGCCCACATACAAGATGTTCTTGTGCATGCTTAATAAAAATGGCTTTAATATTTTTAAACAGCAAGCTGTATTTTATATACATATATAAATTACTGAACATAAATTTAAAATGTTATACCTTGGTTTAGGGATCTCAAAAAGCGTAAGCTTATTTCATTCACCAGGCACCCATTGCCCAGGCAGCCATGGTCTCCCCCTCTCATCTCACCCACACTGCCTCGTGCAGTCCACAGGTCATGTTGCAACAAAGGAACTAGTATGAATTATGCACACTCTGCTTACTTTTGGGGTACGTAACCTCCGCTGATATAATGCAGCTGGGTATAATTATAAACGTATCTATCAATTCTCAAAAAATTTTTTGTATAAATTCCTCTGCCCCCATGAACAGAAGTGCATTTATAGATACAAAACAAATGGTACTTCAAGATCGTGTTTATGTTCCAGAACAAAGGCATGAATTCCCATAACCTGTTCCAACAAAATTCCCAAGTCCTTGTTTTAATGCCATTTCCAGAAACCTTGCTTTTGAAACGGACATTCAAAACACAAAAATGCCAACCATAACCAAGTTTGCAACACCAAACAAAGTTAGGGTTTCTGCAGTTGCTGTGGAAGACTTGCCAGTGGGTACCATCATTTTGCAGTAGACCTTTTAAATGTAACTAATTTCTGATTTTTAATCTTAGCACAGGACCCCTGATTTTTTTCTTTTTTAAATAATAGCTTGACAGTGATGTAATTTTACACCTACTGTACAAAAGATTTTCCTTATTTAATAGCAGAGGATAAATTCTGGAAGCAGAAAAAGATCTTATTATTATGGAAGAATAGTAAAATAAGATCTACAGTACCATTATTTTTGAAATTAGACATTGTACCTTAGTCAAAAGATCCAAATATAGACCATGCTCTGGTCTGCAGTATGTCATTGATGAAAAATGGTCCTCAAGTCCTACTTAAAGAGTCCAAGAGGACACAATTAACATTTTGATTTCTCTCAGGAAAAAAGAAGCTCCTGCAATAGATAAAAGTTTTGAAGCTCTACTAATAGTGGGAGGAGACTAACAGAAAAGCATAAAATAAAAAAACGAAAAGTGAGTTACTATAGTTGATGTATTATTCACAGACTTCCTCCCTCACTAAAACTGGTAAGGGTTCACCCTAATCACAGAAAGGAGAAATGACCAGTGGGAGTATTCAACTACAGAGAGAGAAAGATCTTTTCTTCGGAGATGTCCAATACAATGAGGAGAAACATAACCCCATCTCCAGCTTGACTCTGTGATATAGAGTGCTTTCATATGTCTTTGTACATCTTCCATATATCTTTGGGGAGATTGTCTTCTATTTAGATGTGGAGATAGAACTAATATACAACATTTTATTAATTCTCTCCCACACATCTTTGCCCAGAAAACCATGTATACTTCTTTGACCAATCACAATTATTTATCCAAGCTTATTAAGTGTTCCTGTACTGTAAGACTGATATCCTTGCCCTTATACAGTATATCAAGGACATATGATAATGATAACGATCAATGTTATTTTAACACTGCACAAAGGCCAGGATGTCAAGGCCATTTCTTCATTAGAAAAGAGGACTATTGATTATTAACTAGAGACTGGCTAGAAATGAAGAAATTAATAGGCAGATTACCCAACTACCAATTACTTGCAAAGACTTAGTCAGGTATTTGGGATGCAAATTAATTACATGTGGTGTGGAGGTGGACTTGTTCATCATTCAGCGCCATTATTTTGATTGGATGTATTACAGGAAAGGGAATTTTGGGCTATACTTGCACCAAATGGAAAGAAAGAGGTTACTTCTTAGTTTAGTAATGTCATGTCTACGCAGGCACACTTTCAAACCATCACATGAAAAGTTCTGTAGCCTCTCAGAACTAGTCCGATGAACTGCAGCAAACAGAGCTAATATTCATTATTCCTTGGGAGTCATTATGTGTTAGCCAGTGACTGAATAGCATAAAATGCTCTACTGGAAGAGTTTGGTCTCTTCCAAATATCTGAATGCTATGCTGGCACCCCTGAAGCTCCAACCACAGGGTTCACACCATATGTACTTACCTCACACCATCTCTGCCCAGAGAATCTCCTTTGTGTTTCTATAATCAAAAGATCTAATTGCCTTCTACACATTCAGAAAAGGTAAAATTCACTGCTATCTATTGGGGTTTATTCTTTTAACTGCAGAAATTCATACCTTTACCTTTTTTTTTCTTTTTTTTTTTTTTCATTACCTGCTTTTTATTGAATTTTAGAAGAGTTAATTCTGATGCCATGGCAGAAAAGAGTAAAATAAGAGCTGCAAGACACTTTGTAGCTCAGACTGCTGCTTCAGGAGGTCATATCACTAGATATGAAGTAAGTTATGTGGGACTCTAACCAGCATTCTGAATTCCCCGATTCCTGCTACCCCAGGGAAAATGGATGCCAGCAATGAGTCATGTGTCTGAACGATGGCAGGAGACCTTCTTTTTCTAACTTTGTTTGCTAAATAGTCAATTACCTTTGGAAAACACTCTCAAATGTTTTTGAATTTTATTCCACATCCTAAAAATATCACTGTAAACCTAATGCATACAGCTAACTGTATTTTCATCAAAGCCCTTCATTTTCAGACAGAATTTACATTATCAGAATCCTTTACTATACATATACTGTTTTCTGTCCCTCTGGTAACTGATCACAGTACTGATCATTCAGAGCAAAGGAGGACTATCGTTTGGATGTCATCCTAAAATACTTTTTCTAGCTTTACCACAGCTATAGGACTTGAAGGAGGAATTAATTCAGAGAAATCCTTTGGCCTATGTTTCATGTAAGCCTTAGAGCTTACCAAAATGGGTAGAAGCAGGAAAATTTTATTCCTTAGAATTCTGCATCTCTTAGTGATGAGACCTCTTGMGGAGCATTTCCGTGTTTTCAGACTGCCAGGTAGACATCAGGTAAGAACAGGAAGTTCTTACTTCCTTATTGGCATCACGCTTTGAGGGTAAAAATGAGTTAGATTCTTAAATCCATTCTCGAAGTGCCATTGGGATTCTTAAAAATCACTGTTCTGTTGCAATACCTTCACAAATGCCCCTGAATTTCTACTGGTAGCAAGGCTGGAAACTGCTTAAACGTGACCATGTGAAGCAGCTTGGTGACTGATCCACACCTAGACCTGACAGCCTTCAAAAATTAGACACCTATCCATCACCTCAACAGAGTTCATCAGATAGCCATCTGTAGAGCACTGCCAACCCCGCACAGAACGCAGCAAGCTGGAGGTTCCACGTTGCTGCCACTCAGCCTAGTAAACCCAGCCGTTGCTGTAGTACTCAGGACACACTGGCAATTGCCCTGCCTGACTGGGAGCAATGACTGAGCTTAGGTCCCCCTCCTCCCAGGCAATACAAGATCCTTCGAGGCAAGTCTTTCTTAGTATTGCTCATTGAGGCTGTTCTACTTTTTTTAAACTGCTTAAACATCCTGTGGGACAAAGAAAGAGGGAGGATGTCTATAGGCTGGCAGCCTGAACAACCCCTGAGAAACTCAATTATTCATTATTTCACACAAAGTTTCCCCTATATCATTCTGCCCACGCCCACACAGCAGCCATTTACTGGGGCCACAAGGCATAAGAACAAAGCAGTATGGGCAGCAGAAAAAACCTACCTCCCTAGCAAACACTTGATGAAATCACTAACACAGTGAGGCCAGATCTTTAGAAAACACATGCAGCATCATGAGGGAAACACAGAAGGAGCAGCAACAACAGCAAGACATACTCTGCCTAACAAGAGCAAGGCTATCAGCTGCATAACTAGACTGGCCATCCCAACCAAAGGTAGTGACACCCCAGAGATGCATTGAAGCTTAAGAAAGGTAGATGGAAAGGATAGGGAACACTTTCCTTTACAAGCCATAAAACCTACAAGCCAGGGTTGAAACTTCACTTGTGAGCTTTCTGACTTAATCAATCATAGATGAACTGCACAAAAAGTACACAAAAGGGAAGGGAAGGGAAGGGTGTGCAGGAAACAGGGTATCAACAATAATTTGTCCATCATTTGCCACCTTCTCTTTCTACAGAGGCAGCTTAAAAAAAAGTGCAAAAGACCAAAGAATGCAATTCTGGGACTATGGGGTAGTTTTTTAACCTACTATTCATATAAACCAAGGCTGTGATTGCCAAAACTGAAGTTTCTTTCTTTCAAAGATTCTTTTAAAGAATTGTGTGTTCTTTGTCCTGTGCTTAATCAGTGCTTGTAGGAATGTAACTATTGCCCAGTAAGGGCAGTCAGCAAGAGTATTCTATTTTAACTAGTTTACTTAGAGGATGCTCAGATTGATGGGTTTGCTACTTTCCAGAGGAATCTTTCGGCTTTTGAACCAGATCCTTGTTGCTGCTGATAACACATGCCAGAAAGACTATAAACGTTTTATTCCCACTGGAATGTGTGAAACATTTGGGGAATGTTTCCAGCTTTGGCAATAGCTCCACGCTGTTATGACATTAGACTCTATTATCATGGCCGCTTTCATTTGGTTCTTTCTAGCTTGCAGGGACAGGGGCCTTGCAGCATCTGACAGGACCTGTGCTATATTATGTGTAATCTCGCTGATTCTTTCTTTCCAGACTGTGAGTCATTCACATTTATGCTCAGAAAGCCCTTTTACCAAATCTTTAGACAGATGACCAAGGTAAGACTGAGGCATCCATACCTAGGATCTTTGGAGCATTCTTTTAAAAGAAAATTTAGTTCTAACCCTATTGAGTTTAAATTCCACCATGCCAGAGTGAACCAAGTGGTCTATGACAAGCTTACTTATCCATTGCTTTCCCTTTCCTTGAGCTCATTAACCACGTTTGGATGCTACTATAATAGAAAGCAGACACACCGAAAGCAAAGAGCAGCATTAGCAGAAGTACCCAACCCCCTTTCCTATGGGAAAGAGATAAAATAAACATTTATGACTGATACTATTTGTATTCCTTTTTTGACCAGTAAAAATTTAAGATGCAAATCCTGGCATCTCCCATGAATATCAGTAAGTCTAAACTGGGAGAATTGGTTAATGTAAGAGGGTTTTGAGTACTTATTAAAAACCCTAGGGCCCTTACTGGATATACTCAGGCCAAGATATGCAGTTTAAGGAGCTCTTCTGGCTTTGCTTTGATCAAGATAGTATCTAAGTAAATAAATATTCTCACCACCATAGGGCCTTAGGGGATGAATAACTGGTCTTATAGCCATAGTAAAGGTTCTTAGGACTATGCACTGGGCAAACACCATAACTACAGAGAGATTCAGTGCCCCCTTCCAGGACAGCCTGAAGGACTTCCTACAGCTTGAATGAAAATGCTGAGGAAGTAGTTGTTTATATTTCCTATAGTTTTTGAAAGAGAGTCATAAAAGACTTTGATCTTTAAATGAAAATGGACAGTATCCCAAACTCACCCAGGGACCAGAATTACAGAATCTCAGGAGAGTTTCTTCAGTGGGTACATCCTTCCCAGTTCAAGGCTTCTGTTCTCTGATACAGTCAGTTAATTCACTTATCTTAAATGCTGACTGGCATACAAGATACACTAGGTACACTAGATAGAAATAAATACATAAAATTTTAGGTTCCTTAATTTTACCAGACAGATTTAATAAATGCACATAACTAATGGGTATATAATGACTTCCCTAAACTCCTACTTGTAGATCATGCATTCTATTTCCCAGTACATCTTTTTCCCCATGAAAAATTAAATTGGAAAGTCAACAAGAGAGAAATCATATTGGGGACATTTTCAATCCATTCATTTACATTTTCACTCTTTGCAGAATGTGGATAGTGTATTTTTATGGCATGTTTGGTTGCTATTCAAAACATCTTTTTTTTTTTTATTGAATAGCAAAATTATTAGATGAGTAGAATCATGTATGCATAATAAGAGCACAATTTAAAGCTGTCCCTAGGCTAATTTATGAAGCACTAAATCAATTGGAAAAGTTTTTCCTTTTTCTTAAAGAGGCACAAGGTTGCTTTTTCAGCTGGTTTTGTCTGTTTTCATGGTCTGCACATTGATCATAGCCTGGTACAGTTAGCCAAATGCATGTAGGAAAAGAAATATCTGAGGGATGAAACTAATGATATGTGCACTCTTTGTTGGCTTGTTTCATCTCCCTTTCTAAATGAATTCCCTGTTAATTAGTGCACAAGTCATTACTGAATAAGGTTCACAGGCACTGACCAATGAGTAAGAGAATACAATTAATGCATAGGAGTTTTGCAAACAGATGTTTGTGATTGCACGAAGACAAGGCTTGTAAGTCAACCTAGCAAAACGTTATGTGAAATACCTTTCTTCACATCCCAGCAAGGATGTGTAAGCACATTAAGTTTCCAATAAATTATGGGAAAAATGTGCATTCCAGAGTAGGCATTGTTGCTTCTTAATTTCAGTATGTGAAAATAATGATACTTAGTGCATACATACAGATCTCAAAGCACAGTACAAAAGCAAGCAGGTATCACTCCCATTTATATTGATAGGGAATGGAACCACACAGATGACACAAATTCCCTAGATCATCCAGCAACAGAGACAAAAACAAAATCCAAGGCTCTTGCTTTGGATTTCAGGACCACATTCCTGCTCTCACTTTGCATTTGTCATAGTGCTTTAGCCTTGGCATTTCTAATTTACTTACAGAAACATGTTCTGTAGTGATATTTTATGCACAAATAATTGCTACTGATGGTAGTTGCTGGACTTTCCCAGTCCGAAAGTTCTCTGAGGGGAAATGGTTTGCAGTTTATACACCRCTCTACAAATAGCCCTATAAAGACCTTTTGTGCTAGTTTCATGCATAAGAAGTTATACAGAGAAATCATTGTATGAGTAGGACCTACCTGACAGTTTTGGATTGACTAATATGTACACTCATCTCAGACAAGTAAAAAGCTCTTCTTGGGAAAGAGGCRGAAAAGACAGCAGAAATTTCAACTCTTTGGGGGCTATTCTGACAATGTAGTCATTGACTAAGAAAGCAGGAGGACATTTATTGCTATGTTTTAGTTGTTTTCATGTTTGATTTAAAATGTAATCTGTTGCATTGTTATGTACTCTCATCCCGGGACTTTTAATTAGACACATTTTGGAAATCCAAAGTTTAAACACATGCTTTGTTAAATTGGTAACAGTTACATCCTAAACTGGTAAAATGGACCTAATTTTATCCAGCAGAATTGCACTATGGATTCATAGAGTTAGTCTTTGATTTTATGGTCATGTTTAATGCCTCTCCTTAGCTAAAGAGAGCCTAAGGATTTGCATATATGTATTTTTGTCCTTCAGAAGGACAAATTATATTTCCTGTTCATGTAACTGGCATGAGTGCTGCATCCCCCTACATGACAAAGTTTAAAGGGTATAATTAGCAAAACACAATCCTTACTTGTCTGCCACCATCTGCGGCTGAAAGGGCGAATATTCTATTCTTATATTAGTGTTGACAATAACCAGAATAGCTTGAACTTCCTCAGATATCCTGTCCCTAGGAGCTGCGTTTCTAATACAGGATTTTTCACATCTGTTACTATAGGGAAGAAAGCAAAATGCCTCTCAGAAATATCGTTTGGACTTTTAACACACTTTGCAGCATTTTAGGTCCATGCAACTGAGATAAACGTACAATATTTCCATTTGGCATAGATAACATTACTCCACTGTTATTTTTTATTTGAAAGAAAGCTGTATTTATTTTGTTGGCTAGTTCACCATGATACTCTCCTCTCCTCTCCACATGATACTCTCCTCTTCACAGCTATGTCATATCCATACCAAAAGCTGTTGAACCAGCTGTTTAGTACTCACTCAGAGCAATGTTTCAACTGCTCTGAAAAATCTCTTCCAAAATGCCTTGCCCTAAACTCTGCATAATCAGAACAGCCATAGAAAACTATGATATAAAAGTGCTTAACAGTGCAGTATGCACTCAAGTATCTCAGCAGTATGGATCTGTATGTGTACACTCAGTTTTTTTCAGGTAGGTGTTGAAACCCTCAGGCAGCTATTTGGACTGGGTGAACAGTCAGGGTCATTGGAAGACTTTACTAAAAAGTTTCGCCTGGTTTCATCACAGGAGACGGCAAATAGGACAGCCAGAACTTATCATAGGTTTTAATGACTTTAGCATGCCATTCAAGTGACATTGAGGAGGTGTGACATCTATTCCACAGGCTGGAATTGCAATGGCCAGTAAGAGAAATGTTCCCTTAATTCAACAGACATAGAGTTTATTTTATCAGTTGGAAATAACTGGGCTTTGTGAAGGTAAAAGGGGACCAACATACATGCATTACTTTAAGGCCCACTAAAACCCTCTTTGAGGGCATAAGCATTGCATCTGCCTCATGCTGGCCTCATTTGCATGACTGAAATTCACCCCAAATACACCACACAAAATACTGCAGAAATTCTGTGACTGCAAGAGGAAAAAAGGACTGTTGCTAATGTTTAAAGTCTCATAGTTCTGAACTAGTGTGGTGCCATTTTATAAGTGTTGGCAATATCCTCATGAATACCTGTGACAAGTGCCATTAACATAAAATACAAGTGGAATTGGGCACGATGAGATATTTAAAATTTAGACATGCACTTGCCACATTTAAAAATGTACTTCACAGATATATTTATAAACCATATATTTTTTAAAAACAAGTCAATTCAATGCCTTATATTTTGAGTTTTAATTCCAATCAAGCTAATTTCTAGTCATCACAAACACATACCTGCCAGTAATGAAGGTTGTTTAATTAGGTCCAGATAAAATAGCTCCAATTCTGTTTCTGATCCACCTGTCAAAGCAAATCAGTCTTTTACATGACTTTAAAAAAAACAAATTAGACTAGCTGATGACTTTTTGAATATTCAAGTAGACATACTGAGGATAAATCCAAACAGAACTTGTGACTGAACAAAAGCCTGGAACGTGACCCCAAAGATGAAGAGATCTTGTTCTGCCAGAAGCAGATTTCCAAGCTTGGTATTTGAGGATTATGAAGTCAAGGACAGGGTGCCAAAAAGTGGCTATTGGAAAGGATTGCAGTGTCTTCCACAGCTTAGGGCAAGGTAACATTTCAATGCCATGTAAAATTAAACACAAATAACAATGTTAAAGGTCCCACTTAAAGCCTCAAAACCAGGTGATTTCAGAACGGACATGTCCAACTCATGCCATTATACCTCTATGGAAAAAAAATACTTTGCTGTTTGTGCTACTATTACAGAAACAAGTAGAAAATCCAGAAGGGCTGATAGGATTGAATGCTAAAAATATTTTCTTTTTCACTGGCTTCTCAGATGGACTAGTAGTCTGAATACATTTACTGGTAGGCAGATAGCGACATAAATTGACCATCACAAATGGCATTATTTGACATATGAGATGTTAATTAAAACAACTCAGTAGAGCTCTGACAGATCACTAATAATTGCTTAATACTATAGGAGCTCAACCAACAACTTCCAAAAGTGTAGGATTAGGCACAAATGCTAGGCAGTAGACTAGAGAGAAAACACTGATTAAAAAGCACCACTCAGACACACACTGTTAACATCTAGAACACAAAAAAGGCAACTCAAATTTTAATATGGAAATTATCTACTAGGCTCTGGTAAGCAAATCAGTCCACATGACCTTGCTGTTTCTGTGCTTACTGTGTTCTCAATCCATTATGTGAGAACTCACCAAAAATGTCAGGGTTTCATGTGTTTTTTTCTCATTTGAGCCTACCATTTATTCTGCTGGGATGATACCTCTCTCATTCTTTGATTTCTATCAAAGTGGTTCTACTGATGTTAGTTATTAGAGCACTAACTTTCCTCCAGTCATTTATACATATTGTATTGGCAACTGTTGTGCCTTCTAGAAGGTGAACTTGTTCAGTTTGACTGATTTACAATGCATGATGGCTTGCTCTCTTCTTCCGACTGGCATTCTAAGCACCACCCTCATTTTGTTTTTAATTTGTTTAGATTGGACATTTTTTGATTTGGCTTTCCAAATTCAGTGACAGCAGTCTGATTTTATCAGATGTCAACTTCTTACCTTATGCAGATAACTCCTGTAAAGCAGTTATGGTAGCAATGGGGCACAGTTGTTACAGCTGTACCAGAATCCATAATGTTTGGGGGTTTTAATTCTTTTCTCTATGAAGAAAATCCTGACCCAGTAAAGTCAATTGGACTTCTTCCATTTCCCCCTATCACATTCATATGAGAGAAAGTTATGATATCAAAGTCTCAAAATCCATTTATGTCTGTTTCATTAGAGTGTCTCCACTTCATTGTAAGGAAATCTGTCTTGTTAGATGACGAGGTCTGATGTGCATCTCACAACCTTATGTTGTGAAAATAGCAAGGCATGAACTTGTTATGCCTACATATGGCAAACAGTTTCACAAGTCCTCCTTGAAATGAGGATATGACTTGTCTTCACTCCCAGCTTATTTTGCTCAAGGTACAAAGGAATGAATTAGGATCATGAGTCCGAGGATGAGATTTTTTTTGATGTCATTAGGTCTCAGCCTGGGAAGACCTGTGTATTGGCTTGGTTGCCAAATTAAGGAGCAGACTTCCTCAAGTGATTCATACTCACTTGCTCTGCCTAGAATACATGCCGTTCTTTCTAGTACTGGATGCCCATGATTACCTATTATTTCTACAGTTCCAAAACCACAGATTGATATGGCCCTATATCTGTGAGAAGTAGGGGCAGCTTTAGGCCAGTTGGCTGTTAAAAAGGGTTATGTTTTAACCTGGACATTTGCACACAATTCACTCATAATGTTGCATATACCTATATGCTTGATACTAATTAGCCACCATTTCCAAAAGACTTCCCGATTCCTGCCTTTCATATATCATTGTCACCTCYACCATACTTAAACTGGATTGTATTCAGCTATTCCATTTATGTACTTTTTTGCCTCTAGATCAGAAGTAGATGATATTTATTTCAAATACAGGTGCTGCATTGTTTCAGAATATACCATATGCTACTGCTGTTTGAGCCTGCAGAAACTCATGACAACTTTATGCAGCATAATTAATATTTAGCAACGACTGGGACAAAACATCCTGCCTTGTTAGTTCCTCCTTCTCAAGTGAATACACTCTGAAGTGAATAGAAGTTGTCCATTGTAAGCCTACAGAAAGAAACATGGACGGTTCCCTTGACCCTGCTCATTATATTCCACATATAAATTAGTGGCAACATATGGCAAAACTGCTAAAGACTACAAAATATATAAACCTGGATTTTTGCTTCCTTTTTTTGGAAACAAATGAATCATCTACTGCATGATCATCACAGCTCCTTTGCAAGACCTGATATCTGGGTTAGAGGGGTTAAGGATACCGGCAAAAGTTGGCCAGTGGTAGATTATTGATGCTCGTACTTCGCTCCACAAGAGGTGCACTCAGATATCAGCTATATAACCCAGTAAGATTTTTACCATAAGGAGCAATGAAGACCTCATGGGATGGCACTAATGCTACTGACATTTAACCAGTCTAAACTGGTAACTAGAAGTAGCATGTTTGTTTATTTGAGTTCTATTTACTACAAAACCTGCTAGCCATCCAACGCTATTTAGGATTTTGCTAATCTCTCCTTTCTCCAAAGTCAGCAAGCAGCTCGCAGCAGTCCCCGCTTCTGTGCAGTGGTAGACTGGCTACAGAGAGCCTGCCTTCATTAGATGTTTTGCATCATTTGTTGGTGTTAGGATGATACAGTTACTTGCTTACCCCATCAGCACTGGGCTCTCCACCTCTTTGTGATGTTTGTGTGCTCCAACTAATTTTTATTTAATCTCTCACCTAGCCTTAGCATTTCTGGCACAATGCTTCGCCAGTTATATACCCTCCATCAGCACAAAACTCACTCAGCTTGTCAGTGCTTATCTGTGTTGTAAAAGGGGAAAAAAATGCAGGACTGTCTTACTTCGCAAGCCTACCTCCCCAGCGTGCTCAAAATCATGCCCTTAAAACACACTGCTAACAAGCCAGTAAGCATTGTACCTTTTTCCCCAACTACAGAGAGCAGGGAGGTGAGGCACTTCTCTGTGTAAAATGGCACACGCATTTTGTAGATCGCATGTTCTAATGCTATTAGCTCAAAAGATTGAATTAAATAGAGAAAGGTTAATGAAAGGTTTCAGTCATGATTGCAGTGACCATGATGAAGCAAAGGGGCAAGAGAAATGGCAGCTTTAACAATTAAACTCCCTCAACACATTCCTTTAACACTATTGCCATGACGCAGTGAAATGCCACAGTTAATCAGATCACGCTCACTGCTAACCCTCTCTACTAAGAAGTTGTTGTGACTCCCCTGTTGGGATGTTCTACAAGATTATCATGTTCTTCATTAATGCTAAGTAAAGGCAGTGTATTTTAGATGCCACACAAATTAGTATCCTTAATTGTTTATAAATATAGGAGCTATTTATATTTTTTTCATTCTGGTATTTTAAAATGGCATTATAAATACATAAAGTATAATTAAATCCCTGCTCCCCTGTAAATCTCAGTTCTACCGTGAAATAGGAGGCTACAAGCACCTAGCAGCCTTGTTGTACCACACAGAAGTTTCCAATATATGCTGGAAGCACTTCGCTTACCTCACTAAACGCCAAAAGCAAGTCTGGCACTACATCAGAGTCAGTCACATCTTCTTCCTTCAAGTATTTATTTCTCTGACTCTATTAAGTTGTAAGCAAACATCTGAGTAGTTGAACCTCCTGCAGGGTCTCATCACATTTTAGGATTGGCYCTTTCTGCATACCAACAAAATTCAATTGCAAAATATTTATAGTGCTAGCACATGTCAGAGGAATAAATTATCCTATTAAGAGCCCACTTTTTGCTGTAGTATGCTCTGATGTCCTTACTGAGGATAAAAGGAAACAAAGAAGCCCAGGCTTGCAGAGGGAGAAAGACAATATTGGCCAGCAATAACAGCATTAGATCTGGATGTACAAGACCCTAGTTCAAGTCACTGCTTCCTCTGTGCCTTGGGCAAGTGAGTGAGATTATCTCTCTACAACAGGGTTAAGAGCACTTACAACTACAAGTCCAGGGTATTTCAGGGTTAAACAATTAAAAGATTTTGGCACATTTAGATATTTTAGTAACAGAAACACCCCAAAGCAGAGAATTTCTTCGGGTTAAACTGAAGCTAGCAAAAACACATGTGAAATAAAAAACATCTTCCACAACTTGATTCACCACCCATCTTAAAAATTTCTTTTAGCAATATCATTTGCATGTCATATCAATATTCTGAAAACTAAGATAAAAGCACGATGTGTCAAGGAGGAGAAAATGTGTTCCCGTTAGCAGYAGATGGGTAAGTCATGTTTTGGGTGGAGACCGGTAAACTACAGTAAGGCTCTGGTAGATGTAAGTGCAAAGCTTAAGATGTTATTGCTGCCATCCATGTGAGGCTACCTCCTCACAGCAGAGACATGGTGTAATATGCCCCCGCATATAAATGCAGGCCCACACTCCTTATGAGTCTAAAAATACTGCAGGCTATGGACTATGGCAGCTGGGAGGGGATATACCCCAACACTGGAGCAGGGGCCTCCAAAAGAGGRGCAGAGTGGATATTTTGGGGACTGTGATATCTTAAACCATTGCAACTTAAATCTACCAGAACATATTTACTAGAACCCTACAGRAATAAAAGTGGGAATAGGAATAGAATAAATAGGAATAGGAATAGGAATCATTTACATCACTTAGGGAATAATGTCTGATAGTTTTGCTAGTCTGTCCTTCAGATAGTGGATTTTTTGTGGCTTTTACAATTTTACAGATATTAACTTGAGGAAATAGATTATAGAAAGGTTAATGAAAGGCTTTAGTCATAATTACAATGACCATGACCTAACAGAAGGCCAAGAAACCCTGCAATTAAAAAAGAATACCAAACTTTTATTTATCCATTGCCAGAGCACAAAGAAATGCCACCATTAATTATACACCACATTGATTACTAAAAAAGTTGTCATGTAACCCTTTGATGATGCAAGATGGTTGTTACGGCAATGAGATGCTACTAAAAATTCTTTGTAAGACTTAATTAGGTCATTTGTTTAATCTCATGGGGGTTTCACCGCCCCCTTTCTTTTTTCTTTTCTTTCTACTTCTCTCCACTCTTTTTGTTTAGCTGTTCGCTTTTTAAAATTTAGGAAGATTTTTTTTTTAAGTACTCGAGGACTTCCACTATTTATGTAAGTTATACTAGATATTTTCCTCTGCTTTGGATGTCAAATACAACAACCACTTGAACAGTGCCAATACTATCTCTCTACAACCTTCAAAGTTATTTCTGTTATATACTGTGCTTCAAAATGCTGATCAGATACTGTGTGTAGACATGAATCAGAAAATTTCCATTGAAATCTGTGACTTGGATCTTCCTTTACCATCCCATAACACACAGCAGAATCCTCCTCTTTGTTCATAAAAACATGCACCTATAAAATAATGTATATGTAATGTCTGCTGAATATTCTCYACTATTCATGAAGTTAAAATTAACTTCTTGTTTTAATTGCTTATTAGTTCCATAAGCATAATTCCCATGATTTAGCCTGCTTTCGTAGGGATCTGCTACCTTTCCATATAGAACTTCACATTTTTATGAATTTTTACTGTTTAAAATGTATATGTATGTAAATTATTATGCATCTGAGCCTTTCACATCAGAGGTACAGTATAAATACTAAATCAATGTGGAAAACATCATGTCTGCTTTAACTTGACTTGATTATATCTAAATATAAAAAAATAAATTAGCATTTTACTCTATTTTTAGTTGTCTTCATTGTATTATACTGTATATTTGTTTAAAGTGTGTAGATTAACACCCCTCCCAACTACTTCCTATATTTTTATGCTAATAAAGTGAAACTTAAAACAGCTCATGAGGGACTAGGAAGAGAAAGTCAGATGTCTAATACAGATATTCCTCAACTGAAGGACAAATATGCTGGAAACCTCAGAATACTGAGTTTTATCTTTTTTGCGAACAGACCTACCTATTGCAGATGRTCAGTTTAGCACAAGTTTTGCTAAAAAAGGCTGAGACAGTATAAAGCTTTCTTTTAATTTAGATGATATTTTTGCTCATGTTTTCCATAATTTATTATTGATTACTCTTAGATTTATTACCTATATTTTAGCTAACAATTTAGTATTCAAGGGGTTTTAAAAATAAAGCAGCTACAAAATGCTGCAATTCGGCAATCATGCCAAAGACCATTTTTCTTGCCCATGGACGTGATTGACATATGAATGTGACTCAGGAAGAAAACGTTATTAATATGAAGAAAAGTTATGATGTTTGAATGATGTTGGCTTGCCTTCTGAGTAATTCCCTGGGTTATATCTGCATTGCATATTCTGATAAGTATACATAGTCAGATTCTCTTTACACATTTTAGCTTCTTTAATAATTTTGTTAAATGCAGAAGAGGGGAAAATAAAGACATATTATTAATAAACAAGCAATTAAACAGGTTAGGGCAACAATGCAATGCTGGTCATTCAGGAACCCTGTGCTAATTTTAATTAGCTGCTTTCCCTTGCTTTCAAATGTAATTAAAGCAGCTTAGTTGTGCTCAGTGATGCAAACCACCTTATTTAATCACTAACATTATTTCCCTGAACTATTAATGATTTTCAAAATGCTTGTTTATGCAGAATTAGAACAGTAATTATCTTACCAGTTAATTTTGTACCTTCACATTTCACACCTCGCTCAAACGTCATTCATTTACCACAGCCTTTCTGTCAAAACAAAGAAATGCTTGTTCTAAATGTGCTTCTGACTGCCAAATTGAAAGCCAAGTTTTGTAACACTAATAAAGTAGCTCCCAAGTGAAACAGGTGTAGTAATTTAGACCCTTCCTGTCTCAAGCTTGCACGTACATGCTATGTCTTTTCTTTATTAGCTTTAAAATGAGAGCTTGGTGTGCAAAATAAGCTATTTAATTCAGACTTGTGGAGCAGAATATAATCTTTAATTTAAACTGGAGCAGTAAAAAAAGGCCTTTAATTTTAACTGGCATGTGCGTGTGAATTTGAATTAATAATCCAGAAAATTGAAACTGTTTTGCTGCTGTTGCTGGATAGTGACTGTTCTTCACATGCCCTTAGTTTCACTCACTCTATTTCTCTCTCTCCCAAGTTTTGCCTACTGCCTATTTTATGATGTTGCTGTCTTCCAGAAAGGGAATTCTAAGAAAGAAATTCTCAGTTGATTGAATTCTTGCAAAAATGTATTGTTGAAATAAATTCTTTTGTCTGTGTTAATTCAGTTTACAAAAAGAATATAATTGGTGTATTCATTATATCTACTTAAGACAGAATTTAAATGCACCATGAATTTATACTTCACAAATCATCAGATTTTTTTCCTGTTATTTATTTCAGCATAAGTTAAAAACTAGTTGTGTACTTATGATCACAAAATAAAATAGCCTTACAATCAGCAAATAATTCTTTCTCCTGACTCTTGTAAGAAAGGGAAGTCTTCCCTATTGCCAAGGAAATCAAGTAACTGCCCAATGTCACACGAAAGAAAATCTGTGGCAGAACTAGAAATCAAAACAAGAAAGCTTCATCTTTCAGCTGTTCTGAATAGTCTCTGAGGTCTCCTACACTCATCCCAAGTTGTGCAGCAAGTGCTAGTGATGAGTGCCTGTTGCTTCTTTTTCAGAAGATGGCTTGTGAGCTAGATGAGCAGCCTACAAGGAGTCATTCTGACTCTTTCCTCTCTGGGGCCACACATAAGACAAATAAACATCTATCTATTGTATTCAATTCAATTCAATTCAATTCAATTCAATTAAGTTCAACATTTCATCCACAAAATAAGAAGACAGCCTAAAAATCCCACTGCAAATCAGGCCTATCACTTACACACTGCATCTCTGCATAGCACAGATACACACACATCTGGCAAAATTCCTTCTGAAAAAGGGGGGCAAAAAAGACTGGATTTGATGTAATGCCTCTACCACTGACATAATCTAACTTTTTTTTTTGCAGGAAAGGTAATTGCAAACAGAGTATTAGATCTTAGCTTTTAAAGGCTCGTTAATGTGATTAAATTTAAACATGAAAGCAGTGCATTTGACCTCCACTGGACTACTTTAAAGCATAAAGTTACCCATGTAAGCAAAGGGATGGCAGGACGCACACCTAAGAGTACAACAATATTTTTGCATGTGTTCATTAGAGGCACTGAATTACTGCAGTCAAGATTTTAAATACTACATCACATTTTGCAAATATTCTTTCTAAATACGTTATAAATCATACAGAAGAAAGCAGATCAATGTGCAAAAGAAGCTGTTTTAGTTAAAAAGCCATATTTTGTCTAAAAGCTTTACATGCACTCTGACAAAGTAGTTGTATTTTAATAAATTTAAATGTATTAGCTTTTTCCACAGATTCTATAAATTTGAGACAGCTAAAATTATTTCAATATTTCCAGAATGCCCGAGATCCATGGTCTCCTGGCAACTAGCAATCACATGGCTGTAGAGGTTTTGGCCTACTGTTACAATGCTGTTATATGTTTGGTTGATGATTTATTCAAACCCAGTTTCAAACCCGCTGTTAGCTCCCTCATTGCTTTAATGCAGCTAGTCTACCATTCATAACTGTCAAGAACCAATTCATAGGGACTTGGGTTTATTAAGCACCCAAACTGTGTAGTGAACATACTCAGTTTTGTGCCTGGGAATGTGAATAAACACTATACTTTCCAYCCGTTTAAATTGATCTCTGCTGTTTTTAACACCATGCAATATTTTTATCTTGTTATCAAGATACTCAACCACGACCTCCAAAGCGCACATTGCGTACCGCTCAGTGTTAGCCGGCRGCGGTGAGCCCGCCCGCCTCCCTCCTAACGGGGGCACAGACACAGAGGGAGAGGTTGGCGTAGGACGCTGTTCTTGCAGTAAGTTACGGTACGTACAGAGTATAAGGTTTATGGTTTTACAGAGAAACAGGAAGGAGAGGCTCATCTTCTGGATACAACACTGTGCTTGGAGAAACAGCAATGGACTTCTTAAATAGTGACTTACTGCTTTCTTTGAAAGGAGAGAGATTGCTCTGGCAATTAAAGAAGTAATCACTGGATATTTACTCTATTGAGGACAATATATCAATCCTCTTGGTCAAACACACCAACTGTATAAATAATATAAAGAGAAAATGGATTCTGAAAATAAAATATTACTTAACAAGTACATTTATATTTTAATCTAACTCTGTTAATTCAATAGTTTCAAAAAGGCATATTTGAATTGGAGGCTTTAATAGTTTTTCATGTTGAATAACGTGGTAATATGATTTTTCTCCATTCTGTACACATAAGGAACATTCTAAAATGTGTTGCCACAATTACACAGCAGCAGTGTGCATGCTATTTAATGTGAGCCTGGGAATAAAGCTGGTTCAAACCACTTGGTTTAAAACAATCATAAATAGCCATTTTAACACAATGATTCTAGTTGAGTATGCTTTGCTTGGATTTCAAGGATTCTAGTGAGGAAAACATAGCATTCTGAGCACTAATTTAATTTAAATTAGGACTACTGTAAAATTCAGGTTCTGACGAAATGGCAGTTAAATAAAGTTTGAGGTTGTTTTTAGGTTTTTTGGTTTTGTTCTGGCACAAAGGACTTAATATTTCTCGAAAAGGAAATTATTATAAAAAATATCTAGATATGCCAGCAAGAGTAATTGGAGGGTCAGGAGTTTTTTTTCTTGAGTGTTTGCTGATATTTTGCCCACCCCATCAAGAGTTTCAACAGAGGAATAAAATGGCACTCTGTCTTCTGGACAGCTTGATGTTTGTCTTTGCTGTCAAGCAAAAAGGGATGCAATTCCATTCATACAGAGAAGATTAGAATAATGCAGAAAATATGATAAAAGAGAACAATTCACAATTATAACCAGTCATATCACATGTCAAGGGGTCTAGACTCCTTTGGTACATACAGACTAACACACAGGGCCCTAAAGAATCAAGATTGTTCCTTAAGAACAAACGTACTTTCTTACCAGCTCTTCACATTTTCATGAAGATGTTAATACAAATAACTTCTTTAAATTATTCAAAATTATCACAACATCAGTTAACTACACTTCACTTTAAGCCTGGTGCTGTAAACATAACAGGCCTCGCTGCTTCCACTCAGGAGTGGCTGCGACAGGACCACTGCCTTACACCTGGGCACTCCTYGTGGGAAAAATCCTACAAGAAATATTGGGAGACTCATAAGATAAAATTATGAATGCATGTGTAGGTTTTTCAAAAGGCTGGTTGCCCTTAAAATTAATCATCATTCATTTTCTACAAGACTTTCAGCTCAAACTCACGGYTTCCTTTAAAATAAACACAGTGGACACAGTTCTTCAGGCTGTTAAATTTGTTTTGTAGCAATGTTAAATTTAACTAGCCTTGAACTGGCAAATATATACAGTGTTCAGGCTTTATCTTTAAATAAAGCTTACTGCTGCTCCAAGTTAATCAAAATCTTTTGCAAACTTGGAAAAAAGGTTAGAGCACTTTCATTTCTAGACCTTTTTTCATAGTGGCCTATAGAAATGTCTGTTCTTTGGAAAGAGGCGATATGCAGCACTCCTATGGTCTCCTTCAATGTATTACACTGAATGCTGTTAACTTTTCAGATGCATGAAGCAAGTCAGTATTGTCTTACTCTTCCTGAATATTTACTGATTACCTTGGGATGACATCAGGTGGAAATTCAGGTAGTATCAATATTGGTTAGCTTTCTCTATAGTGATCACATCTACAGGAGATAAAGGTTTCATGGAATAATGGCTGGGAGTTTGGATCCAACTTTTCATGCTCTTAGCCTCATGGAAAAACCCATAGAAACACCTGAGCCTAACTTGCTCTGTACCAAACTGTCCTTATATCTTATTTCACATTATCAGATACTTCTATCTATCCATTKTACATTGTACATTGTACAATGCCATGTACATCTGGCGCCAAATATAGGAATGAAATGAAATTAATTAAATGAAAAATTATGGGTAGTAGTAGCAATTTATAGTCTCCAAATTATTTAACTATTTCTTATTCAGAGACTTAATTTGGAAGAAGTAATCAGCAGTTAAACTAACCAAAGAATGCTATCAGGGAAGGGAGGAAAAGAAGCTCAGTAGGTCAACCAGTGCAGCTCTGTACTCCGAAGCAGGGTCTATCATAAACAAGTTATAACCTGTGAATTTATGTATAGCCTGCTCTTAAAAATTATAACAATCACATAGCCTCCTTAAATAGCTGCTCCCATCCCCCAATTAGCATTATCGTCTGAGAGATTGCTTCTTTCCTTATATTTAATACAAATTTCTATTGCTACACCTTAAAGAAGTATTTCTGGTCCTGCTTTTAGTGAACATAGGGAACAATTGGTCACTATCCTCTTCATAGCAATTGTTTAGAGCTTAGAGTATTCACCCCACAGTCTTTACTCAGCTAGGTAAATCCAGGAGTTTCCAGGGTTTTTGTTTGTTCTGTTTCCTAAGTCCTCAATTAGCCCACATTTTCCTTGACCAAAAACCGGGCAGAGTATTGCATCTCAGGTCGAACATTTCAAGGAGTAATTTTCTCCCTGGTTTTAAATCTGAGGGTCCTGATCATGCAACCTGGAATTACACCTTGTTTTTCTTTTCCCCCAATATTTATCAAGATCTTTTGAATTCTAAAGCTAATCTCCAAAGTGCTTGCAAACTTAATTGGTGTCAGCCAAAAATTTTTAAATCGTATCATCTGCTGTTATATCATCAGAGAGTAGAACTGGATCCATGAGAGACCTTARGGAAGCCTGTTGTGTACGTCCCTGAGTTGCAAGACAAAGTATTACTATCTTTGAGTATTTTTAAACATTTATGTAAATGTTGTATTTAGCTTCACCCTGTTCGTAGTTTTTTACACTGAAATTTGTATTATTTAAGCATAAAAAGATTCTATTTTAGAACATGGGATTTTTTTCCATTTCAATCACAGAGCAGCTTCAAGTTCTTTTGTGAAACTGAGGAAAAGGAAATGAAAGGCGAGGCATACCTCATCTGCCTTGAAAACTGATGAAAGAAGAGAAGAATTAAGAGGAAAGTGAGAAGGTCATCAACAAGCAGAATTCCAGGAAATATAATGGATAAAGCCAACTTTCGTATAAAAACTCTCCATAAGACTGAGCATAAATATGACCAGTCAAAATTTCCCACAGAATTTTAAAAGGCAGAAGGAAACTACACGGGCCAGGTAAGATTGGTTTTGCTTTTATGTATGATCTGAACTCTCAACTCCGATATAAAACATGTGTTTACTGGAGAAAAAAAATATATACGTTAGTTCTTCCCTTACTCTTCCATACCTGGAAGATTAACAACACAACTAGTCTGAATAAGGTTCTTCCTTGATTATTTAACATTGCTAATCATACCTCAGGGCCTTGGGTTTCCACAGAGGCTGAAAGCCATGCAAGGACCGTATCTCCTCCTTTTGTAAGCTATCCCCCGCAAAAGACGCCCTCCTTCCCTTGCAGATCTCAGACCACATAGCCCTGGCCTTTTCCTCTGCCTATTCAGCTCCTGCTCAAGCATTCTCACCTTTCAGCTGTTCACAGCAGGGTGGGTTTTTATTTATAAACTCAAGGCCCACAAAAGCAGCATGACAGATTGCAGGTAGTGTTTCCACATCCTTCCCCGTGAAAGAACAGATAGATGTATATACATGAAGTTTCTTGATTATAGTATTGTGCCTGTCCCAAAAAGGTGTCCAGAAGCAAGACTTTAAATCCTTAAAATATGTCCCCCATGCTTTACACATATATTTCCATATTTCTTGAAAAATAACATTCTGACATGAAGTTAGGTATGGGAGAACATAAGGTGAGCAAAGCATAGTTAATACCAACTTTAAATATGAAGAGATTAGCACACCTCTGCTTTGCTAAAAAGCAGAACTACATTTGGTCAGACTTACAGTGGCAGAGAAAGAAGATTCATAACTCCAGGCAAACTCAGAGGCAGAAGTAACATAAATTTTTTCCAATTTGTGTATTAAAATCCCAAAGAGAGTAAACTAGTCACTGGGGATGCGGAAGTATTTATCTATTGCCTGTAAGTATCAAGGCAGCCTTCTTTATTAGTGTAATGAACAATGAAAATAGAATTATTGCACACATCCAGATAAAACACCGATCAGATGGTCAGTCTGTTCCCTTGCAGAAAGTGATATTCAGCAACTCTGTTCACAGCCTAGGTCTCATGTCAAGAGAATGGATAAATGTCCCAGAGCTCTTGTGTAGGTCTCTCTCACTGCCTTGTGCATTCAGCCTCCATGCTCAGAATCTCTGCCAGCTCAGATGAAACCCATAATATTTTYGTAACTATTGTGTTTTGACAGCATCAGAGTTGACTGATGTAATAGGTAGGATGCAGAGAGCCTAATAAATTCTATTAAAAGTTAAAGTTTCAGTCCAATAGCCAAAGGTGCATGAGGTAATGTATCCACAGTTTTCAATCACAGCCTCCTTTATTATGGCCTATTTCAACCAACCTAATCTAAAATGAATGTATTAGGTTTTGTGTTCTTTGCAAAGTTGCTGCCAGTGTCTCTCTGCCCTTCCTCCTGATTTGCTTGGTAGTTTGGGAGCCTAAGGGAGGGGTGGATTAAATTGGAAAATATAAATAACAAATCAAAAATTAAAATTGATTGGATAAACAATTTCCCTCAGACTGTTTCTTAATAAGTGATCGATTTTTTAATCAATATTCATTATTTCTCAGAACATACCAAACTGTTTATTGAATAAATGAATGGCTGGAACTACAATGACATGAAATCAAACAGGTGAACCAATTTCTTTAATAACATGGGTTGAACAGGCCACCTCATCTTACCTGGTTGAAACTAAAAGTCAGAAATTCAAGACCATTTAGTAAGCGATCCAAATAAAGGATGCAATTTGTTTTAGAGAGCATGTGTTTTCRTGTTTGATATGCACACTGTGTAGCCACATGCTGATTTGTGTGATATTTCTAAATTGCAGTTGAAAGTTTCTTTCTTTTTGATACAACTTTTGTGTTCTTTCCCACAATTCTTCATTAGTCAGCATACTGCAAAGCTTCTGAAATAAAATTCAGATCTGAAAAATGAGATCTGTAAAACTGTTCACCGTAAAGTCTTCAGGCATGGCAAATGGATTTCTCTAATAAGTTTTTATTCACCAGTATCAGATTCAGTGGTACATATAAACTATGTGCTGCATCCTAATATATACTTCAGACTATTTCATATTATTTGGCATAATGTAAAAAATAACCTCCTTTCAATGTACAGATGTTCTGAAGGTCTTTTTTTTTTCAATTGAAGACAAAGCTCTAGCGTACAAGATCTCCAAGAAATGTTTCCACATTTGTTAAAACACAAGCAAGCATATTAATTCAGTTCTACRTGATACAGGTCATATTGTTTACATGATCTTCAACTCACAAAACTTCTTCCAGTATGTTGAAATGCTTAACCTTCATTTGCACTCATAATATACATGATTTTACTTCTTATGAAAAAATATAAACTGTACTAATCAACTGTTAATTAATTTGTAGGAGCTCTCATTTTAACATCTATTTTAACTTGTCACAGTTAATTTAACATATGACCAAATGGTGATATAATTCTATATATCACCGCAGAGATAAAAGTATGAAATAACCTGAGCAATGAAAGCAACCAGGATAGGAGGTTCAGTTTGTACACATTTTGTAAACGAATTCCATGTGTTCGTTGTTGTCACAATTAATTATTGAGGAATCAAATATCAATCTATCGTGCTATGCTGTCACCTACAATAACACTAACTAATATAATAAAAACATCCATTCAACTCACTTCTGTAGATCACAGATTTCTGCAAATGGTAAAGGCCCATGGTAAAACCAGAAATCTAATCTAAAGTCTGAATCTTCAAATCTAATTTCATTTTCAGTGTCAATCTACCTTAGAACACTGCTTCCCAATAATAAAGCTGTAAGTTCTGTAAGCAGTCTCCAAATACTTAATGAGTGCAACAAATAATTAAATGGAAGGACATCAGCAAAAGCAAGAAAAAATTTAGTAAGGGGTCAGTCAGACTTAATTCTTCAAGCTGCCTCTCTGCACCTACATAGAGTTTCAGCAAAAGCAACTCAYAAGGGTTTGTATTCAGGGAACAGCTGTCACACTAACCTTGAGGTTAAAAAAGTGTTCACTATTGAAATTAAGTTGTTTCCTACTGCAATATATAAATATTCTGCAGGAATTCGAGTCCAGTCACCACCACGTGTAACACACGTTTCCAGACCATTCAGGACTCTCTGACCACAYGAGAGTCATCATCACTGACCAAAACAACACTTTCCCCTAATTCCAAGCATAAAATCACAGGCACTAATGCTCTGGATTCATTCACAGAGCTTTCAGCTCCCTTAGTCTCGTATTTTGCACTGTCCACTTTAATATAYATCTGCATGAGTTTGTTAAGATCCAGTTGCCCTTTGGAAATTTTTAAAAATATGTTCGTTTTCCAGGACGATCTTGTTTAAAGTGGCTGTGATTGTCCTCTCGGTTGGGGAACAGGAGACTTGGTAAACCATGCAGGAGATGAAGCAGAAAAGGTTTATGTCCCAAGGACTGGCCAGAAGATGGTGGCAGAGAGCAGTTCTCCCTTCCTCCTTCCTCACTTGGTCTATCACGGTGATTTTAATCCTCGTAGACCCCAAGGTGCTCTGGACACCACATTACACTGCTACAGAGCAGTCTCCTAACTTGTGCCATCTTATTTTTTATGTTTTAAGATAACATAACAAGCTCAAAGCATGGGTTTACATCCAGCTCATTCAGTTAGACCTGGGCACTTGCATAAAGGTGCTACAGGCCGGACGCTCTATGCTCTCCCACATCTGCTAAAGAACCAAGTATCATGACATCAGTTTTGGTAGTGACAAAAATCAAACATTTTCTRGAGCCATTATTGCCTAAAATGTTAATGCAGTTTACTTTTTTCAAGTGTGATCGATAGCTGGGGGAAAAGTGCCCATAAATTACTAAAGGCAAATATCATTCTATTAGCACTCAGGAGATTTTGCAACATTTGCCAGTCTCTGTTTTACTGGAAAAAAAAAATTAATTCGCTGAAAGCCTAGGTTTTTACCTGTCTTTGTCTTTCTCAATAAAAGAGGGATATCTTTATCATGAGTCATTTAGGAGAGGTAATTCTAATGTACTATAGCTATATGTTTCRATGAATGTTCTACCTCTCTGTCAGCTTTACATTCCATGTTTTATGAAATCATTAACTATTGTCATGTTTCTATTACAATACTATTAGGAAATAAAGAGACGTATGTAAATGGAGATGTAAAATAAATGTACGACAGTTACTAGGAGCAACATCTGTGCACTATCATACATGTTTACACTAATTTTCTAAAGATTGTTCCATTCATTACAGAGCATTGTTGCTTGCTGTGGCACAACCCTTATTTCCATGCATTTAGGGATTGAAGCAAAGAGAGGGTAAATGAGAGCCTAATCAATACCACTTTTCATTTTGCTTCTAATGTGCTGCCTTTCCCTTTCTTTTCTTCATGAACAAATCCAAAAAAGATCCTGACGTTACAGTCATAAAATGTAATTCTTCTGCAGAAACACAGACAATAATGCTCTCTGTATTCAGGCGTATTGCATATTCTAATGGCATTTGGCTAAATTGAGTATGGATTTAACATCAAAGGCTTCATGAATTTTTCAAATGAGATATTAAAGTCAATATTTCAAGTGAAAGATATTTCAATTTAGTTGCATACACAACAATAAAAAACTTCTACAAGGCAGAGGTACTAGTGGCTGTTGCAGTATTAGTTCATTCAGGAAATTATTAGTTTATAAGAAAATCAAACAGAAGGTTGTGATATGGCAATGACACTGAATAAATTAGACTAACCGATAGGCGCTAACGTACTTTATCTCTTGGAGTTTGAAACAGAACTTGCCACTGGCATGTTCAGTGCTTCAAGCAGGGCTTCGTTTGGGGATATTTTATTTCTTTATTTTGGAAATTCAAACGGTTAGCATCAAGATTTGCATTCAGAACCTCAGAAATCTGCTTATTTTCATCTCTGAAAGGGCGAGGCCTACTGTATGCAAGAAAACTTCCCGATCTTGTTTATTTTTTAATCTAAGTGCATTTTGCTCTGTATTGTCAATGCTTATGCARTGCTGCTTCTGCTTTCACACTGTTACTAAGCGTTCAGACTCTGTGTGTGCAAAAAGTCCACTGAGCTCTGACAACTTTTGTGTCCTGGCAGAGATCAACAAAGACATGCAAACAATACAAACGCAGAGTCTGGTGGTTCCTTTCCTTTCCTATTTCACGTGCATGTAACATAGCAGAATGCCCTTTAAATTAGTAAAATGTTGTCTTATGATGTCTTGACATATCACTGAAGAACTCGTACATTTGTATCACATACCACTGCATGGCAGAGCTGGATGCACTACAGRCACATGTAGCACTTATTTAGGCATCTATAATCACAGTGACATTGTGCTACTGTAAGACCAAATACATCATTTGTTCACACACAGGATAACAGCTACCACAGACATATACCACTGAAGATACATTGATTACTGATTTTACTATTAATTCTTATATTACTAAAAAGTAATGATAATAATAATAATTAATAATAATAGGAATAAATACTGCACTTGCAGTCATCCCCTGCACTACAAATACAAGAAGGTTTGCTATGTACGTAATGCTTCTAYAGAAGCCCCCAGCCAATTCTTGCGAGTGCCCTTGAACACAGGTGGGATGGCAAATCTCTTTGGATACCAGAGGAAAGTTACATTGGTTTAAAACTTTGATTATCAGGTAGTTTGGGCCCACAACATGGACATTACTACAAAAAACTCTGATCCTAAAAGCATTTCCTTGAAACCAGTGGGTTGTTTGACTCTATAACGTTCACTTGCAGTGTTTGCACTTACTGTGAGAGCACCTGAAGGGCTCACAAGATCCAGAAAAATGAAACTGGCTGTAACTAAATGTTGAACTGCTAGGCCTGTTTCTATCATCCGTGGTGGCTCCTGGACTGATAGCAAATGCTGACCTGTTATTCAGAACTAAACAAAGCTAATAGCCCTGTGGGGAACACTTGCAGAGACTGAGGCATGCCATCTTCCCCCCATTCAAACACTAGATAATTTGTAGCACTGTTTAATTTATCCAGTTTCTATCCTGTAGGGCTTGGGGTCCTAGACAGCTATCTGTTCGTTCACCCCTAGAGCCCTCTGAAGCTCAATGTTCAAAGCTCTATAGTATTTCCATAAAATGGAAAGTGCCACCATCTCAAAGGCAATCTATCAGGGATAAATATAATCTTCAGAAACAGTATTCTCAAAAAAAGTATTTCTTGTGGTAACAAAGATAAGGTAGAAATTTTGTACGGTTAATAAGATCTACTAATAACTAGAATTATATTTTAAAAATTGCCTCTGGGGCTGGGGAGTACAGTTTCCTTTTCTTCTGTTGTGAATTCTGGACATCCTTGAGATGGTTTTGAAAACTACAGCTCACACTTAATGAGTCAGCAGTGCATCCAAAATCTTCCAGTTGAAATTACTGAAATTTGATCTTTTTTATGACATGATTTAAAATGACACTGTTAAGGTGAAAGATTCCCCCATGATCTCCATTCACTCTGAGAATCAGTRTTTAAGGAATGATTCTCTGAATTCAATAATTTAATATTTTCCCTCCTGATTATAGGGATGTACRTAAAGTTAAGAGTACCTCTCTTGCTAGATCTATGTCAAAGTGAGAGCCCAAATCATTCTTTAGAGCACTGTTAACTAAAAAGGAATATTTAGAGCTAAGATCAGAAGAGGAGACCAAGCTGTAGGATTTGATCTTGGACAAACAAATGCTATGCCAATAATAAAGTAATTCACATCTCATGCTGTACATAACTTTTGTGTTTAATGTAACTTGTTATTGAAAACGTGTAGATTATCCATAGAAATAAACTGAAGAGATTGTGCTACCTAAAACATGCTTTTGACTCTTCATTAACTGGTGATAATCTACACTGATCCGCATCGCACTTCCATTGCAGATGTTGCTGACGTTAAGATGTATGACAAGGAAACTACAGAAAGAGCCAATTTAAACAAGTATTTCACATTAACTCAACTCAATATATGCAGTGCAAAATGTCTTTCATGGGATTCCAAGTTTTCTACTTTATTCTCTGCAATTTTATGCATGTTGTTATAAATAAAGAGTAATGAAAGTCCATTTGACAGTCATTTGATTTTCTCTAATTCAACAGCTTTCCAAAATTTGCTGGTTTTTGTTTAAGTTTCTTTCTTACTGGAGGCTAGAGAAGGAACTGTAATTATGCCGTTAGACTGAAACTCATGGCATGGGAAAGGCTGGTTACATTTTTTTGGATCTACCATCCTTACAGCCGGAGCAAGCACAGCTGCTTTCAGACTTGTTAATACATTCTATAGGGACTGAAAGGCTTGAAAAGGATTGTATTTCTGTGTGTTTTCCCCCCCTCCACACAGTAAGTAGAGCTGGCAGTCCACCAAAGCTCAGAACATACGCTCCTGCACTGCGTACAAGAACRTGTGGCATTTCGTTAAGGAGGAAGCAATGCCCTCGGGGCACTGCACCCACCATCTTGTTATAGCGGAAGAACCATAGAGGATGAAGCAGGCAGTCAAAATCCTGGGACAAAAAGGTGGGAAATGAGTGTATGACTAGGTGAAGAAGTGACCCCTGGATCACACTAATTCTTTCTTTTTCTTTCCATTTGTTATAGGCTAGGTCCACAGCATTAGCTCTCCATCTAGSTAGAAGTAAGATACACCAAGCTGCCAAAAGATTTTTTAATCTCTAACATCTGGGAAATGCATTTATTATGAAATCTTAGGTGGTTCATAGCACCTGTGATAGTCCTCCAAGCTAGGATGAATTTTGTATGCTTTTACAGAGTGACAAAGCAGGAAATAACTTAAGAAAACACCTTAGTCAGTAGAAATCAAAAYAAAAAGCTCCATGTAGGTCCTCTGAAAAGCCTAAAAGGCAATCAAAAATCAAACTGTTTACCAGGCACGCTATGTACAAGAACAGAAACAACCCCRGTGAAAAGTATAATAAACAAATTTCTCTAGCAATGTGAACTACACAGATGCTTTCTCCATCAACTCCTTACATATTTTGGAAGCCACACAGTACCAGTGAAGGCATCAGGAGAACTTACCCAACTTCAGTAGTTCAGCAGCGAGCTCTGTGTGTGCTTGTCCACTCACCTCCCTGAAGAAAAGAAACATCACGTGTCAGGAATTATCTTCTAACTCAGGAGCAATGTCAGTAACATTCTGGTAATGGTGGCATTAATACTGAAAGTTTACATTTTCAAAAGGGAAAACATTTACAGACAGAATCTGGATATTTTAACTATCACAGACCTCAGCGATCTGATATTGCTCATCTTGTGGCCAAGATATTAAGCCACTGGTATCTATSTGCCACCAGAATGGATCTTCTCAGTACTTCTCTAATAAGCTCAATAATTAATCCAACAAAATTTGAAGAAGAAAAGCAAGGGCCATGTCATTATTAACAAATAAGAAACAAAGAAAAAAAGCTACTTATTTTGCTAAAAAAAATCATGAAAATATTTTCTACTCCATGACATGGCCAGAAAACAACATAAAGCTGTAAAGGTCTACAGTAATTCAAATTCATGGTACTCATTATAAATCCCAAAATGCAGAGAATAACTTTAACTTAGCTACTTGGTCAATTATTTCTCTTACCTGTCAAAACAAAGCAAAACAAAAAAAAAGGGCAACAAGCTGACTTCCATAGCAGAAGAGCACATAGAAAAGACAAAGCATCTACTATACTAGGGTAATCAAATGCAGGTTTGTACCAGAAATATAAATAGAACAGATTGGAAAAATACTTAAATAATAAAGTACTCCATGCAATTCCAAGGAAAATTAGATGAACTATTGAAAAGGATACAAGTGTACAAAATTCATTATATAGAATATGGTAACGCTTGGCTAAAACTAGTGCAGAGTTCCTCACTTTAATGAGCACAGTCTTCACCCACAAATTAAAAATAAACAAATAAAAAAGATACGAGTATGACCTCACTTATTGGCAGTCGATCAAATTGCAATTTGTCCCAAGAGTTGTGAAGCCACTGCCTTATAACACATCAAGAACTCTTGCTTATTGAACTGATCTGTATAAAGTCTGATTTTTTTTTCTGGCTACAGCAATTGCTTTTTCCTATCAAAACATTTGGGTTTATGTAAATGACAACTTAATGGTTAATTGGAACCATAACATGATGTTTAAAGTTAAATCATGCTCACTTAACTTTGTAGTATCAACGCACCATCACTGAATAAAAGTACGTTTCTTTAAACTGAGGGTTGTACAATACAGCAAGTAGTCCAATGTTACTGCGCAATGTTGCTGATGTTAATAGCAAACTTTAATAGCTACAAAGAATAGTCTAAATCTTTAACATACATATATTACCATAACTTTAAAAACAGCAGTTTTCATTAATCATACAATGGCATGCTCCTTCATTTGCAGCCAGCTGATTAAAATACAGATATATTGTCCTGAACATCATAGAAATTGCAGGCACTCAGCCATTCTTTCAAAATAGTGTTTTCTAAGCCTTGTTTCATCACTCAACTACATATTTCAGATTGCAAATATTGTTAGAGATTCCAGCATAGAAATGGACAAAAAAGATCCTAAATAATATAATGAAGGGCATAAATATTCTGCCAAAACAATAATAAAGCTTCAGGTAGAGAATAGCTGATTCAATGCTCTCCATCATATTACTGCAGCATTTCAAACATAATCAAAAGAAACTAATTTGAATTTTTGACAAGGAAAGCCTGAAAATAGCTTGATAAACTATGGATAGACATCTGTAGCTTTAAATTTTTATTTACATGAATCCARACACCTAAAAGTGTTTGAAACACAGGGAAGTCTATGCTGAAAACAAAGTTATTTCTGAGAGAATGGATCAACAGTCTAGAGATCTTAAGGAATTTATCRTCCAAGTCTGAATGAATCTCTCACTATGAGTTAGATACCTGAAAAGGAATAGTTAAGATCCAAAATACAATTTTATTTCTGACCTAGGTCCTCCAAACATATCATTTACTCAGGGGTTGTAGCTCAATCTAAAGCTACACTTTTTGAATATTTTTCAGAAGGGATGCAATGTGTGTATCATTAAGCTCTTAGTCATATAAATAGGCAAAAATTGGTAGTCATGACAGCTTTGGAAGGTGGCTGAGGCAGGCCAAGATTTCSAGCTTGTAGAGGAATGACTGTTTCTTTGCCTACACTTCTGAAATGTATATGAAGGATAAGAAAGGAGCYATTGTGGATTTTTGCCATCAGCTTGTGAGAGGTTGAAGCAGAGAAAGACTTCTGAATGCACGGCTCACATCTGATGTGTACAAAGAAGTCTGCAGATCTGAACTTACAGTGTAATTGTTCAATATTTGGATATGCAGAAAGACATTGTGACTGCACAAAAAGAGTTTTGGGCAAAGAATGAAGGGGACAGAGGTTGAGATGAGGTTTTTTAGATTAGCTTGAAATATTCTGTCTTTCATTCTCTTTATAAAAAGTATTTCTCCTACAGTAAAGTATTTCTTTTCAGTAATAGAATCTCTTTTCAAGTCTTTTCCTTGGGATTTTTTTTATTTTATTTGGTACCCTTGATATTCAGTATTATTTACTGTACAGTATTATTTACTATCATTATTTACTGAATATCTCACTGTACAAACACTGAGTACATACTTTGCTAGTTACGGAATCACAGCTGTCTATTCCATGGGTCAATTTTTAAAGCATTGTTTTCCTACAAGACAATTTGGCTAACAATAATTAATGGATTAGCCAAGGTACTTCTTACACAAGTCCTTCAAATTTGATGCTGTACTGCATAATCTCTATACAGATTTCACAAGCTTTTGAGAATATACCTTGCGGCTATTGCTACACTTTTACCCATACAGACAACTGGGAAAAAAATCAACATAGGCTGTTATACAGGACAATTTACAGATACAATTTTCAGTTAGACTTAAGTAGATTTCATTATAAAAGATGGTGTTGAAGGTATCTTGTTTTTTAAAGTTCTCTTCTCCTGTGAGGTACTTGGATGGTCATAAAATGTTTTCAATAAAGAAAAATCCTCACATGTAAAAGTAATATTCTGCAAATGCTTTTAGAATATTTTGTGATGGAACAGCTAAAAAGCTGTCTCACTACCAAAAGCCACTTCCAGACTTTTCTGTATACTAAKTACCACTGCTGTTCAGTCACACCCTGTACTCCTTGGGCCCAATACATCGTCCACGGAAACCTGTTCACAGCCTCAGTGGCCTCTGGATCAGAGAATCCCTTCACTCCTTACCCYGTACTGTCAGACCCTTACAAAACCAAGTGGCAATGTGGGTGGGTAACACTACTGCCTTGCCTGGTAAGTGTCTGTATTTTTACAGAAACAACATTTCATATCACAGAAATAAAATTGTTCTATTACCTACATAGGCAATGGTGATCCACAAAAAYGGAAATCTGGAATTTATCTTTCATTCATTTTCCACTTTTAACAAATAGAAATGTCATTTGTTCATTATAATTTGAAAAACAGAATACAGTGTCTGCCTATTATCTGCTTGATAAACTTAGTCTGATGAAACAACTGCACAACAGATAACACAGACAATACATGAAAGATCCCGTGGAAGATCGGGTGCTGCATACCTAATTCGGTTTGTGGATGCAGCCCTATGTAGCAAGAGCTACACAGTACAATAATCTTTTACAGAATGGATTATTACTTGTAAAGCACCATAAGGAGTCTTGCACACCRTCAGACAGGATTAGTTTTTATTCCTCTAATGAGCATTGTCTACCAGTGAATATATACTGGACACAATAAGCTACATGTTTATAATTATAATTTATGTACAGATTTATGTACAGATTTAGGTACAGATTTAGGTACAGGTTTTCTGGGAGAACAGCATTATGCTACGAGCTGAATGCAGAACCAGGAACCAAGAGCTATTCAGTTCTAACCTTCCCTCCAGTAGCAGGTTCTTGAGCCTACAGCCTTAAGTGAACAACTTCCCGCATATGTAAAATGAAGATACAAACACCTGCCTGCTTACCTAGAGAAGGGTACTAGAAAACTATTCAGCTTTCAGAACCAAAAGCCAAGTCTGGCAAATTCATAATTTATTTGGCAAGGAAGTATTGCACAGTGCACTGCAATGCCAGTGTTGCTTTGGCACCCTATTGTAGTTTCCCTGTATGCTTTCCAGGGTAAGTTTAAGTCTCTGTTTGACCTCCAAGCCCGTAGACAGTTACGGCTGCTAAACTATAATCACAGAATTTGTCCCCCTGACTTCAGGAGGATTAATTAGATGCCTAAAGGTAAGGAAGTAGGCAAATGTTTGCAGAGTGAGGGCTACATTTGGTGAAGGGCCAATTTTCCCAATTGAAAATGTATAAATAAAAATCATGCCTAATTTGCTTTCATTACTAATGCTTTATATACTATATAATTGGAAGCAAATTAGATGCTTTATTTTAAATTGTTTACATACAAATCCTATTTTCTTAAAGAGTAGAAATCAACAGCCATTTCTCGTCTAATTTGATGCTGTTGTCACATATTACAAAGACTGAGCATAAGGGGCTTTTCTTTTTTTTTACAGTATCTCACTATGTACTGAAGTGAAACATTTGATACAACACTACCCAACTGAAATCAAATTAAAAAGTATTTTGATTTGGAGAGCACTGATAAATGGAAAAATAATCTCAAAGGTTTATTAATCCAGGGTAGTTTCATATTTGATGCACACACAAGAAAGTTTCCCCAGCCTTTTTAAGGATACTGCTTGTATTCTTCATACGCATTACAAGAAAATGACTCATGCAACTGAGAAGGTTATTAAATAATATATATAGTTAGCATCACTTTTGTTAAACTGTCACTGTATTCTCAAAATAACTTGACTCTTTGTGTTCAAAAGGAAGTAAAAAAGACCGACAAACACCAGTTAAAAACTCATCCTTTCAAAGATAACTCAGTAAAAAATAATGATGACTGCTGGCAGAGTGGTAAGACCTTAAATTTGTGAAACAAGACACTAGTCATCAGCAGGAGTTCACATAAATGAAACTACACTATTTTTGCATCATTGACAGATCAAGGTTGAGAATAGCCTGTTTATCTTAAGTATCTTGTTTTTCTCTCAGCCTCACTCCTCAACTGAACATACGTGAATATCATCCTGGGTCTATCACATGCTGAAGCATAATTACTTGTGTGTTAAACTAGTATGGGTACTTTCCACTCCCTCTCCATAGCTGACCAAAGAATCAGCGAAGGCAGAGTTACTACCAGCAATCATATGTCCTTCAGAACTCTATTTTCTTGCAAGTACCATGACACCACATCCACTGTGGAAGGATACAGGACACGAATAAAAGAGACTTTTTGTAAGGTACACACCCCATCAAAACACATATTATTTTTTCACTGCACAGATTATCAGACAAATAAGTCACAAACAAATGGCCTAGATGGAAGTTCTCCAAGCTTGTGGGCAGAGGGAAAATAAAAGGATAAACTCTACCTTTCCTGCCTCCCTTGAGTTTTAAATGCTGATATCACCTATGTTTCATTCCTAACTACAATTTTGTATCACTCATGTCAATTCTTCTCACTTATGCCCATGACAACTACATCTATCATAATCAGGAAAAGAAAATTTGAAAAAATTATGTCCTTTGGGGTCCAGAACACCAGCCCCCTTTCTTCAACTAATCCTGGAATAAGTTCCCTAACCTTGATGGAGCAGTAGGTGTTTGGAACTTGTTCTATCTTGTGATGACTGAGGCTTGTCAACAAGACACAATTCTCTGCTAAATCCTTACCAGTTCTTTACAGCAGACATCAGATTACATGGAAATTATTTGCAAGGATACAAATTACCTCACTCACAGCCAAATTTGAAATTACACAAAATTTAGTAACTGTGAAATAGTTGCTCCTCTCCAACCATATCATGGCTTTCTCTCACTTGGGGGATTCATATCAGTCATGAGATTTTTTATATTACCTGCTTAACAGGTAATGCTCAGTCTGCTTCAAAACTGCTTAACAATGATGCTCATAATTTGGAAGATAACATAAAGAATTTAATCTGTTAATATGTTCTACTCCTCAGAATGCAGCGGTATAAACACCAATGTCTAATGTACTACAAGCAGGAGGTAATGCTGAGTATACTGTTTGARGGAAGAAGTGCAGAAACAGAGGTCAGGCTGCCCAAGGAACACTCTTCAAGCAGTTCAGTCTCTTTTACAAACACTTTCCATGCAGTTCTGGATCCAAGTAATTCCAACATTGTCTGTTTTCTAAGAACACCAGATCCTTAACAGAAAAACTGCTGCTAGCTATGTGTTCATTAGAATTGGAAATGGAGAGTCACTCTTCTAGCCTGGAGCCAGAAGGTGGGCTATCTTGGAGGCAGGGTTGATAGCTTTTGAATACCAGATGAAGTCTATAGATACAAGACTGGTGTCAAATGACAAGAGCCTTAAGCAGATGGATGAGTGTGTGTGTGCACTATAGGCTGTTGTTAATTTACTAGCTAGAGATAATGCTTCTTTAAAATTAAAAATGAGTCATTGGAAAACAGCCACAGAGGCCATAGCCTGCAGATTCCAGGCCTCCTGGCAGKCCTGCATTGTGGGGGATATGTTTTTCTAGAGTTATGAAAATTAAAATTGCATGTTAGAGAGAAAGAAAATGTAATTGTTTCTCCTACTAGCTATTTAAACTATTCATAGTCCGGATTTGTAATTCACAAGTACATTTTCAGTAAAATGGAATAAACTAGTCATAGTAACTCATAGACAAGATATAGATGAGCAATGGCAAAGATGTATAATATTAATGAATTGTCAAGTGGCAAGATGTGGGGTTTATGTTTATAACTATGCTTTTATTATTTTAGCATGACCATATACAAAGTCCTTCCTTTTCATTATTGCTCTGCATAGGACTTTTCATTGCCATTGGGTTATGTTGGAAATAGCACTTTTCCACTGCTTTGATCTTGGGATGAAAATTTCCTGTCATACCTCTTGCAAGAGTGTCAATATATTTCCATATCATAACACGGACAGGGCTATCTCATTGTTTCTTTGCTCCAAATGTATGACCAGACATCAGATTCAGTGTACAATTTCTGAGAGAGTCCGGTTTGATAAAGAAGTAACTTATCTCCAAAGGTAAAAAAGGAACTGTAGAGAACGAATACACAAGTGTATCACTTCTCATGCTAGTCTCTGAGGGCTACCATCTACTATGCTGTCTAGAACTTACTGGGGCACTCACCACCACCTAGGTTTAAGAAAACAGTGAAGAATTCAAACAGTCTGCTGTCCAGAGAGGCTGGACTCTGTCTGTCTATGTAGCCAAAACTGATCTTGATCCCTACATTTATCAAAGGCACTGTAACAACTCATTGCCTTACAACCAGATTCTGGCAGACCTGAAAAACAGGCTGTAGGAAACACAATCCTAAAACCTAGATGATTCCTTTAATATTATCATCTATCCAATGTAGAAATAACAATGCCTAACAATTTTACAGCACTTTTTGCCCCTGCAGATGTTGGTGCCCATTGAATATCATTACCCATATAATCCCAGTTTAAAGACACAAAGGAGCAAARTGATACATCAGTTAGCGACAAAGTCAGAAGAAGAACCCAGTCCAGGTGAACGCCCAGCCCTGTATCCTTGCAGCTGGAACACAGGGTTCACATAGTTTTTAAATCCATAACACCAATGAGCTGATACAGAAAGCCCRCTACTCTACTCCAACACACTACACCGACTCAGCAGCATTGAGCTCTGCAGTATTACTGACGGTTTACACGCATGTGAATGAGGGCAGAATTAAATATGGGATATTTAAAGAGATGTTCTTCAAAGCTTAAAAAGAAATGAGAGGAAAGAAGGGGAAGAATATGCATACAGTGAATTAGTTATCCTGCATAATATGCTACCTTCAAGGTCATGTATAAATATTTATGTACAGTGCACTGCCCGTGCAGTATTGTACCGATTCCTCTCAGACAGCGACAGTGACAGAGACCTCTGTGCACCAAGTGGCATTTTTCAGATTTAGAAGACTTTAAGACAAAAGTATCAACCATAGGGACTTCAGTCACAAACACGTCCAGATATTTCAGTGCAGCAGCAGCTATGTGAAAGCACTTCTCGTTTCCACTTGAAGGTGAAAGGCTGACTTTACAAAAAAGTTCCTCTCTTTTTTTTTAGTCTTATACAACACCACCTGTCTCATCAGCAGGACCACTCTAAAGGGATGGGCCTCAAGGCACCTCAGTCCCAAGATTCTCCATGCCTCATTCTTCATCCACGCTGCTAGTAATGTACCATCACTGGCACAGTTACACCTGAACACTCTGGTGCTGCCAAACACCTGGCTTGATTTTCCACTGTCCAAATGAAAAATAAGCATAATCTGCTTTTTGAGGATACAGCAAATGAGGGAGTTCATGACAAATTGTGTTGGTTTATGCAGAATAGTGATAATAAGATACAAATGAGAATTTTTTGCTTAATGAATAATACTAATCACGTTTCAACAAATGCTGTGCCCTTCTAATTAGAGAGAATGCATAAAATCAGCTTAATTTATTTGTGACTAGTTATACATAGTTTAAATATTTACTAGAGATTTACTCTAACGTTTGAAATGATTTTAAACAGTTCTTGCAGTAAAAGCAGACCTAGTAATGTAAAGGAGGTTACAATTCTAACTTCTGCCCTCCCTTTCGTTATGCAGCGTGTGATGTATACCCTCAGTTTTCAAGATGCAAGAGAAAGGATATTATTGATTTACATGCTAATTCTCCAACTGTTACTAATTTTCTTGATTCCTGCTTCCAAAGTTGCACTTCCAACATTCATCACTGTAGTACACTAGAGGGGCTGAGCATCTTTTTCAATAAATTACAGGAACTATGACTAATTATAGTGATATTAACTATGCAAAGTAATGTGTAACTTAAAATGGATACGTTTATCATTTCAAATTATGCTTTTGACTCTTGATGGCCTAATACATGGATGCTTTTCTTTTTTTTTAATACAGATTATGAACTGTGCTATATTTTTTTAAAAAATCTGTTTCACAGATATAGGCATACCTTGTGAATTTGATGAATGGAAATAAATCATTTACATCTCATAAAATGCTTAGTGGGTAAAGGACAAGATTAGTACCAAGGGCAAGTAGTGCCAAATCCTGATTGTTTTAGCAAAGCACTCAGGATTCAGCTTGAACAGTGCCATTAGCATGTATTTGGCCCACAGGATTTGTACCATATACTTTATGTCTTCCTAATGCTACCAAGCTAATAGTGCAAGTTGCTTGGCTGACAATACCAGCAGTGCCTAGCATTCAAAGCAAAACCATCAAGTGTAACTGACTTTCAATAGCACGCGAAGTATGTTGCTAAGGCTTAAGTTACAGAAGCTTTGAAACAATGGCAGTGCAGTTGTGCCCAGTGTAAGAACTTTGCACAGCAGCAGGGCTTTTTAGCTTGCATGTGGCACCATGTTCCTATAGTTCTCCTTCCAATCTGAAAGAAATGCAGCCTCTGTCATCTCAGTCTTTTTCACATTACCTAGTATTTCATGGTAGAAGTTAATTAAGGAATTAAGGAATAACATAGACTGGTATGTTGCAGAGGCATTGTCAGAGAAAATAAAGTGGAACAGATGGACAGTGCCTAGATTGATTTCTCTACAGAATTTGCAGGAGAGACCAAAGAGGTTGCCCAGACCCTTCCATGAAGTTAGACTATTCTTTTCCACTATGCCAGAATAGTCTATGCATTATTCTTTTAAAAAAACATGCAGACATCTTCAGGGGCTTACCAAAGGAACATCTGCACTTTGGACCTCTGCCATTAGTTCCCTGCTTAGCCAATACATCCACTTGTTCTTCTGAGTGTTGGAATGGACGCTCTTGTGCTTGGATGATATTGTCCTTAAAAACCTACCACCCTTCCTGGGTATGCTTGCCCTTCAGAGCTGCCTCCCGTGGGATCTGACCACTAGTTTCCTTAATCAGTCAAAGTTGATTCTCCTTAGGTCCAGGGACTGCACTCTGCCACTCTCCTTCCTCATTGCCCTCAGGATCTTGAACTCCACCATYTCATGGTCATTACAGCCAAGGCTACCATTGATTATCATGTCCTCAACCCATCCCTTTTTGTTAGTGAACATCAGCAGATCCAGCTGCGAATCACCCCAACTGGCCCTTCCAACACCTGTATCAAGAAGTTATCCCTGCCACCTTCCAGAATCTTTTTGACTGCTTGTCTCCCAGCATCTGCCCTTCCAGCAGATATCAGTTCTTCCAAAGGTAAAGAAAGTGTAAACTGAGGTTGCCTTCATTAAAATGTCTCCAAAAATTAAACAAAATTACTAGTATTTTAGTTATGCAGTCTTATAAAACTGAAGTGGATCTTTTGCATATATTTATAATGGCATTTTATAGCAGCTTGAGCACCTGCAGTGTTAATCTTCTACCCACTGGACAACAGGCAATGAGTTACCTTATGATTCAATGAAACATCAATCAAAAGCTTCAGCATTGCACAGCAGAGTAAATCAGGCCACTATATCATTCAAAGAACAACAGAAAACACAGGAAGTACCACCAGGGAGTTTACAGGTAAATGTACCCTTTTCTATATCTACAGAAAACCTGAAAATCTAGCGTACTGTTTTGGAATAAAGTCGGAGAAGGTTTGGGGAAGATTTTGCTGAGTTATCACCACAGCTGGACCTCTGATTTCTTGAGGAAGAGTAAGTATGGTCTAGTATTTCTAGCCTATTGTTACTAATATTTCTAGGCTTCAAGGTCTGATTTCTTCTCATCTTTGCTGCATTGGGAAGAGCTGGGCCACCTGACTGTCAGTTTTGTGTTATCATCTGCACAACTAGTGCCTCTTCAGATCAGCGGAAAATGAATATTTAAATGGTCACCTTGACATCACCAATAGCATTAAAACATAAATCAACCCCTTTTTAATGATGCTTTCTTGTGGCTGAGGTGTTTGTCAGTTACCTTGGCTGGCTACATGCTATGAACACTCACTAAAGATAATTTTGGCTCTTAGAAACTATATTGGTAACCAGGAAGGAAATCAGCCACCCTTCCTCTCACACGAGGAGATGAAATGCTCTTCCCAGAGGCCTTTAAGGAAGGCCTTTCCCTTTACACAGCTCCCAGGAGGGTTCCTTCCACTCGGACCTGCTTACTGCATCACTGTGATTACCGCACCAGCCCTGCTTTCTGCTTCACACAGCCTTGCCTCATGTCACCAGAAGGGACAGAACTGCTACTGAGGCTCCTCTTGCATCTGAGGGGATTGCGAGACCCAGGGGCATCAGTGATGTCTGCTCTGCTTAGAGAGTCTTCTCCCATTCCCTGTCCCTCATCCTCCATTATTCTCCCACTTATCATGTGTCTTAAGACCTGGCCCTGGTATAGCAGCCTATCTTCTAGGTAGTTTACAGAACCACTACCGGCACAATCTGTACACCACAGCTGGTCCCTAAATGCTGATACATGCCTAGAAGAACGGGAAGAGGATTTGCAAAACTGAGTCTTTAAAGAGTTTGAATGTGCTAACGTGCTCTCTTGAAACTCCAAATACAGCACAGAGTAGAACCATAGAATAATTTGTGTTGGAAAGCATCACAGAAGGTCATGTCATCCAAACCCCTGCTCAAAGCAGAGTCAACAAGACAAGGTTCAGTCAAGTTCTGAGTATCCGCAAGTAAGCAGAGGCCACAACCTCTCAGGGTATCTTGTTCCAGTATGTGATTGCTCTCATGGGAAAAAAAAATAATTGTTATATCTAATGAGAGTGTTTTGTATTCTAACTTTTGTCTGTTGCCTTTCATCCTGCCACTGTATATCTCCGAGAAGAGTCTGTCTTTTCTAGATCATCCCGTTAGGTAGCTGTAGACAGCAACAAGATATCCCCTTAGCCTTCTCTTCTTAAAGCTGAGAAAATCCAACTCTCACCCTCTCCTTGTATGTAATGTGCTCCAGAATACTTCATATAAAGTGGTTCTGATTACTAAACAAAATGTAATTCAAAGAAGCTTTGGTAGAAGACAATTTCTGAGACTATTTAAAATCAGCAGTGAAAATCACTTACTAGCATCATTTACAATTTTAAAGCACAGCTCACAGCTGTCCTAGTTATGTTCTTATCAATCTCTTCTGGACAAGTATTCTCAAGTCCTTTACCTCATCTAATGTTTTCTAATTCTCCTCTCAAGAAAATTTACTCTCAGGAAGTCATTGAGAGTTCACAATCTAATTAAATGAAAACGCTGTATGATAAAATTTACCACAGATGAATCAACCACATTCTTTAAGTAGAGCTCAGAGATTCTCAAAATTGAAAATTCCTGATCAAAATCTAGGCCATTTTAGAAACTCTTCAAACAGTATGTCCAAAAYGAGGAATAGTGAGGTTCTGCCCTTGTAATGTCTTCTGGATCTCAACACAGTTCATTACCTTTATCACTTAGAACAAACGCATAGCTTTTACCAACAGGAAAAAATGAAGAGTTTGTCTACAATTCAAAACATCTCACGTGACTGAGACTATGTATGCACTTTACTTGGGCACTTTAACTCTCTTCTTTTACTTTGCAGGGAAAGGTAATAATTTAAAGTTCATAATAACTGAACTACTACCAGGTGTAAAATTCCACACCACTACAAAATTGTCCTCTTTGCAAACTATATCATGATTAGATGTGGTCTAGTGAAATGCTTTTTCATACTGTACCCTGTTTCTGTAGGTCTTAATTTCACTTGTATTTGGTTTAGCTGTAAAATTCAAAAATTTAGACATTTATAATTAGATCTGCCCTAGTCTACTCTAGGAGTCCCAGAATTCTAAATGTTGTTCCACTAACTTTTTTCCCCCAGATATTCCATTGTTTTGGTCATGCRAAGATACAATAAGACTGTAAACATATATACTTGAAAAGCAGATGGAAACCTACAGCCTGCTTTCCTTTCCAATGTACATCAATTTAGAGACAGAAAACTAACAAACGAGTTTGCCTTGCAGGGGTGGAAGAAAGCCAAAACACTGCCACCATTTTATACTGTGTGGAGAAGCAAAGTTCTTATATTTGAATAAGAATAGCCAAGGGTGGGGAGGCACAGTATTACTAAGAGACTACAGACATGATCCTTTGAGGTCCAGCTGCAAACAGAAGATCTAATGTAGAATTACTGAGGCTCCTAACCGAGACCATGAATCTCATCCAAAGTCATACAGGTAGCCATGGTGGAATGGCCATCTCCTCATACATTCACCTCTACTACCCACAACTGCTAAGATCTTTCCTAATTTTTCTAAGTTTTCTCAATCGCTGCACTGCTGGGAATGAGCTAAGCTTCAGGATTTGGGGGGGGAAATGAATGCTCAGGAGTCCTGCTTCTTTTTCTCCTCATTGTAAATTCCTGTAGATTGCCCATCCAACATAACTGATTATTCCCAAAAAGCACTGAAAGATTTCAAGGGTAGTGATGCACAGCCCTTACCAATGCTTTTATTTTAACCCTCAAAGATACACAAATTGATATTTAAAGAGTGCTTCCTAGAGAATTTATAACATCCAAATCTCCCACATTGAGAACAGTGAGGTTTCTTGAAAGGAATGAAGAAATATAGCCATTTAAATTGTTCAACATAATTAAAATACTCCTAACTAGCTACTCCTAGAGAAGAAAACTACTACAGTTTCACAGACAAAATATCAGTTCCTCCTTAGACAGATTTTAAATAAGGCTTAAGTGGGATATCAGTGACTGACTGAAATCTGCTCATGTTTCCTCAGCTTCTGCAGAGAGGATTTCCTCTGATTCTAAATAGGAATAGTCTAATGGCTTTCACTAACTGTGTTTCTGAACCTAAAGAAAGTAGGCTCTCTTCCCTGACACCTTCCTTTGATGTGATATTAAGAGACATKCAATTGCCTGTAAATTCTTTCATTAGCCACTATATATCAGATTTTCAGAGGTACTGCGTACCACAACTCTGGCTTCAGAGGGAGGGGACTATGCTGGAAGATTGTATCTATGTACAGTCCAACATCTTCATCAATGATATATTACACTAAAAGGCTCCAAATATATCAGTATCAAGTGTCCTGCACACATGAAAATGTTCAGGCCCATTTTACAAAAGTGGACATGCTAAAGTGCAGCCGTGCCCAGCTGCCTGAGCAAGTAAATTTCTTTGCTCTAAACAGTTGGACTCAAAGAGCAGGGCTGATGCCAAAAGCCAAGGGGCAAAGCTGTGCAGAGAGTGTAGAACTACCAGGACACACTGGCGTTCAAAGCAGGGGGAGGGATTAGTTCCATGCTGTGCATGGCGTAACAGCAGTGTGACATTATAAGGAGATAAAGACAAGGATACAACTATTTCCTAGGCATGGCACAAAAGTTTCTGGAGTGAAAATTCTTTGAAAGCCCATGTAAGTTCCTATGAAGTTCCTTTCACAAGGAAACGCTTTAGATATTTCAGTGAACAAACTGTTCACGTCAAATGTTAGCCTGACTCTGGTAGAAATTTTGCTGAAATTCAAATTTCTGTAATACTTAAACATATATGGACCCTCTTCATTTCAATAAACTGGTCAAATTTCTGCCTCCTTGAACATCTCTTTGCAGTAGAAATTGCATAGAAACATCAAAGACATCAAGACTATCCTGAGTATATAATAGCAGATTTCTAGGAAAGCACAGACTGAAGGCTTTGGRTGAAAATGTTATTCTATCAGGCCCAAGTTCTGTGGAGACTAATTCACTTGGCTAACACATAAGTCAACCCATACACAGTTCCAGGCTGCCATAAGCAGACTGCTTCTAGTGCTTCCATTGGTTTGTTTAAAGCCTATCTATGCTCTCCTGCATGCCATGGTGTGGATGTCGAACAGAAGCCCACCTATAGCAATTCTTCTCTGCTTGCTGCTCACTTTTTAAAACTTATTTTCCCTTTTTGAAGATATCATCCCTGCAGCATCCTTCAAATCACATTTCTTCTTAACATTAACAATAAAGCTGATAAATCTGAACGAACAGGAAACGTGTTTTAGTTTATCATTGTGCAAATAACATCTTTTAAATTACAATAACTGTTCCCAAATGGTTAGTACCAGGTCCTGTCCTGTTATCTGAATTCCTCCTCATATGGGGTGTACCTAAAAGTACCTTCCTGTAGATGTAAAGGCTCTGAGTGGCCAGAGCTGCTCCCGCTCAGACTAGCTGGTAATCTGGCCCAGAATTCTATTCCAGCATCACTTACAAGTTCAGGTTAAAATAGGTTAATACTTATGAGTAAATGGTACCCCAGAGTTATAAGAGGTATCACACCAYCAATGGGCATTCACAGCACGGATTCCACGATACTCCAATCCAGTTGCTCACTGCTGCTGATCCCATTTAGCATGCTAATTCCATCTCCTACCAAAACGACAGCAAGACAAGACCTTAACTTGTTACAATTCATTTCTATATCACTGCGGCCATTTCAGCTCACTGAAATGTTCATTCAGAGAAGTTTTCATTACTCTTTGGTTAATGTGGCAGTTAATGTCCTTGAGCTCTATGTTCCTGTGTCCATTTAAAAACGTGGAAAAAAACCTGGGTTGCCCTTATTTAGGATACAATCTCCGAGTCGATCATTTGAAAAATCTTCATTTGCAATTGCTCGGGTGGATAGTGAAACCATTTCCTGAATAACACTGCTTGCCTTTCAGATTCCTCTCGATGTTAGAAAGGTTATGTTAATTCTGGATCAGTGTTCTTTAATAAAACACCACAGCAGTAAACACCAAAAATAAGAGTTTCATGCTTAAGGTACTACATATTAGAAAAATTTAATGTTCTATCAATGTTTCTTGCTGTTTTATAGTTACCTGATAAATGTTGGACTTTCAATCCCTTCTATGTCCTGAGCATTTATTACTTTTACACATTTTACAGTTCTCTAGTATTTTTACAATACATTTTCCTGAATCAGCTGATGACATTTAATGGAATGTTTAAGACACAATATAAAACCATAAATGCTTTTGCTTATTCTGGGGAAAAAAACTGTGCACGTAGATTGGTTTTCAAATTAAAAACTATGTTGGTGTACCCAGCATTTTTGCTTCTGCTATACATATTAAAATTTAACTAAATGCCTCTTATGCAATACTGCAGCATAAGTACAAATAACAAGCGTTTGTACTTTACAAGCAAGCTATATGATTAAGGAGCTATTAATGAAGTGAAACAAAACCTCAGTGCTAGAATGTAATAGTCCATGAAATTCTTATGGGGAGAAAGGGAATCTGCAGTGAATAAATATTAACCTAAATGCTATAGAAAACATAAAGCAAACAAAAAACCCGCATTTTTAAAGCCAAAATTTTGGTAAAAACTGCTGACTACTTAAGGAAAGTCTATTTGCATACTGCAGGGCTCCATCTGCTGTGGAAAATATAGGCTGCAAGAATGATTTAATATTTAATAGAAGTAGTGGCCGTTGTTAATTATAATTTGCACATTTACAAATCAGCACTGATAGCAATACAAATTATGAAATATAAGGGTGTTATGCTGGATACTGGGGAAAATAAGATGACAGACAAAGTTAATGGAGTATTCCTAACAACAGTTCTGTCAGAACACATCAGAGAACTAATCCAGTTACAAAGAGCCTGCAATGGAAAACCTATTTAAAATATTAAAATGCTGTTTGGTAAAAGCTTTTTCATAGTGCATTTTACTTAAACAGTTGCTTATTGCTCATGGGTCATTAGCTGTACACCCAGATGCATTCTGCAAACCGCCGTTTGAAAGAACAGTAGAAATTAAATAAGAAATATATTTCTGTGGCATTTTTCCTGAAACCTAGAATCAGTTTATTGCAGATTACAGACAGAAAAATAGTATCAGTTACTTCCAAGATAGGTGCTGTTGCTGTTACAATAACTCTATACTTCCTTTCCTACAAAAAAGTAACATGCTATGGAGAACTTGACTCTTTTGAAAAATGTTCCAGCCCTGGAAGGCACTCCAAGTGGATTAAGAGACCAATATGCAGAGAGAGTCATTCCAATACCATAGGCCTGGTTTTAGTTTAAGACTTAACATTACTTTGATTTCAACACTGAAGCTATAAATTGACTCTTATTTAGTAAAAGCACAGAAATTACCATTGATTGTTTTCATTAATCTTCTGTTTCACCTCACTTTTCTCATCATCATGTTATATGGATTACAGATAGAAACCATTAATGCACAAATGCTTTAATAGCAACTTTGCTCACTGAGTCATTCATGCTGCTACTGATTTCTGTGTTTTAACATCAGGTAGGTGGTCTGTAATGTAAACCATGAGGCAACCCTAACTCCATTTAATTCAACAGATGATAACTTAGCATTTACGTCACCTACTAGATGCAAGGCAAAAGTAGATAGAAAGCAAAAGCCTGTAATATTCCCGGTATACAGTTCATTGTAATACATATAAGCCAATTGTGCTCCTGTAGTACAGACAAATCATATTCAGTCTGTGGAAAGAGACACAATAGCTGTCTCCTTAAAGTCCAACAGCTTAAGAGTTATTATATTAGTCTGCAACTCTGTCCATGGGTCACCCTAGCCTGATCTAGCAGTGATTTGCAAGCTTACACGTTCTGCTGGAAAAAGTCAAGCGTGCCACATTTTGGCTGCAGCTTCTTTTGTCCATCTGCATCTGATTCTATTTTGTGTCCACAAAAGAATGGATGCAGAACCAGGCAAGATGCCTCTTGCTAGATACGTTGATGGAAATGGTCTGGGGAACCAAAACTACTGTTACAGGGGCACAATACTCCAGTTATGACACAACCATGAGCCTACAACAATCTTTCTGTCCCTTCTGTTGTTAGTGAATATGGTTTGTTCTCTAATCAGAAGAGCTGCATTTAGTCTTCACCTTGTTACTAACCCCACTAGCTGGATATATATATAACATAGGAAGTTAACATTTGTTTTACTGGAGTGCGCTTTAAGACGCACTTAGATGTAATAACTTTAGTCACATAGTGTCAGTACTCCTCCAAAAACTGTTATTCTTGAGCATTAAATGAAAAACAGTATTTCAATGTTAAAAACAGTACCCTCTGGTGCAGAATCAGTATCTGCCCATTTTCACCTCATCACTTCCTTCCCTTAGTCGTGGGTTTCTATAAAGAAATCATTCTCATACATCCATGCTTGCAAAAAGAGGAAAATAGATTTTGCTATTTTTGACTCTGAGTCTCTATTTATTKTGGTGCAATCAGAAAGGTGATTATAATACTATCAAAATTAATGCCCAACAATTGCATAATGTACTCACGTTGGGTTTTTTTTACCAACCTATTTTCTTGTGCTTTTTGGGGTCTGTAAGGATCATCAGCTCTTTYACAAGATGTGTGATGATGGGTGAGACAAATGATCCAGAATTTTAGGCAGCCTGTTCTAGGGCAAGCTGCCAAGACCTCATTTGACCACCGATGTCCTAGTCTATATAGTAGTTGAGGGCAATCTCTGCTTTTTGTTAGGCAACAATTTTACTCCACAAAGAAAAGATGTTGCAAGACACAACACTGATTGCTGCAAGTTTCCTTCTTTTGCAAAATACAAAAATCTCTGATTAGCAGAAGAACTAAGAAATGAAAAATGAAAATAAAATGGTTCAAGCAGAGAATGCAATTCTGTTTTATGAAAACCAGACYGAAATAACATCACTTTCAGATATTTTTACATTCCTTTTGTGTTATGCCAGCAGTGCAAAGGGGACGTAAAGACTATCTTAATACATGGCTGAAAACCTCCTTGTCATCAGAGGCTCCTCAGRCTGCTACAAAATCTAGATCGCCTGATCTCAGTGCATGAATACTATGCAGAACAGGCCAAAGAAGAAACACAGCAAGAACATGAAATATCTCTTCAGCATGGTTAGTGGAGCAGTTCTTCGGCAGCTGTTACTCAATTTGGCACTGTTATCTCTATTTATACTAGAGACTGTTTTTTCCTTCAGCAATCTCTGGGGTCAAGGCATCAGAAAAGTGCAGAAAAAACACCGATGTACCTATTGTTTTTCCATTGTGTCAAGTGCTGATCTAGTAAGCATATGAAGTTCCATCCTAAATCATACAGAAAGACCATTAAGAGTTTACTAAACCATCATTACTTCGTATATGCTGAGGAACAGAGTGGTGTACAATATTCTGTGGGGGGTGGAGAAATAAGAAAATTAAACTTCCTACTGGTAGCAACTACTAGCAAAGTCCCTCTGTGTTCATTCCGGCCTGCCGAGCCTGGATCACTGTAACATCTACATRTTCATTTATTATGCCATTGGTCAGATCGAACAGCCACGCAAGTTGTGATTTTCAGAGACTAAATAACATATAACTCCCATTTACTCCTCAGAAATCTCTTTTGTAGTAAACATTTTCATTCTGGGTCAAATATACACTTTGCAAAACACATCTAACAGATTTATGGGTGTTCCTCTGAAGTCAGCCAAGCATTTTCACACAATAGTCCATAATGAGTATAAAGAACCTGCTCTACTTACCAGGCATTGTAATTTCTTGCTCAGAAAACATGAAAATAGAAACACATGTAGTAGATTTCCTTCCCCACTTGGTCTCTTGATAGCAACACAAAAGGAATAAATGATTGCATGGATGGTGAAGATGTTTCCTTTTGCATAATTATACTGTACTTGGCCAGGATAATGAAAGCTTCTGTGATATAGACACCACTATTCCCTAGTCCCATAGGTCAGACTTTCCTGAAAGGTACCTAAAMCCCTAGTTCCAGCAAGCATATTTTGTTGTAAAGAGTAAGCAAAGTAGGCAGAATGGCACTTTCTGAAGATCAACAGTGTTCTGCAGGATGACAGGCACTCAGCTCCATGGAAATTCACAGTAATGTGGCATCCCACACAAACAGTAATTTATGTAGTCCTTGAGACTAATTATATTGGAGATCCCTCCAGATCCAGGAATGTCTTATATCTGGGAAAGTGCAAGGTGTGGCCAATGATAAGAAGCTAATGCAGAAGTTGGGCTTGAACAGTGGCAGAAACTGGACTTGAATGCTGGATTTGAATGCTTCCTGCAGGCCACAGAGCAGTTAGTTAGGCTCATAAGGTTTAGCCAGTAGTCACTTATATTCTCATTTATTTAAACATAAAGTTCTGAATAACAGGGAAATGCTCAAAAAAAGCAGTAAGCCATCATGTAAGAGCTCAGTGATGCCACATAACTCATCAAATAATCAGCTCTGATTGTCTTTTAGGAAAGTGAGATGAAAGCCATTAACGTTTTATACAGTAACAGTAGTAGATAGCAACAGTACTGAATAACTGTTAATTGAAGGCAAATCTGTAACTGCGACGAACTCTGAACACCTACCAACCTCTGGGTGTGGGTCAGCTGAAAGAAATTGTTAAAGCCTACCACCCAAAATATAATCCAAAATCCTAATTCCTCCAATTTCTGACTAAAATGAGCCAAACCTCATTTTCAGTATTTAAGTAAGTATGTAGGTTCCTCTTTTGCTCACCCAATTATTTATGGATTTTCTTACATTCAGTTAAAATCAACAAAATTGTGGGTGTGCATAAAAGCACACTCTTAAGTGCCTTGGCTAGAAGACTGCTCTTGGCTCAAATGAAATCCCAAACCACAGGAGACCTGGCCATCCTGATCCACGTTCCCGGAGGTACTGCCACCCCAATTAGTAATCATTACGTCTGTCATTTGGCATGTCATCAGCGGTTAACCTAGGATGATGCTACGTAGTCACCCCAGTGAGGTTACTATCCTAGCGTCCAGGCCAGGGCTCTGAGACAAACTCAGGTAGTGACCACAGCTCCTATCAGCTGTACTAGCTAGTCTAGGAGCCTGAGAGAAATACAGAACCTTTACAGAAATAGCCTATAGCTACAAGCTCAAAGAATCACCTCTAAACTGATGCCCTGTTTGATAAAGGCCAAGAACAGACATTGCAACACTGATCTCATCTAATACATTGACTAATAATGATGTCTTTTCTAGAATTGCCTTTTTGTTTCTGTGGTTTATTTTTTTAACACAGGAACTGTATTYGTTCCAAAGCATAAATGGAAATGAAGTGTTCTAGTTTACCCGGAGAAAAAATCCCCAACTACTTTTGGACATTTAACTAAACACTTCAACAATTCTCTTTTTCTGGTGTTACGTTTTTAGCTAGCACCATATCTATTTACAGAATCAGCAGGGACTAGTTTGATTCAAAATTATATTGTTTTGTCTTTTGAGAAGTTCTCTTCTATCTTGCAAAAATTATATAAATGAAGTGACCTGACAGATAATGTCTTAACTAGGCACAGATGCATGTGGGTGAGGAAAATACAGCAAAAAGGAAGTTATCCAACTGGAAAAAAATTCAGAATATACAACATCATAAAAATAAAAGTATGGCTGCCGAAAGTGTGCCTTTTTATTATTGTCAGCAAGTTTCTACTATATGCTTATTGATACCTCCACCTCTCATACTTACACTACTGCCATATAACTCCAGCCATGACATTCATCCATGTTGTTTACTTGTGGCACCCTTCACTTCCTAATGGGTCTTTTCTCTTTATTTAGATCCAACATAAAAGCATCCTTTCAAGTTTGTTTTTAAAGAGGAAAACAATTTCCCCCAACTGATTCAATTAAACATCTAATATAGGTGCCCAGACTAGTGCTTTAGGCTTTTTATCTAGTCAGGGAACATTCAGAGGCACAAAAGAGCTCTGAATAATCTCCTTGAAAATCCACTAAAATGTCACTATGCCCGTAAGTCAGTCACTTACACCACACACCTACAGCTAGACCCCTAAACATATTTTGAAAACATGGGGTGAGATTTTCAACAGCATTGACCTAACTTTACTGCAATTTAAGTCATAGGAATTTTACCATTAACTTAAATGCGACCATTTAAGGCAATGCTAAGTGCTTCTGAAAGTCCCATCTGTAATCTCCTTTTAAATTGATGGTTAGGAAAACTGGACCAAAAAACAAATAGCTTTACAATCATTGCTTATTTTAAAATCTATACATCAGCAACGTGTGAACATGATATAGTCTGTGCACATGTAAGAATAAATGCATGCATACATATAAATGAACTGAATTTCTGTGTTGACAGATTATTTGCCAAGTTAAAGCCAAATGTGACTTGAAATTACCAAGATATTACACTGAATAAAGAGGATTTATAATGGAAATACTAAAAGAACCTCTGTAATAGTGATCCTACTAGGCACTGCTATAACAACATATATTTCACTCTTTTCAGTTAGTGCTATTTTTCTCCTTTCTCTGAATGTTTGAGAACAGTAAGTGAAATGTTAATTTTTTTAAGTCAGAACCATCTAGCTAAACCATTCAAATCATTTTTGTATACAGAGATTTTATTTCTAATCTTTCTCGGCAAGCTGCTTTGTTAAATCCTAATGACAACTTTTATGCATAATGCATAAAATAAACTTTACCAATATTTAACGCACTTTTATAAACACGTAAAACCCTTTTATAAGTGAGATGACACACTGCAGGGCATGCAGTTGCAGTACACTGGGAAACCACACTTCCTAGATGACTGAAGGCATCTGCTTCGTGCCATTAATTTCTCAACATCGAACACATGTAGTTATCTTAGAATAGTGGTGCATCGTATTATCTATCTTTTTTTTATTAATAGACAAGTACATTTTATTGCATGGATAATATGCATGCTGTTCAAATCTACAATCTTTTTTCTTTTATTCTAGGAATGTTTATATTTCCTAAAGGAATGGGGAGAGAGGAAGATAGCTTCTTACTTTATCAAAACACTTCATATTAGCAAATAAATACCTATAAAAATATATGCTAACAAGGAATCACTCAAAAATGGATGCTATAAATCTTCCTTATGCAAGAGGGAAAGAAATCAGAATAATAACAATGTATCACTAGCCTATGTCACTGAAATGATTTGTTTCACTCCTTTAATCTTTACCATATCTAAACCGACTATAATAAATGAATAATTACTCTGAATACAGTGGAGTTAATTGAAAATCTGCTTGAAGTATAAAACCAAGAAATCATAACAACAAATACAAGGTTTAGCCAGTGTTTAGGAACTTGTCTTTGTCAATAATTTTTAAGGTTCAGTGTAAATGATACTGTTTACCATCGTACATCATCTAACATTACTCCAGAAAGTCATGAATTATTTCAGACTTCCTATGAATATTAATAGTCTTTAGAGTCATGGTATTTCATCAGCATACACCCAAGTATTAAAGTCTTACGGGGTTTGACTTTTCAAAATGAAACCAATTTAATTCGAGTTTGTTTTATTCTCAAACCCTGATTTCTGAGTCCAGAGAGAGTGTACACTTTCATGCGTGTGAAGCTCAGGCTTTCCTCGAATGTAAAAGGTATGTCACCTAACAGAGGGACAGGCTGATTCTCAAAGCGCCCATCTGGACATGCACTTCCTATTGCGTGCCCAAAACAATCGGAATCCTGAGAGGAGCATGCATTAGCATTGGGATAGGCAAAATTTGGTTGTTGCCTTCTGCTTAAAAAAACAACAAAAACAGTCCTTCCTTGGAGACTGTACACTTCTGTATTAATCAAGAGGCCGAAAAAAAAAAAGAAATATTCTCTGAATGAAGGCCACTGCTAAAAGATAAACTGTTCATTCCATTGGCCCATAGAAATTTCCTGTTTCATCATCTTCTAAAAACTGTAAGTCCAGAATTTGCAATGAAGCTGGGCAGCATGGATTTCTCTTTCTTGAAAACAAACACTTAGTAATAAAGGCTTACAAGAGAGTAAGTGCACTTACCCAGTTCTGTCTCCATTGAACCTGACCTGCGGATTGCTTGTTTCACCCCTACAAGTGTTGTCATAAATTTGACTGGGGCTGAGGTTAAAAAGAAACATGATGCATAAAGTAGCTTCCACACAGAATACACAACAAGAGGAAAGCTTCCACTCCTCCCATACACATTCTTGTGCAGCACTGCTGTATTACTTTATTCATAATGCAAACCAGAAGCAGATTTGAAATTAGGTTACCACAGTAGAGGGCAATACTGCTCTCAGGCAATCATATATGTCCTTAGCAAACTGCAGCATATATACGATTACTGCATAGGAAAGTCACTGTGATGGCTGTAAAACAGGTTCTCTATAATCAATAACTCTACTCATGTAAAAGGAAAGATCATACTTTAAGTGTTGCTATTATACCACTGTTGTCTCCTAAAGCAAACTCACTATTTACGTAGTATTGCAAACAATATAAATATATATTTACTGCATAGGTTATAATTAACCTAACTAGCTTGCACTAAAGGCATAGGAAACATTCCGTTATTTAACTCTGAGTTAAAATAACAAGCTACAAGACATGGCAGTGCCAAAAGCTCTGGCTGACAGTCATTGCATGCAGATGCTGTTGTTGCCTTTGTGAAGGCAACAACTTTTCCTTCAACTGGTCATATTTTCATCACCTGTCTCATGGTAGCCTCACGATTTTCAAGAATAACGATTCCTGCTTCTGAGTATATTTGCACACAGGAAATATCTGTTATTGTATGACAGATGCCTGGCAAATCTGCATAAAGCTTCTTTGGAAAACACAAATTTTAAGAAATTTTGAATAGTCAGAATGTGCATCCTGGAAAAAGAACCAGTGCAGTGTGTATGAACTCAGCCTTAGCAGACYAAACCTAACTAAATCCTGCATGCTATAAATATTGTCAGTGCTATCCCTGTACCTGAACTGGGAAGGGGGATGGCTGAGGCAGCAAGGTCACCTTATTCCATTAGCCAGGAAAAGTTTTTTCTCTCATTAAGGCAAAATCCAGCAGCTGTGCACAGTCCTCTCTGAACTAACTTGCACTCAGATGGCATAGTGAGAGAGAGACACGCTCTGCCAAATACTTGCTGATGGTAGAAGCAGGAAGAAATTCAAGACTCTTGGGTTCAAATCCAGGTTTCTAGAGGAAGTTCTAGCTTCTCACAGTAAGATTACCTTTTGTTCTTTTGCCTCCAAACACATTCTATTCCTTGTTGCTCTGACATGTCTGTGCTACTCCTGCACTCCCTTTCTTAACATCCATCTTCTTCAGTTCAAATCTCATTTCCTCTACAGTAGCTTTCTTTTTTTCTCCTCCCCTCTATTTCTCATGCTTCCATTTCTGAGTTCAGCAGATTTTTCTAGCTTTCTCTRTATTCTGCTCGATTGTCCCAGTAGAAAGTTCCCATGCCCAGCATCACAGTCGTACCTGGAGGTCTGGGGACAATTCTGTTCAGCATCCCTACAGGCCTGGAGCATGGCATGTTCAGTGCAGATTAATTCTTCAAGGAATGTGTATAGCAATAAAAAAAAAAAAAAAAAAAAGCCCTACTCAGCCTGTAGAAGCAACAATTTTTCTGATCGTGTAATAGGAACATATTTAGGATAAATTTTCACACCAGCGTAACCCTGCCAAATTTCAACACCCATGGCAGAAAAAGAGCTTTTCAAGAAGGAAGATTATTCTTCAGGCAGACAGAGAAATTGTCTCCTCATAACCTTTTACTTGGAAATGACTAAAGTGTTAGAGCTTAATCATCAAACATATTGTGTTTGGGACAGATGCCTGTCGTGGAAAAAGCCAGCTAAGATGTTAAAGTTTGGTAGAGTTACAAACTATTAATTTAGCAATAGCAAAAAAAGACCATTATCAGTGGCTTATTTCTAAACTCTGACAGTTGTGACAAGAAACATGATGAGAGGTCACACGTAAACGTTGTGCTTTTCAGTTGGCAACAACGGACTCAGTGCTTATAACCAGARAAGAATTAAGACCTTGCAATCTAAACTGGACACAGAGGGAGAATATGGCACTGTATCGGGGACCCTGAATCTTAAAAGGCACAGACTGTAATAGTGTGAGCTAAAGAACCCTGCAGGGCTGGACCTGTAGTGACTAGCAAGTTTTGGGCAGAGATGATGCTTGGTCATCCATTAGAAACTGCTATTGCCATAGGAAATCTTGTCCTGTGACTATGGTCCCCTGCAGTTTGAACTCTAGGCAGGCTGCCTCTCCTCTGATGACCACCTTCTGCCTGGCCAACATTTGAAAATGGGAAGATTTTTACTTTTGGGGTTGCTTTCTAATATCAGATTTTTACTGAAAAATTGCATTGAGAGAATGCCTTTAAAGAAGAGAATGGAAGAAAGATATTCGTTTGACATTCAGAGAAAAGGGAAACAGTATTTAAAACTAGACATTAAAAAATACTGTAAAATTTCCTTAAAAAAACAAAACAACAAACAAAAAGATAAGAATGGAAAGTTAAAACCCGTATCTAGAAATGTACACCTCCTCGTCTCTCAGGAGAATAAATGCAGCTCTACTATTCTGGTGTAAAAGAGGTGTAAGCAGACGTAAAATCTATTCTTCCGAGTTTAGTTTTCTTGACAAGGTGTAGCATGCCATCAAGAGACTATCTTATTCTATTACAAGAATTGGTAAGGCCTATTAGCAGTCTGTGGAAATGATCCCTAATAAAAAGTCTTCATAAAACAAGGAATTCTCTTGATTAAATTGTTATTGCATGAGTGGACGTATAGTAAATGTTCACCCCATTGTACATGAGAAAATCATATATATAGGAAAAGATACGCCTTTTAGAAATAGTGCCTTAGATTACTAAAGAAGGAAAAGATCCTTTCTTCTGAAATAATTTTACTTTTTCACGAGGAAGCAGAAACATATCTATCAGAAGAAGGATTATAACAAAACAGCTGGAACACTGGAACCTCTGTAATATATTGCACATTTTAATCATGTTTGATACAACACTCTTTATATGGATATCAATTACACTAATGACTCTTACATAATACCCCTGGGTGCCTAAGGGATGTGTATTGTCACCTCCCTTTTGTCATAAAAATAGAGAGTAGTTCTATATACACACTAAAGTAGTTTCTTTCATTTTTATATAATGAATGAGTAACACTGTAAAAAAAGACATTTTACTCCATATTAGTTTAGCAAACAGAAGAGATTTCACATATGACAGTGCTAAATATACTCTTAAGCTGCTAATAAAGACAAAGCCTGAGGCGAAAAATTCTAATGATGAGCAATGCCAGAAGTTTTTATTTCTGGATCTAAAGTAAAAACGTTTCACTTAGGTATAGTTTTAGAGGCATCATAGAAGAACCCAGGATTTCCAATAATTTTTATCTCTAATAAAATCACTTGAATTAATTTGAGCATCATTATAGCACTGAAAAAATGCTTTTAAAGGTACTGTTATTTGTGTAACTTGTCTGTGTGCATTTTATTGAGTAATGAAAACTGAGAGGTTTCATCTGTAAATGATCTACGCTTTCCCAGGCAATTGCTTAGAAAACACTACAGACTCAGTGGTAGTCTACAGAGAGCTGGCAGGACACAAGACTGTTTTTCCTTATTCCCATGAAAAGAATCAGAGAATCAGACAAAGGGGAAACCAGTTTCATCATGGATTTGATGAATTTTAAAACAAGCACTTCAGCATTTTATCTCTCTGAGCTTAAACACCTGCAAAAATAAAGTATCCTCTGCCTAAAAGTTTTCCTAATGCTTACATGGGAATACCAGTGGGCAATGACAAAGGCGCTGTTAAGGTATGGMCACTGCCTACCACATTGAACAAGACGGTCTCATTATTTTCTTATACTTGTGTCAGCCTGCACCCATCTGGGATGCCTTGGCTCATGCAYAGGATTGTAAATTCTTTAGGCCAGGGACTGTCCTTTGGAGCATATATAAAATATATGAAATGGTATCTATGACTAGGACTTCTAAGCACTGGTGGAATACAAGTAAGACTAATAAAGACAAAAAGTATACTGTATGATTAATATTCCCATTTTCTTTGTCCTCAATTACCTGTAATTCTCAAGGTAGAGTTATGCAGCAATGTAGACAAAGAAATGTGGCCTCACTAACACAGTGGTCTGCCCTGGCTAATTTATCACAATGTGTTTTCCTCATCAGATCTTTGGCTTCTTTGGCAACCTAAATAATAGCATGGCAATTAAATTTACCCCAACTTTTTCCTGAAGTTCAGCTGCTTACGAGATTTTCACACATTTTTCTCTATCCCAAAGTTCAAAGCCTTCTAATGTATTTCTCAGTGCTAATTAAATCCTGATGATACTGTGAGTTGGCAGGAATTCCATGGCATTTGAGCAAAGGGGAGCCTGGTAACAGGACAACTCTCCAGAATCCTACACTGCTGTGTGGTGCCCTGGAATTTGCTGTCCTCCTGCAGCCCTATCATTTTGAAGAGTTTTTTTAATCACCCATAAAAACTAAAGGAATCCACAGGAACCTGAATATGGCAAAGCAATTTGTATTCATAGATGTTTTCTCAATCTTAGTTTTGACCTTCTGAGATAATGTATAAAAATATATGTTGGATAGCTTCAGATGATTTTTTCATTTGTAATTATTTAACATTGATTTTGATTCAGCTATGAAAGCTGATGTGCCTTTCCCATTTTGAACAAAAAAGTAAAACTTCCAGGATATTTAAATATTAAAAAGTGGCAATTGCATATGCATAGCAAGTAACTACCTCTCCAAGATACTTCAGAAAAATTGTATTTAGTAGAGTACTTGTCATAAATTATGTATTTATTGTAACAGGGTCAGAAGCTGTTACAATTTACTGTACTTGGTCAAAAATTCACTTTTATAAAAAGTACTTCAGTGTCTCAATGTACATTTAAATGAGAACTTGGATGCGCCAACCACATTGATTTTCATGGGAGGCAAGCTAAACATCTGAGGTCAAATTTTGCTGTGACTTACAGTGGTATAAAAAACCAAAGCATAGTAACTCTACCAATTTTCATGTATTTAGCCTTTTCTTACAGATAAAAAATATTAAAAACGAATTTGGAAGTTGGCATATATTTTTCAAGAACAGGCTCTGCACTGTGTACATTGTGCTGCTGTTGTGCTAATGAGTAATGCAGGAGAATGGCTTCTAAGAGAGCAAATGGATGAAAGGCAAGTGGCAATAAGTGAAACACTGGGTTTGAATCTTAATACAGAGCTGAATTTTAAAAATTCTGTTGTTCATGTGCCTGTACATATATTATGTGAATATAAAATCAGTTCTCAAATTAATTCTTTACCTATTATATAGTTGCTACTTTATTAGTTTGTCCTGCTATCACCAGTAATAGCTACCAGAATTCTTTACATTAMGGTTTTCTGGAGATGTCCATAATAAACTAACAATGTCACTGCTATAGGAAGCTTTAGAAGTGGGACAAAGAGGAAGTTCTTAACCCACAGAGCTATCCTTTCTTTGTCACTGTACATTCTGCCTAGGTTTTGCATAGTTCTGGAAAAAGAAAGGATTTTCCTGTTTCTGTTGAGCAATCAGCAATTACAGAATGTCAAAACATTATCTGCAGAGCAACATTGTTTGTAATCTATGGCTGGGTCTATGCCAAGCCAAAGAAACCGAACAACTGCCCATAACATATTGGAAACCCCAGTGACAGCCAGCCTTTCTGGATGGGTGAGTGGATGGATGGAGAAGAGAGGAAGATSCCTTGGACCACTTTCCGGTACTTGTCTGACCCAGCTCACAGTTTAAGTAAATCATGCCAGGAATGCAAGCTTTTCCTACTGTGTACTCATTTAGTCCTAAAGTTCATCACATTTCAAGAACAAAAGTTCAGGTTTCAAATTCTCGTCAGGGCCCAGGGTAGTTGTGTTTGAGGTCCATGTAACTGTGCTTCTCTTTTTGCATTAAGAAGATATTAAAAAGTTGCTGCTGGCTACGATTGCTACCTATGCAATGCATCGAATGAGACAGAAGTCAGTAGAAAAACATAGCAGGTGATCATGTAATTAAAAGCTCTGCCATAGTGAATATGCATACAGACACAAAATTCAAGTATCACAAGCAACCTACGTTCCGACATTTCCTAATTTACAAATACTTGCCTGCAGCCTTGGTACTGCAGCATGACCATACTGCTTTTGCATTGCAGAGGTTACGTAGTCTGTAAGAGTAGTGATTGCAGTGCTGTGTAGATGCTCATGAGAGCTTAAATTAGCTAGATCTAATCTCGGTAGCTGTCTTGCTCTAGCATTTTGAAAGTGACTGCTTGCTGCAAAATCTTCATGACAGGTAGGGTTAATTGGCCTACATTAAGCATCATGCTGCTATGGCAAGACAGCAACAGTACCTGGTTTAAAGTTAGCTTCCATCTATTGAATTCATACTGCTGTCATTGCTCTGTTGACCAGTCCTTATTGTGCAACTGTAATATAGAAATACTCATTTTAATATAGTTTTCTCAGGAAAATTAATTTAAAAGACATTTTAAACTCACTTAAGTACATAACAAGTCCACATATCCTCATAATCACATTCTCTCACAGACATCACAGAACAGTTGTGCATCAAAAAACAGCTTTTATGCACCTATAAAATAACATTTAAATACACAAAATTATTGCAATTCCTTCCCTAAGGGAATTTATCTAATTTATCTAATTTCTACTTCAGACGTCTTCATCACAGAAAGACTACAGTTCCACTTCTCAACAGCTGAAAAGAACAGTGAARAAAAATAAATGGCCTCTGTGTTCAATCCATGAGCTCAAGAAAAAGCTCTTCTTAGTCTTCTTTTGCTCTAGATCATGTTTTCTTCAGCTACATATCTTGTACGTTAGCCAATGTTTTCTGGTGGGTTTTTTTGGCTAACGGAGATTGCCACTATACATGAAGTAAAACTGAATGTCTGAAACCCTGAGTATATGAGCAATAACACACTGGAATAGGCAAGACATACTACAGTGCAGCCTTTTAAATACTGTTCAATATGTGTGTGTACACATGCATTTGCACTGAAGTATCTTTCCCGAGAAAGAAGGATAGAGGGACTAGCTGGTACAAATCATTAATTTTATAATATACAGATGGAGATGGAGATGATGAACTTTCTCAAAGGGAAGAAAAATACAGAATTCTAAAGCAATTGATTTTCTCAGTAGACTGCTAGAAACTTTCCTTTCCTTTTACTAATCTGGGGGCCATGTACTTTCCTGGAGATATAGCTCTACCTACTCTTTCCTGAGTCAGAGTAAATGAAGTTTAATTTCTGTAAGGACATGCAATTTAGGAAAAAATTAAAGCAAGAACTGAGTTTTCATTAGTTAGAATTTTCTTAATTAGAATTTATTGGGTAACTGATTTTGGTAACTTCAATCTCATCCCTAGTCTTCTGTTGGTATGTGAAACTGAGAGGGAATCAGCTTATGTTTCTTTAAAGTGTCTCTATTGAATGAATTTGGCCACATTTTCATGTTTACTCATCTTTCACATATAYCGAGGTAGCACTGATAATACCACAGAAGCAACACTGACTTTATAGTATTACTCTCACTTTATACAGAAAACACAGTAGAACTTGCATGCGACATGTGTACTTTGGATTCCTTAGTTGTTTGATCACATTGATGAAGGGATACGCAATCAATCTCCCACTAAGACAGTGAGTAGTATTGGCCATAACTCATTACTCCATCAAAGGATTTGGCATTTCAATCGATGGGAAATGATGTGTGATCATTCTAATTTATTATACATCATTTCCCATCAATCGGTGTGCTGAAGCCTTGACATAATAAGTAGTTACAGACACTGTCAATCACTCTTGGTCAAATACCTCTGAATGCCGCCATTTGGTGCACCTTCAGCTATTCATCCAAACTGCAAATATTCACCCAAAACATTCAGCAATCAGGCTGTAACTAGAGATACGTAAAAAGAGTCACAAAAGTGCTCAGGAAGATCTTGAAAGCTTCAAGAACACATGGAACTGAAGAAAAGAGGTTTATCATGAAAGTACGCTTTTAAAAAAATGTGTAAAAATTGTGAAACCCAATCTCTAGTGGAACAGTGAGTCCAGCTAGGAAAAGACTGAAAAAGTGCGAGCTTCAATACTGCACTGGATTTTAGCAGGATCATCTACTATGCTGGCCACCTTACTGTAAGGAGGATCTAAATTCTACTTACTTGTGTCAGCACAATTCCTTTCATCTTCACTGGAGTTGCATGGGTATGTAAAGCGAGGCCACAGTTAATCTTTACCCTACTGATGAGATTAAAACTCTTGAAATCAGCCCTGAGTCTTAAACATTCCTTCCCTCTCCAAAATTTCCTTTAAAGTTCCCTCTCCATAATTCTCTTTGAGGTCTCCTGTTTACTCTCCAGCAAAAACTGCCAAAATTACTTCCTCTATTAATCATGTTTTCAAAAATAATTATGTATTATTCAACAGTTTACTTAATACAGTAGTATTTACTTAATACAGAAGTAAATTACTTCTACAATTTTGCTCTGTCGCTCTAAATATCAGCAATGTCCAAAGGGTTACAGACTCTTTCCAATCCAGAAGTGTGACAACGACCACAATCACTGTCAAGTTACTTATTAAAGYAAAACAAAACACACTTTCAGTGACAATTTTTCTTCTGGACTTATTTTGGGAATCCACTTGGCTACTACACCTGCTTCCTAAGGCCACTGCACCTCTTTTATACCAGATCAGTATGACACTCAATAATCAGAGGTTATTCTTCCATAGGAATATATTAACCCATCTAGTTAAACATTTCAGTCCTCCTTAAGAAATCACTATTCATTTTTAAACTAAGCCTGAACTTTCTCTTTAGAATTCACCTGTATTTAGTCCAGTCACTGGGTATGGAATACACTGCCAAGAAAGACAGAYAAAGCATTTGTGGTAGCAAAAAAACAATGAAATGTTACCTAAAAACAGTATAACAAGAACTTTCAAAGTCACAGAATTAAGCAAAAGCTGGGTAACTAAATTCTATTGAAAGCCAGCAAACATCATCTTTAAGATAGCAAACACTCCTGTGATATATTTCAGATGTCAGACTAGATGATCCAGCAGGTCAGCTCTAGTTCCACTGTGCGCATTATCCCCTCTCATTCTTGGCCATTTTTCTACGCTTTTCTGTTTCTCTCCCTACAMGAGAACAGGTACTGTTTCTCTAATAGTCCTCATCATTTTCTCCATCTCTCTTTCTTCAAGGCATTGTCTTGTCTTCCTGTGTGACAAATGTAAAAGCTATTGTACTGAGGTCCATATAGCAATATCTCATTATTGGTAAGCTGGTTAGAGGTAGTTTGTATGAAACTGCTACATAAAAACAATACATTGAATCATCTTTCTCTCTGCCCATCCATCTTTCCTATACTCTTCATTAGATTTGTCAGCCTAAAATAATGCAATACTGGACAGTTTAATGTGGCCCCTAAATTGACAGGTTTATTTATTCTGTTACTATGAAATATTCTGCTTTCCCTTTCAAGTCCTATTCCCCCAGCTCCTGTACGCTGTTCCAATCCTCTTACCAGCCTCCAGCGTGATCTTCCCTGACAATGGCAGCTCCCTGAGAAACACAATCTGTGCCCTCTACTGGATCTTAAAAATAAAAAACGTTAATAAAATAAGGTCAAGCTAAATTAATACTTTGTAAAAATATGCACATTTTTGCATATGTAATTTTTTTGGTGAATTTGTGGTGGTTTGTTGTGAGAACTGCTTCTGAAAGAGGTAACAGACTTAGACTTTGTCAAGTGAGTTTACACTCCAGGAGCAGTCACCAGCCCATCCACTCGGAGACTATATACTCGCTGATAATTCTGAACTTGCAAACGCCAGGATTCAGCTTGGAAATCTCATTTTAAGAGTTCTAGTACCTTGTCTTCCAAATAGGGAACATAAATGTTACTACATCTAATCAACATATACAGAGTGATATCTTGAAATTAGAAATTCAAATACATGCAACAGTCTGCTTGCCAACAATCTCCAGACCAAAAATTATTCAGATACCGTATTTGGTGAATAATTTTGAATAGCAAATTCATTTGAGAGAATCAAAAGCAGCTCACAGACAATTCACAAATGAAAAGAAGTTATACATGTTAAATCATTTATTATGAACTATTTTTCATCTCTGTTCTGTTATTTGTTTTTCCATTCCACATAAAGACAGCTTCAGAAAGAGGGGGATTAAAAAGGCAAAAAAAACCCCAACCCTTTTCTCACTTGGCATCTTCAGGTAATTCTTCAGTAATTACCTATTTATTAAGAAGGGAAGAAGTTAAATGTTGACCCACTCAAGGAGCAAAAAGTCCACCTTAGTGAAAAGATTGCATACAAAGTTCTAGCCTGGTAAGATTGGAAATGAGACTTACAGGCCTCCCAAACACAGGTCTCATAATTAACAGACTTTTAACTATAGCTGCATTGCCAGGTGCAAATTTAATAAAAGATTATAAATGATAGACGAACTGTATTTCCAGCAGCTGTTTGTAATCCCAAGCAAAAATCTTCATTAAGATAGTGTTAACGTTGTAAATGGTTATCTATTAATTTATTGTGAAACATCAAACATCATTCATTTAGAACACTGTGGTGAAAACCAAGCTAAGAAACCACACTGTAAATAAAGTTTTAAAACATTTTTAAGTCAGACAATCCAAAGTTACCATTAATAATGTCAAACTTGCTGCAGTCTTGAACAGATTGCCCTGGGAATCAGTTAGGCTCCTCAGGAGCGCAGCTAAATGCTACCTAAAATCCAGCTGTAAGAGCAGGGTGTCGATATGCTGGAATTCAAGCCTGCCACATTTTGTTAGATCCAGCGACACACAACGAAAATGTCAGCTCCAGCACTGGCTTTGCTAGCGCTCCTGATCCGGGGAAACATCCAAGCTCAGTAGGGCAGAGTTCTAAGCGCAACCAGCTCTGCTGATATACTCCAAAAGGTAAATAAAAATATGTATTTTCTTGTATTAGTCCTTTTTATACAATTTTAAAGTAAACAGGATTTGCAGGGAATAAAAAGAATATACCGAATATACCCAACCTTCCCTCATTAAAGGTGCAGAGATACAGAGGTGTGAACTCTGATCTGGAGGAGGTTCCCTTCTTGACCCACTGTGTTTGGGAGTTTCTTACAACAGCAGTGTATAGTGCTCTCTTTTAGGAAATCCCACAAAAGCCCTTCTCACCTAAAGCCTCCACCCTTGTCAAAGAGCTACAGCCTCAGAAATGCAAAGAATGGAACGTCTCCATTTGGCTCCAAAATTTAACCCATAGTGAGTTATGTCAGACAGCCAGTCACTGTTATGCTTTGTGGCAAGGGTTTTTACAATGTTTTAGCACGAAAAACAGCACACAGGAACACCTCCACCACACCCAGACCTGCTCATCAAATTAGAAAAAAAGAGGTAATCTATGTATCACTTTTCTTCAATGTATTCTGTGCAGGTCTTACAAGAAGACAGAACCCAAAATCAACATCCATTAGAAAAATTCACCAAAGAACTTTTCTTGAAAAGAGCTAAAAGGCTTGAAAGCCTTAAGATTAACCTACACAATTCACGTTTCTTTTCACATTTTGATTTTAATATATTTCTAACAGAAAAAAAAGAGAAACTGCAAGATAAACTCTAGATTTAGAAGATCCACTAAGTACAATTAGATAAATAGTCTCATGGATGCTTAGTAATGATTATTCCTTATTACTTATATGTGTAGAAATTCCTAGATGAAGCTACTGTAAATAAGATATTTGTCTCCAAAAGGGCCTTGTTCTCCAAACCCCTTTCCCTTCCTTCCTTCCTTCTTCACTATTTTATACTTAACAATGTACAGAACAGTTTCTAATGACACTCAAATCATGACCATGAGCATTTCCAAAGATGTAAGCTGCACTATCTCAGTTCCAACTAAAGCAGAGCTCCCTACTTCTAAAGAAAGTAACCTCCCTTTTAGCTAAGTTTCTTTCTCTCCCTTCCTCCTACTCAAAGGTTTAAACCTCTTTTCTTTCCCCCTTGAGCAACAGGAAGTGAAATTCCATTTGATCATTTGCATGGTGAATACACGGCTAAAAAGAGATACAAAAATTAGTGTGTTGAGTAAAAAGATCAATAAGCCACTATAACAATAATTTAAATTAGACAACTGTACTGTATCCTTGGATCTTAGTCTTCCTTTACATTAYTTATTTAATGCACTATATATTTTCTCTTTCTTTATATACTGTAAGTTCACCTTAAAAACATTCCTTTTCATGTGTACAGAAAGAAAAATGTACTGTATAGAAAAATATTTTCCTGAGTGTTTTGTGGCCCAAATAAAATTGTCATTTCTTACCAGAAAAATAATCCACTGCCATCTTGGAAGAAAATGCCAATAGAGTCAATGTGGTGTGCAAGTCAATTTTTCCCTGAGTTAAAACACTGCCATGTACAATGTCTGCAGGGAACAAAATTTTGATGGGAATTACATCAGTAAAAATCCAGTACAGTTCCAATGGTTTGATCAGATTATTTCCCCCTATATTTTATCTGTGTAAAGAACAGAACAATTTGGCCCAATCCAGACAAATATATAGGGGAATAGAGGGAAAAATCAGTAATAAAATACAGGGAAGCATTGAGATGCTCAGATTACACCATATGATCCAAATAAAATAATTTTAATTCAAGCAGAATGGTATGCTTAGGTGATCTTTCAATGGGGCATTCTGTTTATGAGCTATGCACCCAAATGAGCTAAATGAGCAACTAGTAAAGTGTTCCTGAAGTTTGCTCCCTATTGAATTCTGGAAAACAAACCATACCTTCAGAAAAAATGGAGTTAAAAAACAGAATTAAAATATTAATATATTTGACAGGCCTTGCATGGCCTGCACCGTTAGACATTGAAAATGTGCTTAATGTTACTAACAAGTCTCATATGTAAAAGTAAAGAATAAGTGTAAATCATGGCTGCACCAATGCCATTTTTTATGTATAAGCAACAACAAATGATGTACCAAATTGATGTTCTTTACCTAATAACTGTGTCCATGTTATGTAATTTTCAACGTTAAAATAGCAGGACTTTAACCCTTAGTATCAACCCTTAGGTAGTGGTACAATATCCAACAAATGCAAACTGTGTGCTCCTCTTTCACCCATGGCTTGTTTTCTTGACATGCTGAATTTTTTAATGTATTAGTTATTCTGCTTTTCTCCCCCAAATAACAAACCTGCAGTCTGTAAGTTAGTGCACATGTGTACCACATGAAGAAGCTGSCATAAGCAAGCAGCAGTCATTTTGACATGACAGATTAGAATGGCACAGAAGGAGCAATTTTGGTGTTTCAAGTTAATAATAGGAAAGATTTGCCCTTTATGATACATTATGTTAAAAACCCACTTTATAGCCACATTCAGATAAGGTTCTTATTTAGATCAGAGAGATTAACAACTCTGAAAAAGTCATTCCAAAATATGAGACATCCATTTGCAAAATACAAGTATAAATTTGTAATACATTCATAAGATTGGTTAAGGCATCAGAGTATATTGCTTTGCCTTCCATACAATTTTTTACTTACAAATGAAGTGCATGTATTTCAGGTCTAGCAGAATCAGTAAGGGGACAACCAAGCTTAGAAACAAAACTACCATATTCAAATATTCAGCCCATTCCACTTACAACTCATCTTCCAAAAGCAAGGAAATTGAGTTAAGACATATGCTACCCTTAGCTGCATGTTCCTATGCTTTTCCCCTAGATGCAACAGTTAAAAGAAAGCATTAGTCTCTACACTGATTTCTGCTTTGCTTCTACATGCCTTTTTCTTCCCTTTTATACAGCCTTGATGKTATTTCACTGTGGGAGAAGGGAAACTGCATTTTTGTAAGTAACTTTGAAAAGTGCTGCTTGTTCTGGAGAAGACATAGAAATTTGCTTTATTCTTTTACCTATAGAAAAATTTATGAAATACAGTAGAAAGATGGATTCAACCACAAGGCAGATAGCTGGTTTCCAAACCTTAGAAAATTTCTGAAGTGTTCAAAGCAGAGGTTTTTGTTCAGTCAGTTACAGAAGTAAGGGCCAGCCATGAAAATTAGATCTCCAGTCAGATTTGGAAACACTCGCTTCTCACTAAAGTTCAGGTGTTCTGATCTGCGTTTAGGTCCCTATCGGCTACAAAGACTACATTAATTTAATGTGTTGTAACAAGAAAAATTCATTCTTGCCACAGACATTAAAAAAATAAAATTCAAAGACAAACCATTCTTCAAAGGAAACAAGGGCCCCATCTGCTGATGTTTAAATGTACTACATTAACACACACTACAGTGCTACCACAGATAAGAAAGGTATTGAAATGAATTGCAAAAACAAATCACCACATTAACTGTGCTGCATTCTTCTGGTATCCTTTTTATAGGTAAAAAAAGTTTTTAGGCCCTTGGGTCAATCAGTTTCCACTGATGATGAGAGCTTTGCCTGTGAAAAAAACTGGGAGACTAAGAAGGAAATTCAGGCAGGAACCTGAATTTCCACAGCAGTAAAATAAGGGAATATAGCCAGTCCTATATATAGCAAAACAAAATTACGTCTACACACATGCAATGAACAGTTATAGAAAATAATAAATTATTAGTATTTAAATCTCACCCAAAATGCTAAAATTATGAATGATCAAAATGTCCAAAACCACAACAGAAACATTAAAGCAGAAGTTTAAGAGCAACAATGAAAGCAGGCATCTGGGAAATGTAAAAGTCAAACTTTTCTAAAGTTTAAAACATTTTGTTAAAGAGTCTAATGGTTGTTTACGGAGAGTTCTTAAAACTAAGCACTGYTTTGTTTACAGAAATCCCATACATAGCAGACTTTACATTATCTTACAGCAAAAAATGGCAGGGAGCTTAGTGAAGACAAAGCAAATGTCCTTATTACGGACAAGAATATTTCAAACATTGTATCAACAAAGAGCTGGCAGCTGAATTTATAATCTCATTTGACGATATTCTGCAATAAAAAAGTATATCATTTTTGAAGTAGTAAAACATTTTTGTTTATATGGCTACAATATAGAAAAGGTTTGTTCTGATATACCTGCACGAAGCATGCGCCTGGCCTCTCTCCCCAAGCCTAGCAGCGTGGCAAATGAACCTCTGATTAAAGCTGAAGAAAGCACTAAAGAAACTTGCTTCTCTTCTCTCCTGGACTAGCCAGAACTGCGGCCAAAGCAAGCTAGGTGTTTATTTATATGAGCTGTCCTACACCCCAGAATTGTAACTCTGCTGTGGAGAATTCTGGAGTCTGCTTTATYCTACGTAAATGAGTTTCTGTGCCATAGATCTTGTTTTCATGTATGATGCTGAAGTTCACCACTGGGCCAGACACTTAGTGCTAGAGGACAAAATCCCATGAATCATTGACTTTCTCAGGAAATAAGAAATGCATAATAATTTCCAGTAAATATTCTAACATAATGATAGGAGCTATGCAAATGTACTAGACATGCATGCACCTTACAAAATTCTTGGTCTTCACTATCAAAACCCTATGAAACTTGGAATTATTTCCAGCTGGGCAGTGGTCAGAAGGCAACATGCAAAACATCTCACTGCATGGATAAAAACCATAATTAGAAACTCAATGCTAGTGAATTCTTCAGTAAGCATGAATATAATCCACACAATAAACAACACTGGCCTGGCTTTTGACCGAATAAATTAAAATTCAAAGTAGTCTGAATATAGTTCCAAGATGTGCTACCAAAGTTCAAGGCACAAAACAAAACTATAAATAAAACTACTTCTTCAGAACATAATTAGATCTAGTGWGGTTTTCTGGCATTTTCTTATAACTGTATCTTTAGTAGAGTTCCTTCCATCAGCTTTTGTTTTATTTAGAGATGTCCACAGTATGATTATTGAAATGTACTTCAGCCTGAAATATGTTAAATGAAGTATTTGTYCAGTGGAGTAGCTAGATAACCTTGCCCATCTCAGAACAACAGAGCATAAGACTAAGGTCCAGTTCCCTGGATACGGCATTTCCTCAAAATGAATTCTATCATTTACCTTAAGCACTAGTGTTCGGGTGTTTATATAAAGCATGCCTTTTTGGGCAGGTTGTTATTTGGTTGATCATTATCACTGATAAAAGAGGAAAACAATTAAAAGCTGTCAGAAATCAGCTTGTTCAAAAAAAGTGCCTAGGAAAAATACGAGCATTCTCATTCTCGATCACAGATAACACAAAGTAACTTTACTATCCCCCTTCATTAGATCAGACATCAATCTCCAATGTGATACATGTTGRGAAAAGTAATTATATCTGCATCAGTTATGAGCATGTTAGAAACAAAGTCGCTGCAACTGAATGTTGTCAAAGGAGAATCTGCTGCTTTGGGTGAAGCTACGTGTTACATGGTGAGCTGATCCCACCGGTTACTGCCGTTGAAAAAGGAAAAGCTCAACTCTGCCATCTGCTCACAACTGTGCACTCCTCATCACGCACTCCTGTCTCCTGCCTCTGGCTCTTCCTGGACCTGAGCTCTTTCAGCTAGGCAAAACAGTGGAAAACTGACCCAGCAAGCAAAGCGGACAGGATAGGATCAGCCTACGGAATCAAGTCCAGCAAAGAGTTTGACAAGCACCAGAGCTTGTGCAAGGAGGGGGCAGGACTTCATAACTAGAAGGAAGCCTGGGGATGTGAAGGCAACCTCCCCTTTTGGGCAGGGATGGCACAGTGATTACAATTTGATCCTGAACTTCTCAGCTGTGCTTCTGCATTTCTGCAGCATTCAGAGACCAATGTATTTTGAATAATGCCTTGACCCTAACACTCCTTCACAGGCATGCCAGTGTTTTGCTTTTGGGTTTATACATCTACCTGGGAATTTAGCAGTATCTCATTGCACAGTAGATGAAGAATAAAACTGGCTAGGAATGATAACGTTTAGTCAACCACAATCTTACAATCTAAAGAACTTTCTAAAAAAGCAAGAATTTGGGATGTTGCCTCCATAAATGCTTCAGTCAAACACTACTAAGTCCAAAACCAGGTATATGCTGAAGTTAATACGTGTTTCAATCTCATTGACTTCTATGGTGTGAAACATCTAACAAAGACCCATTTGAAATGAACAGTGTTAGGACCTGCTTACGTTCCAAGTACCACAGAGGAACCAACAACTCAAATGGCTGGCTATTTCAACGCTTTTCTTGAGCAAACAGCAATATATATCACATTACACGTATACAGCTGCCTTGTAAATCTCAGCTACTTCCATTGGGATCACGCATTTCCAAAGGCAAGTAGTTATAAACCCGATAAGCAAATCCCTGCTTTTTATTGCCTCGGAAGACACCTTTTTAAATTAATACAATGACTTGCTTATAATTCCTTAATGTTTTAAACTGACATCAATTTCATCATGGTTTTCCCTTTTTACTCATATACACACACATCGTTTTATATGATGTTTCTTACAACAGCCCCCTTTCTATTTTATTTTGCCTTTTGAAAAGTCAGTTAACATTCTCTGAGGAAGATCTAATATTGAATAAAAAGAAATACATACTTTGGATAAACAGAAAATGAGAACTGTAGCTCAGCAGAACTGGGAAGACATAATTTTGAAAATTTGGTGAAATACTTCATGAACATTTTTTAACAATCCCTGATTTATATTTTGATCAGTTCAATTTTTTTCTCCTCTTTTCTGCCTTTCTCAACCCATCATACCGCATTTTAGCTTTGTAAGGGAAAACACAGCATTCCAGAAATCTGATTGGCAGACATAAAGGCTGGCAGGCACAGAGGGTGCCTTTTTGATTTAATAACGACGACTTATATCGTTGTTTTGAAAGACCCATGAAACAGAATGGAACTCTCCTTTCAAACCTAGTATTTCTATACTACTGCTTATGTTTGGAAGAAGCAGTTCTATTTTGGCTGCTTTTGGTCTCTTTYGGAGGCATCTATTGATGCTCACTGACATGTTAATCAACAGCATTGCATTGGTGAAAGTACTGGTTATGAGGCTTTTTTGGAGCTTATTAATACTTCTCTTTTATCAACCAGAGGAGATGCTGTAATGTGTCACCTGAAAGCGTGCTGTCTCTGAAGTGCTCCCAGTCACTGCTGGACCACCGAGCAACACAAGGGGCTGAAATGAAGATCATCACAAATAAGACTTACACAGACTTTGCAAACACATAAAAAGGAAAAAGCTGAGACTGAAGTTACAGCATAAAAGGAGTGTTCCCATTACTTTTGTCTTTAGTTAGGATCTTACCCAGAGTCCTCATGTTTTTAAGTGTAGTGCACTATTTGCCATATGCCTAGACCTCATTAAAAAGTAAAGTTACTCTTTATTTATCAATAACATGGAGTTCTGCAACTCCATGTCCTGGGACATGCATAGTTTTCTTCCAGATGCAGGGAACATTGAGCACAGTGCATCGTGGAGCTGCTAAAGTCTAAACAAAAACCAACAGCAATAACTAACGATTAAATAAGGAAAGATTTAGGCATCAAACCCACAAATAAGGAAAGGTTAACTTCCTTTTGATAGGGATATTGAGGTGTGTATGGGGATGTGTGATTTTACAGTCTCTCTTATCTTCTAAGAACTTCAGGTACACCAAGGAAACACTTGAAATAGTATTTTGTCCCTGTATCAGCAATTTGGTCCAAGTGTTTCCCTTACCAGGGAACCGTAACTATTGTTTAGGTGATAGCTAGGTGGGAGCTTTCTACCACTCAAAAGATATCTCATCTCCTACTATGAAATGACCCTTAAAATTGTTATTGCATTAGATTATAATTGTAGTGTATTTAGCTGTGAAATTGCATGGACATTTTTGTGCCTCTCCATTTCGAAGTACTCTCCCTACTTGTTAAGTCAAACAGCATTTTGTTTTCAGTGTTCAGTGCTGACTATCCATGGAGACAGAGGCACGCATGCACATGCACACTGGCTCTCTGCTCTTTCACAGAGAATTTACGTCTGCCTCTTCTTGGGTTTTGTTCTCTTTCAGACCAAGGTGCTCTGCTCTTTCCATACAGAGGAAACCTTGCAATAACAAATAACTATGTCCAATCACCTAATTATAATGGAAGTATGCTCAGAGGAAATTGRTAGTGTTGCCAACTCTCATTATTTTCCTATGAATCTTGTGATATTTGTTATTTTTCTTAAAGCCCTGACTGCTGAAATCATATGAATAAATGTGAATCTAAGCTTCCATTTAAAAAGTGTCTAGATTTCTCAAACATGAAGTAAAAACTGAAAATATGAACTGAATGTACCCAAAAGAGCTAAAACAAACAAAGGTAAGTTTAAAAAAAAATGGAGGGGTGTTAAATTACATCAAAATTTTAATATAATTTCTTAATTTCAACTCAGTCCTGAACACCTGTATTTGACAAGTAGTGCGGATTGGCTAAAATCCTCAGATAAATGCTGGGCACTACAAAGTAAGGAACAAGAGCAAGAAGGGGGAGGAATGAATCAGCTCCCCAGGAGAGTGTTTCTGGCCCGGAGTTGGAGTAGTAGCACCAAACAGAGCTTCCTTGCCAAGTCCATCTTTGCTACTCATGCCTTGCTGTGTCTCTCCCCCAGGGGCTGCTTTGCTTCAAGGTCTGGAGCTTTGAACTATCCAAAAAAGCATTTACTATTTCGTACATCCAGATATTTCTTTTTGTCTATGGATCCTACAAGTACAGGATGTGGTTACTTCAGAAAGACCAAAAATTTCTCTCTGTGCAAGTAAGTAAAGTTAGATTTTACTTTTAATGGCCATAACAAAACCATACATCATTTGTGAGCCAGTCTGTAATGAAGACTCCCACCGCAATAAGGAGAACCGTTCACAAGGGCTATCATGAACACAGGATCTGGTACTCAGAGAGGATATTGCTTTTTCCCATGCAGAATTATTTTTTTAAAGTAATTAATAATATACTTAACATAAACGAAGGAAAAAAACCAGTAACCCACTAAGCTTGCAGTTTAAGCCACAAAAAGGACATGGATGTGAAAGCCCAGATGCTGGAATGACTGATATTTAGGAAAAGAAAGAAGCTTTTTCTTATAATTAATTTTTAATTGATTTTGTACACTGAGAAGAATGGAATGATGTGCTTAGAGTACRTCTACGGCCACAAGCCTAGCCTCTCTGCCAGTACACCGGTGTCCTTCCCTTTGCACTGGAGGTGCAGGAAGGCCGCCTGGTCCTCAGCTACACTTCTCGATAATATTAACATGACAGAATTTACCCTACCTCACACAACCTCAGATTTAGTGGGAGATAGGTCATGCTTCCTCCACTCTATTTCGGGGAATCTTATTAGTCTACAATACTTAGTTCTTCATGTAAATTCAATAATTACAGAGAGGGAGAAAAACTAACAGAAAATATCTTACCAGATGGAGAAAATTGAAACATTACCCTTGTTTCTTTGCCAGCACAGATCCATTCTGACAGGTTGGAAATGATTTATGGTTGGGGGGGCAGKGAGGAAGATAGTATGGGGAGAAGGAAACATACTTACACTAGCAGAGATATTATTAATTACTGTACAATGTTCAAATCTTTGCATTGTTTTGCATGCAGTTAGTTACAAGGCTTACATATGCAGCAATGTTTGCATGCTGATCTCTGCATCAGACAAATAAACCTCAAGTATACGATGCATGTTAGAAATTGCTTTCAAACCACTGTAGAAGACATTGTGGTAAAGAAATGATACAATATGGCAACTCAAAAGCTGCATTAAAGGAAACAGATTACCTTTGAATATATGAATAGGTAAATACTACAGCATGTCCAAGATTAATACCAATCATTACTATTTTAATATATAAAACGTTATGGATATTGCTACCCAGCAGCGATCAGGCAGATATCTAGTCTTCGTAAATTAAAAACAGATATTTTTCTGTATCTAATTGATTTTTACATTACATTAGGCAGCCAAAGCTGCAACCTTCCATGACTTAGTATCTAAATAAACATTTATTAAAATATTTTAATTAGAATAAGAGGGAAAATATTGTTTCCAATTATGTTTTCAGAAGAAAAAAAATCAGACTTATTAAGAATTAATGTAAACATACGTGTAATGTAACATTTAAATGCAATAATTATGCCATATGATTTTTACAATGTGAGTTATTTCTAATTCCTAAACTTTTAAAAAAGGACTACTTATAGTAATGCTTTTACTGCCTCTTGCATCTCATGGCTTTGATCTCGAAAAATAATAAGAAGGGACACTCTAAAATGTGAATAGTGATTTTACAAACTGAGGCATATCTGTGTTGAGCAGAAACTCACAGAATTTATCTTATAGATGCACAAGACTTAATGGTCATTAATAACGTTCCTCTGCCAGGACAGGAGTGCCTCCCACTATAAAATGCTGAGGTGCTTTGTCTGGTCTAGCTGTAAATGTCCCAAGTGACTGGGCTTCTGTCATTTCCCTTGGAATACTAACCAGGCAAAAACTTATTCCCAGGGGATTCAGCAGGGATTGTTAGAGTCTCCAAATGACTTATAAGTTTTTGCTATATACACGCATACACCTGTGTGCACAGATATTTTGGCTCCCTCTATTCTTTTTTTATGGAACAGTGAATTTCAGATCCTGACATGATTTAGCACAGGGAGACTGAGTCAGGCACAATACGCTGGTATAATCTATAGCTTATAGTACTGATAAGTTGTCATGCCTTATTGAAGACATACATTTCTTGATAGTATAGTTCTACACCACCAGATATATACACATGAAGGGGAATTAGTTTACACCTCTCAAACCAGGCAAAACTTGGTGTGGAAGTGAAGACAGCATCTTCTTCGCTTCAGCCAGGAGCTGGCAATCACATGACTGTCACTGCAGGGAAGCAACCAGGGAGTCTTCTACACCTTTTACTTTAAGACATTATCACTTACCAAGAGCTGCTGGAAGAGTTTCTGGCTGTCATATAAAAATTGGCTCACAGTTCTTGATGTTGGTATAATCTTGTAGAGACACTAAAGATACTACAAGAGTGACTGGTTAAGGAAAATGGGGTTCCTGCATTTTTCAAAGCAGTAATTAAATCCTGGCCCAAGGAAAGAACTTTTGAAATGRGCATTTCAGTAATAAATGTATGCCTGCATCATGCAAACAGAAATGGAGGCTCCTGAGGAAAACAGGCTGACACAGCCATATCAGCTTTCCATCTTTCCCTTGATGACTTTTGACCAGTTTGAAGCAAATCTCAAAGTACTGGGATTGGTAAATGACAGCAGGAGTTTCAGTCTTCTCTGGGAGTCAAACAYGCAAACAGAGTGCAAGACCTAACACAATATCTGAAGTTCACCGACTTCAGGTCATACCTTTAACAATACATATACTTCTTCGAAGTAACTGAACATAGACACCTTTATTAGACAACATTTAGGCAGTTTTACTCAATTGCTTATTACTTAACAATTCCTCTCTCATGAGCTTTGCTGCCTGTTAACTAGTGCCTGCATCTTCCTCTCCAGAAATTTCTCTTTTGAGAGATGGCAGTTGTTCCTAGATATATCCATAAAGGATGCTATTTTTGTGCCCCTCATTGTAAAAGTATTCATGGAGGGGGAAAAAAGAGAAAGAAAAAAGCTAGTCCCAATCTAGACCTCCCAGGGGTGGATAAGGATGGTAGAAAAGAACTCATTGTCAGACAAATATCTTGGAGATGTAAATACTGTCYCTGGATAAAAAGAGTATTCTCAAATACAAATGCGTCTCATTCATCTCCTTCTTCAGCTCCAAGAAGCTAGTCCCCGTCATTTCTCATAATGTTTGTGTCATCATTGACTTTCAGTCCCTTCCTCTTCCATCAAGTGTTTCTGCAAGTCTGTAACACACCAACCATAAAAATCAAACGTTTAATGTGTCTCATTCATATCCTCTTACAGACTACAAGACTGCTATCCTGCTGGCACCCTTCCATTCCAGCTCCAGTTTCAACCACTGCAGTATTACCACATAAGGCAGAGAGCATGACCACACCAYCTCCATCCTCTCTGCCATTCTTTTTCAGGGCTTACTCAAATATGTCCATGGAGTCTACACTCACTTCTAGTCTACACCTTACTACAATTTACCAACACTGACAGAGCTTATATCCCCCTTGTTCTMTCTTAAAAAAAACAAACAAAMCACAAATCATTATGTCTTCTTCAAGGCCAATATTTCACAACACAACATGGCTACAGTTAGTAAATTCATATTTAGTTTCCTRAAATAGTAAGCACTTAGATTTTAAATATTAAGTGCTCAGCTGTTAGAGATAACATTTAACAGCTTAACTTTAGTCACTTGTTTATTAAAATCTTAGTTTTGGCTCTCTTTCACATATTTCACTTACACAAATACCATAACTTATTCAGCACAGAATGCCTCTAATATCTTCATACCACTCTGTGTAACAGATCCCCTATGTTGCCTTTGCATCCAACATTACATATATAATCGTGTAAATGTCTTCACAGGAGCAGGGGGTAGGATTCAGGCACTATCATCCAGCATAAAAAGAAAAAAAAACTTGACACTTCTGAAATGCTTTCTAATTATAATTTATTTTAATTAACATTTGCTATTTTACAAATGTTTTACTGTAAGCAYATAGTCTAAATGTTCTATGCATAATCTATGACTAAATTCTGTTTGACTTTTTTTTTAATGTTCTACATCAGAGGCATCAGAGTCAGAGTCCTTGCAGATTTTAAAGATTAAAATTCTGTTGGGCTCAAAGATACTAATATCCATTTCCCTGAGTTAGCACTGATGGACTTGAACATACCTTCTTGTGACAGAACTTGCAGTATGTGGCATTTTTTGCATGTTTGTTTTTAAAGCAGTTACAGTATAAGAGATTCATTTTGGCAGTCATGCTATCTTCATTTCTACCACAGTGGTAACAAATACTCYGAATTTCCAGCAAGAAAACCCCTCTGAGTTTTCAGGATTGTTATTTTCATACTTCTAAGTATTGCTGTACTAGATAAAGATTTGTGAGACATTGTGTTTAGCAGCTCCCTTCCAAGTGAATTACACATCTCTTACCAACAGCCATGTAGAAGCAAAAGCTCAGAAATAATGAAYACACTGTGCAGTGCCATTTTTGCCAGCCATGGGCTTCTCAGAACTGTACAATTTCCCCAGTGATTGCACTGTCATTATAATAGGTAATCATTAGATTTATCTTTTATATAATTTGTAACATCTTATAGTATTATATGTGCATTTATGTAGCCTCATTACTGCCAGGAGTCCTCTTTAACTGAGATGATAAGTAAATAAAGTAGAAATTACACACCAACAGGAACCTGGAATATGTTGTTTTACTGTATGTCTGAGCGCTCCCTTTAGCAAAGCTAATCTGCGCAGCAGTTACCATTATTTCTACCTCAGTGAGCACTTCCTAATTGCTGTGTTATTGCTTGTGAAGAAAATATATTATTAAAGTCCACAACTTATGACTTGTTGCACATCTATATATGGAAGGAAAAAATCTTCTCATTTCATCAGACCTTAATAGGTTTTGAACAGGATGATCAGCTGAGGCTGTTTTTCTGTTGCGGATCTGTTCATTACCGTTTCATAATGTCAGTGGCTCTTTCTAACAGTCAAGATGCATTCATAATTTATTCAGAAACCTGAAAACATTACTAAACCAAATCTACTTAATTCTCTATGAATCAGCTCAGGCCTATTTTGGAGGCAATTTGTAATGAACAACAATTATAAGCCCAAAGGAATCAGTATTCCTTTTTAGTTGTTAATGTTTTATACCAAATTATTGGTCCACTGCCAGATAATGATCCATAGAGCATTAGAACTGTGTATTAATATTATCTTTACAAATGCAATAATACTCAGTGGAGGATAAAGTTTTGATGGACTCCTCTTGTGTGCTAGTTAAAGCTCTGCATTGTCGGGAAAAAAGTCAGCATTAGCACTTTGTTCTGATGGGACTGCTAAGAACAAGGTGACCTTCAAAATTTGTCAATATAATCAAAATGGCAAACAGCAGCCACTGAAATTAACACAGAAAATAACTTCAGGATTTTTTCATGTTCAGAATTACTGAGATGCCACAGGTGTGCAGAAAGCAGGGCTTACGAAAGGATTTTAGGAAACAACAGAATATTCTGCATTCTTCCAGTTAAAAGTAACAATGATGAGACACCTCTTTTAGTGAGCAAGCCAACACTCAAGTATTCCCGAAAAGATGATCAGCTTTCATTCACTCATGGCCACATTGTACTATTTAATGAGTACTTCTTACCTTTACAGGATGTCTGGGGTAAGACATATGAATCATTTTAAGAACTCCATTCCATAGATTCTACCTGGGAATAATACTGTGCACTTATCCTAAAAATAAATATTTGCCATTTTTAAGTTGTCTTAATACAYAGCCAAGATGTGGCTGCGTACAGAAAATAAAAAAGCTGAACCCAACTCTTGTAACCTAGAGTGGCTTCTGCAAAAAACAGAGAGTTTTGGAAAGTAAGAACAGAGCCTAATAAACATTTCAAACAGAACACTGACATGTTGATTGTGTTAATAATGGGAGGGTTTCTGTACACTGAGAAACAGTTTACATTTATATTATGGTGTTCCTCGCTAAAGAGCTCACTTCCCGAATTTGACTCCCGACTAGTATACGTCATTCACAAGTAGCCTGCATCACAACACTCATGAAGCTGAATGGATGTTTTTACTTGTTTTTACTATCGAGACTCCTGAGAATTGTGAAAACTAAAAAGCCATTCAAGAGTTGAGCTTCCACTTAAAGCCCTGTTTGTTTTTTTCAACAAACATGTCTGTTTCTATTGTCACCCGGAATGAATAAGCGATAGAGAGAACAGACCAATATATTTGTCAGCACTAGAGACCAGCCATAGGATGTCCACAGTCCAAAGGAGTTCAGATTAAAGGACGAGGGTGCATACTTTCTAAAGCACTAAAAGACCTAGAGGACCTTAATAGGATCTCTCTAAAACACCTGGGCATCTAATTGCCATTGTATACAAAGAGAGTTAAGATCCTGGGTGTTTTTAAAAACTCCACTAGGTGCCTCTACATCTTCAGAAGCTTAAATACCTTTAAAAATTTGCCATAAGGCCCTCAGCAGGTAGCTTCAGCAGCCTCATATGTTCTTTGGAACAGGCAGAGAGAGAGATAAATAATGCTATGTTTTGATGAGAGCAGTAGCAAACATTCAGTGTCTTATGTATTCTTTTCCCTTTTACACGGAGAAGTTGATGACAGTCAGGTATTTCTTTGATGCAAAGCTGTTTATTTTCAAAAATATATATGTCCGTTCCCCTGAACACAGTGGGAAAACAGCACTTGCTCAGTGCAGTATGCTGCTTTTTTCTAGCCTATGCTGAAGGGCTCCCTTCTGGCTTTCTTTCAGGGTCATCTTACAAGTGTCTTCATTTCCCTGCCCATCCTCCCTCTGCTATACTGACTCTGTCTGCTCTTTCCTTCATCCATAGCACTCAAATGTCCTCTTCCTCCTCCCCAACAGGGATGAATTTCCCAATTTCTGGCTTTGCATCTGGTCCACAATGAAACTCCTTCCTCCATGCAGCTCAGCTCCTGTCTGGTCTAGCCTCAGCTTAGACTTTCAAGGGTGTCTCAGCTATCTTACTACCTAGCACTTTAATGGCTTCTTACATTTATCCCAAATGAATGGCAGCTTTTACATGTAGCAGCTTTCATCAACTCCCTGCGTAATATGCTGAACAACAGGTAACCTAGGCTTCACATAAAGCTATAGGTTGTGCTACTTTTTAAAGATCATATCATCATCTAAACAGCTTCAAACCCAACACACTAAAGATTTCACTATCATATTCACATTTCAAGGTATGTTTTAACAAAAAGCATCTCATTAAAAACTCACCCATTAGCATTTTAGACAATTTAGGACTTTCTTGAACAAATTTTACTCTGAATTGCAACAACCAAGTTCCTTGCTACTTTAGTTCCTAACAATGCATTTGTAACCTCATCTAAAGATATGCTGCAGCAGGAAAAGAAATTGCTAGAAAAAAAAGTATGTGAACACAGAGACCTGGGTGGGAGTATGGTGGGAAAGTGCAGCTCGTTGCCCAGCTCTCCCTATAAACAGAAGCAGTATGTACATGAAAAGTAGAAACCCAGCCTGGAATGCATTTTGATCTATCTAAACATTAATAACACATATACAGGCATAGCTGAGTTTGTATTAGTGCTGCCAATAGTACACGCAGTGTAGCTAATAACACAGACCATTGTAATTTTTCTTAGAAGTGGGTTCACAGCTAGTCCAATCACAGATTGCCACAGTGGAAATCACTGGAACYGCCTCCTTGCATTTTAAATACTGTAATCAGTAAAAGCATCAGGCACTAAAAAAATAAATAAAACTCTCTTTTTTACCTGAAGCAAAAGCCAAAGCTTGCTACTATAACACCCCAATGAAAACCCAATGAAATAATTAGTCCTTGGGTTTTCAAGTAGTAAAAGCAAATAGGTTCTTTTAAGTGCAATTAAAACTATACCACATACTGAATTCATTGCTATTGATAGTTGTTAGGATTTTCAGGCTGTAAGCACAAGTTCCTAACAAAATATTGGTGATTACTACTYCCCTCTAATATAGTATAAATGATGTCAGAAAAGATCATGAGATTCCTTCATGCTTAGAAAGAAACTCAACAGACAGAAAGCACCTTTCCTAAGTAGAGACTGAACTTGTTATGCCATTATGCTACCATATCATGAAGCACATTAAAAATATCCAGCATCTTTTTTAACAAGCTAAGCTTACTCCATTGAAGAAGACTCACTTTCAATTCCAAGGCATGTGAATATGATTGTTTTAAACAAGGAAACAACACCAACACCACCCACCATAACTCTTCCTGCTTTAGAGTGTCCTTGATAAGGTAACTCAGAAAACCCCCTGGCATTAACTGTTGTTATGCTTTTTTAAGGGCTGAACTGAACATCAGAGAGAAGCCTTTAAGTATGAAGAAGCCTTTTGTTTGATGATGTTTGAGCTCAGCATGACATCTACTTTCTTCTGTCCTGCTTTTATTTTGAATGCAAGATAATAACCAAACTGTAGTTAGACCTGGATAATCAGTGAAAAATGTAGGGAGTTTAAACATCTTACTTCTCATTAGTGACATTCTGCCTAGCAAAACAAAAGAAATCACAAGCTGTAGTTAAATAAATCTTCATTTTAACCCTCCACTAGTTATCAAGTAATTTCATGAGGATATTTTCAAGAGAGAAGTCAAATTGACAACTTTATATGATGAAGACACATACAGCAGTAGGAGATAACAAAGTTTATTCTTTCAAGTAGGTTTTTTTTCCCCTCTCCCCTATTGGAACCTGATAGTAATTAAAACATTCATTGGCAATCTGGTGACAAGACACTTCAGCTTGATTTAATTATGGATTGCTTTGGGTTTGAACCAAGAACAACAATGACTATATGGAGGTTCACACTGCCTTTTCTGTTATGCTTCCTGAGTATTTTCTCATGCATGTGAGCGGTGGGAACAGAAAGAAAAAAAGAAAAAAAGCTGACGGAAAAGGAACTGCCTTGAACAGGAAATAAATATCTTGCAATGTCTGAAAAAAATTAAAAGAAGAAAATTACTTAAAAATTAATATTTTCATGGACAGAACTAAAATATGCAAAGGTCCTAGAGACCAAACATTAAGGTAAAAGAATAAAATAGAGGGTGATGGAGCAGTATATCAAAACCAGTCAGGTCTGCAGCATGTCTGACACTGAATGAAAAGACCGAATTCTCTAGTGCTGGAAATAACCAAAGAGCAGGAGTCAATCATGGCCAGAATCTTTTCCCCAGTGATCAGCTACAATAAATTCAACAAGGCACTGGGGAATTCCATCAAATTAAAATTCTGTGTCTGCTGTATTAACACACAATTTGGGGACGAAAAGGTTGCCACCATAAAGAAAACACAAAAGCATTTTTGCAAACAGAGCAATGAAATTGTCTGCTCAGAATTATCAAAATTTTAAAATAAAACAAAAGCAAACAAAAATATAATGCTATATTAAGGCAGGGAAAAGAATTAAAAATATATATCTATCTAACTTGAGTGCACCCTTCCCATCCTTAATTCCTAGTTCTAGTTTAGTCATCAGAGCTCAAAAAGAGTGGAGCAAAAGCAAAAGGGAAAAAAAAAARRAAAAAAAAAAAGAAAAAAAGGGGCTATCGGAGACCTGGAAAGACTTCCATATAAAGAGGAATTGAAGATTTCAGAAATGCCTAATGAGCAGATATGGGGAGAACGCAACTTTTCATTTTCAACGTCACTTAGGCCTTGTCTGCACTTCAGATGTAAAGGCATCTGATCCGTTTGTATAGAGACTCTCACCTCAAGAGAGTGTGGTGTGGAGACTTTTAAGTGAGCTAGACCCAGACCCAGAAGCACATACTGCATGGCAGCACTGGCCCTGAGTTTCTTGTGTCCTTCTAGTTTACTGTTTAAACCCAGGATAGTGCACCTGCACAACACCACAGTGCTTTGCAAGAACATTGCAGCCCAGGAAGTTCAGCATAATGTCCACTGCAGCATCTAGGTGTTCCCACAGACACATAATAACTCATGTTCCTTTGCTTTGTGATTAAATTTTGTCTCCTGTGTGTTGAATGATAATGTTTACAAATGTGTGTGTTGAGATATAGACAGACTCCTAGAAAGAGTCTCCTGAAATGCTCGAACAAATTGGTCACAACTTTCAGAGTTTTCCATGGATAAAAACCTCACAGGCTATGTTACAAACAAAATACAAGACAAACTGTTGGGCAATGGCAGTTCAGTTAGGGATGACTAGAAATGCTGTATTGACAATAAGGAAGAGTAAACACATTGATGCAAATGCATACAAATATAGGAGTTACTGAGAAAAAGGAAGGGGGCAAAGGTTGTATTTACAATAGAACAGGAATGGTCATGTGGGTCAAGGGGTTAAACACAGGTACCTTGCAGCATCCACATGCAAATCAATTCCAAAAGAGATTAGTTTAAATGAGAAGTATAATCGGGAGGGGAGGAACCCTCTCATTCTACCATAAACGTCTCCCTGTTCCACTGAAGCATAAACACAGAATAAAGAAGGGGAGTTCAGTGAAAAGATCATTATTCATCAGCCCTATGGATAGTACAGTATGTATAACCCCTGAGATTCATACAGGCACCTGCCTCCAGATTGGCTGCGTAAGGGACAATTTATCATAACTGAACATGTAGGAGTGGGGGAGGACACGGTGGTCATTGCCTGCCCTGGAATTTATGATGGAAAAGAAAGTTAATTAAGTTCTGTGGTCAGTGCTTAAGGGAAAAAATAGAAGAGCTCCCAAATGCAATTTCTYGCTGGAACAGATATTTTGGCAGAACTTGCTAATTACTATATTAAACTGTTAATTTGGCAAGAGAGAACTAATTTTCTTATGGTAAGTTTTCAGGGAAAAATGCATAGAAACAAAACAGTTTTGTTTCTGGCCTTTTGTTGTCAAAAACGAAAGTACACCTGGCATACTTTGTAGTTACTAACATCATGATAGCGCAGCACATAACTGAGTGGCAGAGTGTGAGTAATAGCAGGGAGAGGCAGGTCCTGCCTGACCAACCTGATCTCCTTCTACGACCGGGTGACCCGCCTAGTGGATGAGGGGAAGGCTGTGGATGTGGTTTACCTGGACTTCAGCAAAGCCTTTGACACCGTCTCCCACAGCATTCTCCTGGAGAAGCTGGCGGCTCATGGCTTGGACGGGTGTACTCTTCGCTGGATAAAAAACTGGCTGGACGGCCGAGCCCAGAGAGTTGTGGTGAATGGAGTCAAATCCAGTTGGCGGACGGTCATGAGTGGTGGTCCCCAGGGCTCAGTTTTGGGGCCTGTCTTGTTTAACGTCTTTATCAAYGATCTGGATGAGGGGATCGAGTGCACCCTCAGTAAGTTCACGGATGACACCAAGTTGGGCGGGAGTGTTGATCTGCCTGAGGGTAGGAAGGCTCTGCAGAGGGATCTGGACAGGCTGGATCGATGGGCCGAGGCCAATTGCATGAGGTTCAACAAGGCCAAGTGCCGCATCCTGCACTTCGGTCACAACAACCCCAGGCAACGCTACAGGCTTGGGGAAGAGTGGCTGGAAAGCTGCCTGGCGGAAAAGGACCTGGGGGTGCTGGTCAACAGCCRGCTGAACATGAGCCGGCAGTGTGCCCAGGTGGCCAAGAAGGCCAACGGCATCCTGGCCTGTATCAGGAATAGTGTGGCCAGCAGGAGTAGGGAGGTGATCGTGCCCCTGTACTCGGCCCTGGTGAGGCCGCACCTCAAATMCTGTGTTCAGTTTTGGGCCCCTCACTACAAGAGGGACATTAAGGTGCTGGAGCGTGTCCAGAGAAGGGCGATGAGGCTGGTGAAGGGTCTGGAGCACAGGTCTTATGAGGAGYGGCTGAGGGAGCTGGGGTTGTTTAGYCTGGAGAARAGGAGGCTGATGGGAGACCTTATCGCTCTCTACAACTACCTGAAAGGAGGCTGTAGCGAGGTGGGTGTYGGTCTCTTCTCCCAAGTAACTAGTGATAGGACGAGAGGAAATGGCCTCAAGTTGCRCCAGGGGAGGTTTAGATTGGATATTAGGAAAAATTTCTTCACTGAAAGGGTAGTCAAGCATTGGAACAGGCTGCCCAGGGAAGTGGTGGAGTCACCATCMCTGGAGGYGTTCAAAAAACGTGTGGATGTGGCGCTTCGGGACATGGTTTAGTGGGCATGGGTGCTGGGTTGATGGTTGGACACGATGATCTTAGAGGTCTTTTCCAACCTTAATGATTCTATGATTCTATGATTCTATGAGAGGAAAGTAAGAGGCTTCTGAAATCAGTGGGAAAGCAACTAGTTTAAGGAAAAATGTAAGGCAATTATATGTGCGATCACATTTGGCTAAATTAAGACAACTCCAAATTGTAATGTAGTAATTCAATGCAAAACATCAAATGACTAACAGGGCCCTTATTGCTTTGCATGATATGACCTGGCATTTCTGGTTTTGGCAAGCCCAATAAATTAGTTTTATGTTGCATTCTTATATATTCTTACTTATATATATATATAAAACCAAAAGGATAAACAATCCTTATTAAGGGCAGAAATCCTCAGGGCATGACAGACATCAAGTACAACATCTTAGTCAACATCTGCTCCAGCCACATGACCTGCCCTATCTGTAAGATTCCCAGTTTAAGAGCCTTACATGCCTCCAGTTCTGAAGCCAACTCTACGATACTTAATTAGACCTAAGCATGAAACATAATGTGAAAACCTGCATTCACACTCTCCAGATATAGCTACAGACCAGAACTTCTGCTTGTGATAGAATATGGGCCAACAGCAAGAAGCAGGAGTGTTTCTGGTTATTTTCCACGMTATTTATCAACCCATTTTTCACCTGCACTTCCCTCATGGAGCTGCATTTCCCTTGAAAAAGAAGCTGATCACAATCCCAAACCTTCTACCATGATACCAATGCTAAGAATTAGTATTCACAGCAGTGAGACAGTGCAAGGTGGGAAACAAAATTGGAAAGAAAATATAAGCAAAACTCTGCACACCAATCACTATAAGAAAAATTTGTAAGCCAATTCTGACTAGCTATTACATTCAAACAGAATAACCCAGTGGTCAAAAAGATCTGAGAACAGAAAAGCCCTAGATATGCTAGGCTGTGAAACAGATACATGAAATTAAGAGAGTTCTGCAAATTTGTAGCAGATAGGTGAAAACGGGATCCAAAACAGAGCAAAATGTTCTTTGCTTCACAAATATACTCTCAAATGAAAAACAAATCCACTCCCTGGCCAGCCAGAAAATCTTTAAAAGCTACAGCATGACAGCTTGCTTAAGACAGCTCATTTAAGTAACACAAACTGTTATGCAGCTTCCCAAGACACGCATCAGAAAAAAAAGGGCCATTGTTTTATAAAAGGAGAGCAAATGTAGTTTCTGCTTATATTTACTTGTGTTCAGGCAAAAAATCATCATTGGACAATCCTGATAGATTCTTTCAACTTCATCAAAACACAAATTCAACCAAATAATTTTTGCTAACGGATCATAACATGTGAATGCGAGTGATGTAAAAATACATCCCTTGAGCCTGGGGTACAAAGGGAYGGGGGGGAATATACTTCTGTTTTATTTTAACCCATAAATAAACTTTAAATTTGAAAAAAATAAACCCACAAAGTACAAGATAACAAATTGAATTACAACTAAAGCAAACATTCAGTTATAGTGGGTTTAGTAAGGGAGGAATGATTTTTGTTTGTTTACTTTTTAAGCCTTTAATCCTTTTCAAATTAAGGCTTTTTCCATAAACAGCAAAATTCAGTGGGCAAGAACACTTGGTACCCTCAAGTACAGTGAAACGTTTCATTAAAAAAAAGTCACTTCTACTCACGAGGATTTCAGGATGTATAATAGTATTATTAGCATAAAACTTCACAAAATTACATCATTTAGTGTGAATGATGAAGTGCAAATTACATGGAAAAACTATATGCACATTTAGTGATAAGATTTTGCCCTCTATTTCGTTTTTCTTATCTGAAGTAGAAAAAACAGAATTTGTTTCTTAATTTTAATGCATGTCCATGCCTTAAACTATGTTTTTTACTTGACTTTCAACAACTACAGTATTTGAAACCAAAATATATTCCTCTTTATACATATTTTATAATTTGTTTCAAGTTGCATCTTAAAAGGTATTTAACTTTTTCTCCTGGATCCTGATTTTAGTTAATGGCAGTAGAAAAGTCACTGTCCTTGATCTAGAATTGTTTAGTAAGTAGGAGTCAGGGCTAGAGGYACATGAAAACATGTCAATCAGATGTAATTGCTCTCTAAAAGAAATCCTATCAAACTGAAGAACAAGAACTAACACTAAACACATGGATTCACTGCAGCACCTAATCTACTAATGAGCTCAGATTGTTATTTTCAGGCTCACTATTCAAAAAGTTCAACATAAGAAACATGACAGTGAAGGACAACATTGCTTAAATAATTTTAGATAATATATATATAAAGTGGAGCCAGTAACATCACCTGTAGGTCAGGTTGCCCAGTACTTCCCATGACACTTYCCTTGCCACTATGTCCAGCTTCAGCGGCTTGGGCTGATATCTTCTATACAAAGTGTCTTGCTTTGACTAATATTTTTATTTTTTCTTTCATTAGCTTGATTATTTTTGTTATTATTTTATCATCACAAGAGAATGAATGACATTAAGGAAAGAAGGAAAATAAAGGGAAATGTGGTTTTGTCATAACATCACAGCAGGTAGAGAAGACAACTTTCACCCTGGAGGTGACTGGTCGCATTCTTGGCACTAGGTCTGCTCCTCCTCTCAGCATGGAATAACCATGTCTGCTCTGCTTCTGGACCTGGACAGACAATAAATCTGGCCCAATTCAGTCCTGTGCCCAAGAGCCCATGCAGGCAGGCACAGTTCAGTTCGTAGATGTACACTGAGTCAACCATGTCACATGTACACTAACCTGTTTTTCCCCACGATTCACAAATCTCAACATTTGTCTGCTGTCTACAAAAAAATCTTCCTTCATTAACAAAGCATATGCCTAGTTACGTCTTGGCAACCTACTACTCTTAACAGTTACCATCCCTGACTACAAAATTTTATGCAGTTGATTTAAAGAAATGTTCCTGGTGCTGAAATCTGAGAGTATCAATTAGTACGCCAAAATTAACATGTATTGAGATCAATAGGAAGGAATCTGTCCACAAAACCCGTTGGTGCTAGCATTCTAACATCCACATCTGCTTCAGGCTGCAAACTGAACGCCCAGTGGCACTGGAGAGTATTAAGTATGCTCCTGGTGTACATSTTCTGGTTTATTTTCATTCAGAGTAATGTAATTCCTATGATCCATAGCAAAAAAAGAAAAATGGCCTCATACTCAAGACAGATGATGGACTGAGAACTTCATTCTGACTCCTGCTTTACCAAAGGATCTCGGAAATTCCTTTGTGGAGCTTGGACGTAGAATCAATGAGTGAATACATGAATTTGGGAAGCAAGTATTAAAAAAGGAGATGGATTATTTAATGTAAACAGTAGTATTGGTAAGACATTAAATACACAGTTAAACTGGAAATTAGAAGTCGTCTGGGATTTTCAGGAGCCGCGTCTTGCTCACGTCATAATGTTAAATCAATCAGATCAGAGGTTCAGAAATACATTTTTCCTCAGGTCATCTTGGCAAAAACATGGGTTAAGAAGGAGTGCTTCTCATGAGGCACAGTCCATTTTTTTAGTAATTTGGCCACTTTATCCCACTTGAGTCACTAAGATTACTGAAAATGCCTTTCATCTCTCCTGCTTTTTTCTTGGGAATTAGTTTTTGTTTAAAAGGCCCTAAGTTCAATAGAAGGTGATGGGAAGCTTTTATAACTTGCAGTAAGTACTCTTGGGTACCTTGAGAATGTCCTCTTAACTTCCTAGCTATAACAACCTGTGACTGCGCTAACAGACCAAGTGGCTAAAAAGAGTGTGTCCTTTGTGTTCTAGATGTCCAATTTGTATTTTCCAGAAGTGCTAAAAACTTCTATACGTGACCAAAATCAAGAGGAACTCTACCAGAGAACATATACACTATCACATACTCTGCTAAGCATCCTGAAACATCAGGTCCTGAGTATCTTAGACAAAATACCTGGGTAAGTCTACAACAAACATTCTGTGGCTCAGTCCTCCCTTTGTAAAATGGACATACAACTTCCCCTTTCCAAAGGTATCATGAAAATTACTGTATAAATATTTGAGAAGCATTTTGCAATGATAGTGGTAAGCAGTCTAGATAAGCCTATGTGGAAGTAAAAATTTCTCTAATTAGAGCAGAATATGAGTATTTCCCAGATAATATGAGTTAGGGCCACACATGAAACAACGAAGCTAAAATTCTGAACTCAGAGGACATAACCCATCTGTGCAGTGAATGAGGCAGTGATCCTGTAGGAAAAAAACCAGCATGTGATCCATTAATTAAAGACTGTTCATGAAACATAGCCACAAAGCAGGCAAATGCTTTTAAAGGAGCAATTTAAATGCTGGCATTTCCTAACTTGAAAGTTTCATTTTGCAACCTTTTCAAAATTTTTTTACAACACATAATTTAGGCCCACTTAGAATGAGTGCATACATATATTACATTAATATTTTCTAAAAATTCTTTAGCATTTACAGGGAGAGACTGCTCTTTCTCCTTCCATCCAACACATAAAGTTTTAACAATTATACAGCTATACGGACTGCTTAAGGAATTATGCAGTTCAAGCTTCTTGGTTTAAATTTTATGGTGCAAAGAACAGACTATTTTATGTTTGCAGAAAACAAAGGAAATCGGGAGAAAAAATGAGAAGGCTTTTCCCCTTTCTTGACAACACACTTCTATTATGACCCGAACACTCTCTAATATCCATCCCTAATCCCCTGTCATCCTCCTGTAAATGCTAGAAAGTGCTGCAATTTGCATCAGCTTGTGTGCTAGACATTTTTATATGAATGCTAACTCACTGAGAATGGTAGACAGTTTGTAATCCCAGGTGAATGTGTAAAGGACAACTCAACTGAATACTGTATAAGGGCATGGAGCATAAACTAGGGTGTCTCCTTGTAAAATCTAACTAGTATATGCAGTTGTTAAACAACCCAGCATAAGTGGGCTTGTGTGGTGAATCCACGCAGATGCAGAGACTTCAGTTTTTYGAAGGCCAGCCATGCCATGAAGCACAGATACACCCTGCACAGGAGAGCTTGTTTTCTCTCAACTCCAGTTCACATGAGGCTCATTTTCTAGATCTGCATTTGTAATAGCAGTCATGTCACAAGTTAAGCTTATGCAAAACTCAGTTTGCCTCTCCTCATTTTCTTCAGCAACCAAGCCCTCTGAACCCTTCTGTGTCTTCTGAGATCTGGAGACCTCTAACACTTTTTCTCTTCTCAGCCTGTTCACAGAGAAACTCTAGTTTCTCTATACCTGCTACACGTCTGTCAGCAGTTTGTTTTGAGAATCACCAGTCAGGTACAAATCTCCATTAGCTGAGGGAAAGCATGTCTGAGACCAAAACTAGCACTCGTGAAAGTCAGCTGTCATGGGATTAGATTTCCACACGAACCTTCCCACAGCCCACAGGCTACTACAAAACCATCAATCAAAATACTCGATCATTTCGTCTATGTCTGTATTATTTTGCAGGGCACGCAACAAACAGAAAGCCAGAAGTCATTTAGATTTTTGACTAGTTTAGTATCATTCCTAAGGCAAATCATCATTCTTTAGGGTACCTGGTAATTTACAAAAGTTAGAAAATTAAATGTCCTTCCAGGCAGGTTATGTCACACAGTGGACATCTGTGTGTTCTTGCACTTTCCTCTTAGGAATATGCCTCTGGCTGGATTCACAGACAGAATACTGGAAATCATACTGGGTAGTATTTTTAACTGCCCCTAAATACCTTTGGAAATGGGAATCTAGGGAACTGGTTCCATAATTTAAACCTAGACATCCACTTCAGTGATTAAGCTAAGCAACTGTCCTCAACAGGGCCAATCAGAACTCTTCAGAAAATGTTAAAAAAAATTAGTCTTTTGAGTGTAACATCATAGAATAAACTGATAATCAAGCAAGGAAGTATATGGTTCAGCATTCAGGCAGAGATTAGAGATTTCTTCGCTGTACCATTTTTGTTCCCATTTGAGTCCAGGACCAGTGTAAGAAAGCTCAAAGATTAATATGACTCTGGTTTAGTGCAGAGCTATACAAAGCACCCACTTATACCAGAAGAGAAACATAGCAAGACAACCTGAAGGGTGATACAAGATAGGTTTTATTTTTCAGGTACACAGAAAGCTGGGGGGTGGRAATTAGCATTTATTTCATGTTTAACTTACTCCTAAGATTCAGACCTGTCAAGTCTCCTACAGTATAATCTTTCAGCTCCAACTTCATGAACCTGCATGCCAAGCACAGTTGTTCATCAGATCTAAGAGTCCCTAAGCCAGGTACATCTGGCATCTAGGGTCACAGRGTGGGAGAAATGCTGAAGCACTATGTAGCCCTGGAAATCATCTGCCCTCTACAGGCAACTTCATAGTAAAAGGTGCCTCATTTTCCAGGCTTTCCCGAGCAGCAGCCTAATATCTACCAGACTTCAACAAAAACATCACAGAGTCAACTTTCAGAATATGAGAACATAATCATTTTTAGAGACCAGCAGATCTTTGAGACCTCACTGCAGAATTCATACACTCCTTTATTACCAATTTGTTCCTAAAGAAGCAAATCTGTAGATTTGCTATTTCTATAGGGTCACAAAAAACATACAAGCTTATTACATAGTTCTGACACATTTTAGATAATAACTTTATACAAGCAACAGATGTGATCTAATAGAAGTCAACTGCCTACTTTTCCACACAGGAATCAGARGGTTTGAAAATATCTTCATAGAAAGAGGAGGCGGGGGGGAAAGGCAACAAATCTTCTGTTGTCTGATTGTTGTAAAATATGCTATCATTGAAATACATTTAACTAGTCATCTTCTGTTTGGGGAATTCACAGTGACTGAGTTCCAGTTCATTACTTTGAGGGCTATGGTGCTACTGTCAAGGTCTCAAAACCAGTAAGATGGCCTAACCCCCAGGTTAGAGAAGCTACAATAGCAGAAAGGCAATTATACTGTAGAAAAAATGTTGTCCACTAATCAGCTAGCAATCAATTACTAAGAAGAGAAGATAACCCTATCCCCACTCAAGCTCTTCAGTATTAATAGTGCCATCATGTAATTACTTTAGGCATGGGCAGGTGCATGAAAGGACAGACTCTATAGTACACTGCATCTAAGATTAATGAGTTCTGTCAATTTGCCCAGCAGACATCTGATTCTTCAGCTTTATGTAGCCACCAGTTTTACACATGCCTCAAGGCTTTTTTGCTCAGAAAATCAACTACTAATTTAAATACATCCAAAAAGCTTACATCTTAAAAAAAACCCTAATTTTACAAGTAAGACTGCACCTAAAAGATTCCTAATATGAATATTAATACAGCATGTTTTCCTATTTCAGTTATTCTCTATTTTAGTCAGAGYAATAAGTGAAACACAAGGTCCTACAAGCATATAATACCTCCTAGAAAAACTGACAGCACACAATCCTGCAGTCACAACATCCTGAATTTCACTCACACAATCAGTTCCACTAAGTAAAAAAAAAAAGAGAGAAAAAGAAATGTTTCAATAAATAAGTCATTGCTCAGAAACCAAGACAAAGCAAATACAGAAGCACTTTGCTGCTAAGTTAGCAAACACGCTGAATGAGCACAGCTGCCAAAAGTAGAATCACTCTCTGTGACAGGCTACAGCATACAGAGTTAAGTCAGGGATACGTAGGCCTACGGGTCAAGAAATAAATGGCTTAAAATAGAATTTCTATCTGGAAAGTAGTTTCTTTTTCCTTAAAGTTACCTCTACTGTAGTCAGCAGCAAAAGCCAGTTTTTAAAAATAAACAGTTCTCAAAAGAAATATGACCAATTTTCAGAAACATCTTCCCCATTTGGGAGGTGCATGAACAATTCCCATCTCCAGGAATATATGACCTATTCAGGATTTTAAGAGACCTTCACTCTTACTAAAACCCTGCCTCAAGAAGGTCCTTAAACACTTGCTTAAATCTTTCAAAAATAATCTGAGATATTTAAAGTCATTTAGCTGCTTAAACATGCAAAGAGTCTCTCAAAGATCCTCTTAGGCATCTCTCTGAAAGTTCAGGCTCTTAAATACCTTTGAAAATCTGGCTCAAAGTGCTTGGCTGTACATACACACAGCCCTCATGAAATAGCACACTGATCTCCATTTCTGTTTCCAAGTGCAAGCCTTCAATAATAACAATAAAATAAAAAAGGGGTTGACTCAAAAATCAAAAATTCAAGTACTACAGCTAAAAAGGTTACCACTCATCAGCCAAATTTCATTAACTGATCATATGTAAGGTCCAATTCCCTCAGTTGCAAAAACTTAAACTACTAAAAGCCACAGGAACCATGATGAAGGTAGTAAGCGTTAACTTTTTTTGCTCCCACTGACTAGGGCTGAATTTGATCCTAAAACACCAGTGCAGCTTCTGCAGTGTCTAAGTATCAAACTCACTGGCCTGAAAACAATGATTTTTTCATTTTTCAAAGTATTTCTTCCAAAAATTTAAGCCCCTAAATATGGGCCTAAGCCAAAAACATGAAWAAATTGTTCTCAAAGCTTTTCTGTGACAGGTACAAGAACTGACCTGTTTCTTTCTCTCCAAAGTCAATGTCATCCTATTTGTTTCTTTTCTGTCACTTCTGTTTGATTATGGAAAACAGCTAACGGTATCTATTTTTTTATCTTCCATTTAATGTCACAATTGACCACCCATGAAATCTTTCTCAAGACTACATTTATTGGATATTAGATTCTGCTAATTAATTCTCTGGATTAATTTCTTCTGAAGTAATGTTATCAATTGTTTCCAGTAAAGAAAAAACAGGCCAGCAGTAACTTGATTTTCACATAAATGGATTAAACCTACACAAATGCAGTGGCTGAAGATATCATTGATCCGTGTTCATTGGCTGCTGCTGCTGTTTCAATTGTTATTTGATATGGTAAAGGACAATAGAGTGGGAAATGGTTTTGATCTGAAGCAACTGTTTCTAAGAAGATACCAGCAACTCTCTCACAATACATAACTTACAAAATGTATTCTATGCATTGAAAAGCACTAATCCCTAAAAYTGTAACTATTTCTGAAACTCATAGTTTACAGATTGATCCTGAAAGATGCTCAAGTTCACAGAAGACATCTGAATTGAAGCCACTCAGTATGCAATAAAAATGTGTGGGAATTACCAGGGGGAGGAACTATTCTACAAATTGAAAAGAGGCAAAAAATATGAAGTGTCCTTGAAACTACGAACTGGGTATCATCAGTTAATGATTTAACATAGAAAGGCAAAGACTGCTGTACTAGTCAGCATTAAATRTGTTAAGGAGAGACCTTCAAAGACATACTGAAAACTTAGAGATACCTCTCTTTCTGAAAGCTACTGGGAAATTGTCACCAAACTTTTTTTTTTTACATCTGAAAATACCCTCTTTTCAATTTCTTGTAATGATACTATTGGAAATACTGGTTTGGCATGTTGTATTTATTATGCACCGAGTGTTGTACAGTGGCATAAGATCCAGAAGTCCACTTTTGAACATTATTCTTTCTWGACTTTGTTCAGTTTTGACCACAAAACAAAGTTGAGTAGTTTAAGGGTTGCTTCAATTCATGTCAGCTGACAAGAGGTTCAAAAGATATCAGAGAGGCTATTCCTTTCAACTCTTCCAACGTGGGAAATTAACTGGACAGGAAGAACTTTCTATTTAGATTCTGCTCTTATGCTGTCTCTTTACCAGCATGACACATCACTGACAGAGTAGGCAGTTTTTAGCATTAAGGTGCAGGAAATTAAAGTTCAAGAAAAGAAGGAATAAAAAGTGAATGGAAAACAAATCTCCAAAGGTTACTGAAGATACTACTGAATCCAGACAAACAGGATTTCATCTCATTGAATTTTATGTTTGATAGCAGGGATTCCTAAATTTACTTCAGTCCRCTATTGTCATGAGCAGATAAACTGCTATCACTTCCTCTCTCATCTTACCTTAAAACTTTCTGCTGCATAACCTCACTCCCTCCAGCACAGGATGCCAACAAATGCCATTAGCCTACTGCACAGACTAAGGTCTCAGGCCCTACCCCTACCTAACCTTTCCGTACCAGTCTTGGCCATACAACTTCACTCCAGATATATAGGTCTCATTTCTTGCCAGGTTACTGTAGGTGTTGTCAGCGCACCAGAACATGCACAGCAGACAGCAGCCTGTAGCCCAGCTCCTTATGTCAACAAGGTGTTGTACAGCTGTACGACTGGGAAGCAGTTCCCACATCCCCTGCACTATGCACTCTACARTGTGGGAAAGTATTTCTACAGATTTGCCTTGGACACTCAGAGAAAAATTCTCATTTATTTTGCATGTCTCACTCCCACTGGCTTCTAGGGACAAACTGGATTCATTACACAGCATTTCTGTCACATCAGAAAGCAACCCTTAATTCTGCTTTAAAGGAGTTAGGTGGCCTTATCTGGCCTGCCTCTGCAAAACTCTTGCATCTATCTCGAAACATTTTGCTCCATCTTTGCTGATGGTTTTACCAACAAATCCAACATTGAAATACATTGCCTCTGCATCTCATACAGACTCTAGGCAATTCAAAACAACCTTTCTTTGTTTTTTTTATTTACCACAATTTTAGTAGAAACACATTTTTCCACTGCAGAATCTTCTGAAGCTGCACAGAATGGCAATATTTAATATTTTTTTAAACTTGCTATAAATTCAGATAAATCCCTATTGTTCTTATTAATAATCATGTACTAAATATTTAAAATATTTTAATACCCATAATATGTACAGCCAGAGGGGTCTTCACATACTATATCTTTCATTCTCAGTAATTCATTAAGAAAATGTTATGATACAAAAAGGAATCTGCCTGGACATTGTGAGCATTCACACTTCTTGTTTATCAAAACTGCTTAAACTGTCAGTGTTTATGAAAGGGTTATCACTGTAGGAAACTTGCAATAGAAGTTAAAGTATGTCACGGTAATAAAAAAAAAAAGTCTGAAGAAGTTTCTAACTGTTCCAGTTCCTGCTCAGCAGAACATCACCAACTGGTTAATATACTCAGTTCATTTGATTAATTAGCTTCATAAATTAGTGCAAATTATCCTTTTATCTCTGTGGTATTAGCAGCTTTCTGTTTTGAACAGGTACTCTGCCTGTAAAAATAGTGACTGCTTATTCAATAAGTCCGCTCCTCACATAAAAATTCCTATCTTCAGAATCGTATCTATTAACTTTAGTGACCAAAATAAATAAATAACCACTAAAGTACTATTTTTACTCACGTTAGCATTGCAGAGAAGTAGCTAAAGGAAAGAAAGTGAGGTACAACACATGCATTGTGAAGAATTAATTTTATAACACAAACGCAAATGCAAAACCAAAATCGAATCATTCCAAGAGGAAAAGAATTTTCTGTATTCTACTTACAAAAGATAAGGCGATTACCTAGCTATAGCTGAAAGTAGAGTTAGACCTACTGAAACTTTTATTAGTGATAATTATGCTTTAGCTAGAAAGAATCTGACTCTGAAATTCAGAGGCCAGTTGAGTTTGCTGAAGAAGCAGTTCAGAAATTCATCTTTGACRTGTCATCTCTGCAAGTGTAATAGGGAATCACCGAGAGAAATAAACAAGGAATCTGATCCTATTTTAGCACTACATTTTTCACAGTACTATTGAAGTGTACAGCAAAGGCTGAAACATTATGAAAAGAGAAACAATCTAGTCTTGCTGTACCTATTTATTCACTTATTGTGTCATAAGCCAACTTCCTTCCTGCAAGCAAAAGTGAGCCGAATTGTTGAACAAGCATAGCGATGTTTTAGTTCATCCTGCTTCTCCTGTTTGTCCCACTATGACCAAAATATTCACAGACCTATTTTACTATGCTTCACATTCCTCTTTAAAACCTACTAGCACTGCAGCCTCCACAGAGCACGACTTGCCCTTAATGGTCATGCAGGACAAGAATGGAAAATCATTTCTGATCAGCTTTTTCTATCCTTTCGTGGCCACCAAAAAGCCCCAAACAACTTGTCTAACTTGTCAGGTGATAGAATAACCCACACTTTCTTTTCATCATCCATTTTTACTCAGTACAACTATACGTAAAATATGAAAGAAAACAAAACTCTCATTTTGTGGTGAGGGAGGGAGTTATCCTTTTTGTAAAAAACTATTATTTCACTCGCACAATAGGGTGAAAGCAGTTAGAGTTTCTGAATCCTTTCAGATCAGAAACAAAAGGATTTGAAGGATATTTCTTTAGACCGCATGTCACAATTTGTGCTTAAAATGACCTTTTTCATGAAGTTAGCCATAGGGTGTACCAGACATTTTCCGTTAGCACGGAGCACTCACTGTAGTGGACTTTGATCTACCCAGTCCCTACCTGATCTACCTAATTTCTAAGAAACTGCCTGTTTACTGCAGGGCTGCTTTGACAGTTAGGATCAGCTGTTAACATTACATGAATACTTTCTGGGTGTCAAATGCAAGAGATTTCAATCAGAATATTTTCAGTAACACCTTTTCTCTTCTGTGTACAGGTTTGCTGAATTCCAAATTCAGTGTGCAACTCTTGTCTCATCAAGCTTGAAGGAAGCAGATGTGAACCTAAGAAGTTTAGAACTACACTGCTTGGGTTAATCATATGTTTATAAGCTTTAAAGTGCCTGCTTTTGTCAGACAGGCATATTTTATAAACAAAGTTACACATGGAATTGGAACTCTACCATAAATTTACCGTTTCATTATCATTATTCTTTTTTCTCTGTACCCTACAAATTGAATGACTCTATCTGGTAACCATATTGGACAAGTTTTCCCGATTGTATGTGCTGGTTTGTTATGTTTTGTTTTGTTTTTTAATTACTAATCACTTCTTCCAGAAGTGCTCTTGAAAGGAACTATACACCACTGGAAGATCACATTGATGTAAGTCTAAATAATAATCTGAGAGAAATGGGTAGGATAAGGACAAGAAAGGAGTGGGGAAGATTTTAAATAGAAACCCAAAACTTCCTCTACTTCCAATTGTATCACAGGAAAATTCAGGTTGGAAGAGACCTCAGGAGCTCTCTAGCCCAAACTCCTGCTCAAAGCAGGGCTGGCTCTGAAGTCAGTTCAGGTTAAGCAGGGCTTTATCTAATTTGGTGTTAAAAACTTCCATGGATGGAGGCTACACAGCCTTTCTGCATACTCTATTCCAATGCCTGACTGTCCTCAAAAGGAAACAGTATTCACTTACATCCAGTCAGAACCCTTTTTTTTTTTTTTTTTTTCAATTTATGCCTGTTGTCTCTCTTCCTCTCACCATGAACCACTGTCAACAGCCTGGCTCCATCTTGCTAGCCCTCTGCTGAACTTGTCCCTGTTTATCAATGTCCTTCCTGTATCAGGAGGCACAAAAACTGGATCTGGTATTCTTGATGTGGTCCTCATGGCCTGTAGTGCTAAATACAAATCAATTCTAGTGATTCTGTGGAGCAATCCCCTCACCTCACTGCCACATCTCTTCTAGTCTTTATTTAAGGTAGCTGAAAAGCACATAACAACAGCTCTTATTCACAGCTCTGCAGCAGAAGAGGTATTACAGGCGGGTGCTCTGCCTGTAAAAATAAGCCTTTCAAAGGATGGCAGAGGGCTCTGTCACCATAAATACATTTTTAAAAGACTTGGKTTTTGGTCTGAATTCCTCGTTAGGAAAAAGAGTCGGTTCGACAAACACCCACTGCTGCTGTAGAAAGGGTTGCTCCTCCATACTGCCTTTTTTTGCCCACCAACTGGTAACGTGGGACAAGCTGAGGATGTAAGGCAGCTGCTTCAAAAAGGAAAGGGCCTGTTCCAGGTCATCTTTACTGATAGCTAACTTGATGCTTATAGAATAGCTTTTTAATACATGTTATAGTATTACAGAACTGATTTTTTTTCTTTCTTTTCCTTCTTCCCCAACACCTCTCTACTCCCTTCAGTTTCTGCAGATCATGATTTTTATATTCAAAGAAAACCCTTAATACTAATCACTCAGTGAGATTTGCCAACGCACCCTGGGGGCTCCAATTCCCAAGTCCTATTGAATTTCTGAGGGAATTTGGCACCAAACTTCTTCGGGTTCTTTTAAAAAATGTCATTCTTAAATTAATATTGTGCAACTGGAAGTATTTTCTTCGAGTATTAAAAAAACCTTTCCTGTTCTGCTAGTTTAATTTTCTAAACGTTTCTTCTCACAGATTGACTCAATAGCCACATCAGGGTAAATCTAAGTGGAGTAAGAATAAGCTTCTCATTCAGTCACACAGTACACTTCTGCTTGATTGGAATGGATATTGTACATAATATGTCCCTGCAGATGTTTTCTCCAGTGGGGCACATTGAATTTCATTTAAATGCCAAGGCTCAAAATCTAAAACAATGTGACTTTAACAAAAAATCTGATGAGGAATTTGATGAGAAAATGGCAAGAATTCCTGTGGCATTTGGGTAACAATTTCAAGCCTTCTTTTTAATAGAATAAACAGGATCATATTTCATTCAAATCTGGCAATGAGATGAGCTTTGGGTATTACATTGATATAAACCAATAAAGAATTTGCAAATTTGAAGCACTAATTAACAGACACAATATTAAATGAAAAAAGTTTGCTCGAGGGGCAAATATATTTTGAAGACTTTAAACTTTTATTAAAAGACAATTTTGAATAGCTTCTTCTGCATGTGACTATTTTGTTAGTTTCAAAGAGGGGGATTCTTGTGTTTTTAAACTAGCATGTTTAATATTGGAATGTTTAATCATGGAGTATAAATGAATAAAATAACAGTTTCACTTCTTCCTTTCTGAAATAATAACTCAATGTCATGTCGCTTCAAGAGAAAAGAAAAATACCTCATAAGCTGAACCTACACAGCCGAGAGCTGTGTAAGAGGATGTTAGTATTTTATTATCTATATTGAACTCCAGTGCTATTTCTATTAAATGATTTTTTTTAAGTCTTACAGTCCTGAATCGAAAAGCACTTATCTTTAGAACCTGACTGCACTATTACGAGAGTCCTAGTAAAAAACAAAAAAAAAGTATAAACAAAAAAAAAAGACAAAAAACCAAACCAAAACAAAAAAAAACCCCAACAATTTGGAAGTTTTGGTTTACCGGTCACATATGTACCATAGTAAGAGTATTTTCTCTACTTAATTGCAATGCTGCACATAGTAGCCTTCTTGATACTACAATATCTAAGACTTATGTATCTAAAGACTCATACTTTAGAAAATGGGAATGTCAGCTGGAATATTAAGGAATGAAATCTATGAGACCGACCTTCACATAGGATATTAGAGACTGTTTTTTGAAACAAGTGGTTATTTCATCCTAAGCATAATACCATCAAAATCTGCTGATGATAAAGTCACCTGCTCTGACAACTCAGCAGCTGTGCTGCACTTAAAAGTAGTCACATATTTAATTCATTAGCAAGCCAGCTATCTTCTTGTTTCAAGAAATTAAGGATTTTTTTAGTTCTAAATGTAAGGTACTGTTTCCTCTTTTACATTCTATATGATTATTGTGCACCTCTATCTAATCCTACAACGGCAGGTCCATGCTCCCTTGTACCTTATCTTAGGTGATGCCTCCATTTTTTCTAACCATTTTTCTTGTCTTAATACAGTTGATTGTGGTACCTTTTTTTTTCTTTTTTATTTGAAGGAAAATTATGAGGTAAGTAAGTGTTTAGAAAGGTAATTGATCTGTAGTTTAGAGATAAAAGGCCTGATCGTTCCTTCTGATACTGAATGCGCATCAAAGTCAAGTTGAAGCACTTCACATGCACTGCTTAATGAAAATTTGTAGAAAATGGAATATAAAAAAAGCCATTAGCCATAAAAATAAATGACAGGGAGTTCTGCAACCTACTCACTGAAGATTTGTGATCACTTGGATTCAAAATGTATGCAATTTACACACAGACATGCAATACTGCATAAGTTTTATGAACACCTGATTCACAAAATCCCACATGTAGAGTGTGTAATCTGTATGCCCATAACTCTGCGCTTGAAGAATGCCCAGAATAATTTGGGGCTAGGATCAAAAATGAGAAAGACTGCATGTTTTTAAAGGGCAGACATAGAAAGCCCACACAAAAACAAACGCAAAGTTTGGAGGCAGAATGAAATCTGTTCCTTCCTCTCTACACCAATGCATATCTCAGGATTACAGGACATACCCTCACACTAGATTAGTGGTCAATGTCTGAGAATTTACAAACAGAGCATCCATGCTTCCTCATATTTCTATCCCAACTTTATAACCTGTTCAAAAACCAAGGGAGAACCACCTGTGGTATATAAAAGGCATAAAGGCACTAACTGTGAATAGGAATACACATCCTCCACGGCAGAAGTCAGAGCAGAAGCCCAGGTCAACACAGGTACGATCTGGATGGGGGAGRTAAAAGAGGGTCTCTGTCCCGTGTGTGATGCTGGGTGTGATCACACGTGCTCCAAGACATGTGGAGAGCAAGATAGTCCCCTTAACCCTCTTCCAAAAAAACATGCCCACATAAGCACGCCACAACAAAGTMATTTTTATTCTGCTGTTAACACACATTATTTCTTTTCTTAGAAGAAGAATGTGATGCAAACAAATGCTTCAGAAGCAGAGTGAAATATAAGTGCTGTTGGGCTTGCCTCCTGTGCAGCTCTTCCACAATAACAATGAGCTATTAGAGAAATTACCTAATCACAAACCGAGGGAAAAAGTTTTAGGTATAGAGAGTAATTACAATATGGACAAGTAAACAAATGGATGCAGTAAGCTAGAGTGGGATATTGCAGCACTACAGCTTCTCTGTGCTAACTCCCCCATTGTTGCCACATTACTGAGGAGTATGTTATCTTACATTTACCATGAGTTAAGAGAAATCAAGCCTTCCACTGTGGTGCTGCCAGTTGATGTTTTTGCTTTATGGACGCCGTTAATGTTTGCCCACCCATCTCATTACAGAATTAAATAACAGATCATTTCCATATTAAAAGAAAATTCTGTATTAAAAGCTATCTGCTTCATATTCTTCTACAGTCCTTACTGCACTGCACTGGTGAATGCAATTTTCCAAGGAAATCTATCATAGCTCAGATATTTAAGATAGTTATTGATCTGTAAGAGAAAGTATATATGAATAAACAGATTTGCACTTGTAGCTGCCACATTATAAGACACTTCTGAGGAACTAATGGAAGGRTCTAAGTACACGTACTGAATCTACAATGCATTGCAGAATCACTTAAAATACTACAGGAATGAGTGGAGTATCGTGAACCGGAAGAAACAATTCAGCCTGCAACACTGACGGGCTCTAAATGGCACAGGAGTAGAGATGGAATACAGCTAGCAGCATCATGGGCTGCTCATCAGAAATGTTTGTCAGTGACCACAAAAGCAAGTAAGATATTCTGCTATGCTGAGACAGGAAGAGGGAACAATACTGAAAATACTAGCTCATTATCCAGATCATCCCTATTAACCAAGGAAACAGTGAGGTGAGATAGAATCATAGAATCATGATAGCCCAGATAAAGCAAAATCACAGACATTATAAAATAGAAAATGAAGCTTTAATGGGGAGGAGAAAAGCTAGCAACGTTGAAGTACAGAGGTCCCAAATCAAGCCCAAGCAAAACCACACAACACAGAACTGYGTAAACTCAGCTATAGTGTATCCAGGCTCAAGTCAGTTCAGGCAGAGCATACGTGGTTAACATGAGAACTTCAATAATACAACTGGAAAACTTAACTATAGAATATAACACTGATCACAAATTTGAATCTTTAATAGTGAGTGCAACGTTTTAAATCCCATTTCATTTACAAAAAAAAAAGGAGGGGGGAACTCTAGCACAGCAGAGGAAAAACATATATTTGCAAAGCAATTTTCAACAAATATATCTGTAAATATTAGGTCTTTCCAAATTAAAGCTGCAATACATAAAAAGGGGTGACACCTCCTCTACACTACATCCCCTTTTTTATACTCAGTACTCCCAGGTACCCTTCCACATAATACACGGCATGAACTGTACCAGAGAAAAATTAAAAAGGCACAAGTTTTAAAACCACAAAACAATATTTTAAAGGTAAATAAATAAACACTTTGTGGAACTTACTGCTGCATGTAATCAGCTGGGTTGAGAGTTTGGCAAGCCTAAAAAAACAAATGGAATATTTGTGCAGAGGAGGTTAACTTCCACAACTACGATAAGGTCTAAATCCTACAGAGAGACACCTACTTTGCAATGTCAATAGGAATATGAACATTTTATGAGGATACATAAGTGTCTGCAAGATTCAGGTCTCAGATAAGATAAGATGTACAAATGCTATCAGTTCTTATGTACTTTTCTGGATTAAGGGAGAGCTGTTTCTTAAACTAAGTCCTATGAGTTCATGCTTTTCACTTTAATTACAATACCTTTAGCCTGTTCTGAAAACAGCCAAACTAGATGAACCGTAAGTATAGCATAAAAGGGCCCGAAACCTCAGTCTCAGCAATTCACCACAGACATGTCTTAGCTGAACAAAACACAGCACTTTAAATCTGGCAGAATTTACTGACAACTACTGAAACCAGCACTGCTGAAATCGACCAGTCAGCCCAAGAAGCAGCTACATTTGTTAGCTGGAGTCAGCCTTCTCTGCTTTACATCCAAGTTAATAAAGTATCTAAATGCTTATATTAGAAGTTTTTAATGAACATATCCTAAATAGGAACAGTCCCAAGAAAGCTGCAGAGTAAAAGGACAAATGTCATTGTGTATTTTTGCAAAAAAATGCTTCAGGCTGTTGAAACATTTATGATCCTTGAGTAGCTATTTGAATCTGGCAAAACAAGGGCACTGTGCATAATTCTCCTTTAAATACACAACTTCAGCAAAACGCTACTCTAATTTACTTCCCCAAAGTAGCTTACTTTGAATAGGAAGTTTTTGCTGTAGAAGAATAATTTATTACATAGTAACTCATACTTTCTTAAAATTCCTCATTTCTGAGATGTTGGCAGAGATTTTTAAGACATATATCTAAGAAAGCAATTCAGTAGCATGGCAGTTGACCATCTTCAATAGCAGTTAGGCTTTTTTCAATAGTCATTCCAATAAGAAAAGCACACTACTGGAATCACCTCATTCTAAACAGCACAAGCATGCACAGCTTCCCACAGGCAGGCAGCAGATTTCCACAAGGAGACAAAAGAATAGGCAAGTGTTCAACAAATTTTGGAGATTAAGAAAATAGCACTTATTTTAAATTTTCAATAGCAGCAGATGAGAACCAGGTCAGGTTATTCAATCACAGTTCAGAAAACAAATTGCTTAATTTTCAAAAGCTTTCAGTATTAATTTAACTCTGCTCTCACTGAAGTCAGTGGGAACTGCTAAGAGGTTTCAGCATGAGAGTCAGACGAGCCTTGAGCAATTTTAGAAATCTGATCTTCAAACTCTGCCACCTCGGTCATTGCTCAATATATATTATATTCAAGTACACATGTACACGGTGTTTCTTGCCTTCTCTTTCTTTCTCCCAAACACACATATRAATGCACTCACAAACACAACAACTGAAATGAAAATTTGAAGTACTCATGTGATTTCTATCTGTACGAATTTCTCCCATTCAGGAAAAACAAAACCAAAACAAAACAAAAAGAAAAAAAAAAACATGAAGAACAGTACACCCATCTATTTCAACCACTTTGTGGGTAGTCCAGCAAACTTTATAATTAAGGATTTCAGAAAGCACATCTTTTAAGCTCTACATACATCATACATATCTGTCCCGTAACATTGTTCATAGTTCCACAATTTGGAACGTAGCCTTTCAATATGCCAAAAGAATATGTGTGTTTTTAAAACAGGTACAGTGCCGATTAAGCTGCCAGGAGAAGTAAGCAGTTATGTTCAAGGATTCCAGCACTGCTGCTGGGGTAAGACAGAATGTTTAGAATGAAGTCCCTATCCTGACTGCCCACTGACTTGTCTCACAGAATAGAAAAATCTATTCTCCTCCATGCTGGAATCCATGCTCAGCTCTCTGAATTTGAAAAGACATAAATAAAATTCTATGTAAGTGTATCACAAGGGTTTCTGAGAAAAGGAAAATGCTGTGTGTAACAAGCAGGCACTTCTGTGAAAAATCCAAAATAGCCACCTCCACAGAATGTTATTGCTAGACAATGAAGCCATTGCCCTATTACAACCCCTCACAGAAAAAGTGGCTTAAAAAAAATCATACATCTCGGGCAATCAGTGTCTACTGACCACTCAAGGCAAATCTTTAAACCTCTCAACTCTTTCAAAGCTCCTAATACTTAGAGATATGTAAAGCTCCACTTGCCAAACACTACCTAGACTGTTTTGCTGGGGTCTGCATCTCAGAATACAAGTTTCTGAGAATAGGCCCCCTCTCTGTCCTTTTTCTGTACTGTGTCACACTTCTTGGGCAGTCTTCATCTCTCTGCCCCTTTCCCTATTACCCTCTGAGAATAGCACCACTCAGAATTGCTGCTCTCGTCATTGAGACCCATGCTAGACCAATAGACTCCCCTACAGCATACGCACTGACTTTCCATACATCCATGTCTTCCACAGTTTTGAGGTTACTCCTTCACGTGTAATAGCAAAGCCAACAAACTTGGAGGTTTTGACAAGATTTCCACATACAGTTCTTTTTGGCAGAGCAGAAGAGCCTCATTTATAAATATACATATATAGAGATACACACCCATACATGTGCGTGCATGCACACACGCACGCGCACACACACACACACAAAGACATTAAAAATCCATATCCATTTCCCTTTCCTGAACCRCTTTCTGGGCTCAGGTCTCATGGGTCAGTTCTCTCTCCGATACATACTTTCTGAGTAGCCAACAATTTTTCTCTAACAGTTCAAACAGTTTGAAATGTGTTTTTCCCTTTTCCCCTCCAAATCAGTTGCTTGCCCATGGCAGGCTGCACAATGAATTTCCTTCCTCATACCTTTCCAGTTAAAATCATTCATTCCCTCACTAAAGCATCCTTTAAAATGGTTTCTATAATTTTTTTCTTTATATCCCCCAGCCATCTTTCCACAGGTGTCCTTACAAGGGGCTCAAACAGCCTCCAGCACATAAATGGAAAACCAATCAGGATTCATATATTTTATATACACAGATTATGCAAGTAATTTTTCAGTAATAATTTTCCAGTACTACTTTACTGTTCACAGTTTCTTTCGGTCACCTTTACTTTGCACAGAAAATGGTTCAATGAAACTCAGCCCTGTGACTACGTGCATATGTCCGGGTGCTGCCGGACTCCACTGTCAGATGACAGCATTCTAAGCAAAACCTGAAGTAAATGTAAGCAGTTTTCAAGTTTCTCCAGGACTGTCATTTGTGTGACAGAACCTTTTATGTTAACTCCCAGACATTTCTAGCAAGCATTTAACATTGATTTTGCTTACACGGGCAATATCCTGCTAAAGCCAGCAAAAGGAAGAGAATCAAAAGACCCTCTCTACACAGACTAAGCTTTGATTAATCCTGGGTAGTTCTTCAGAGGTTAGAAACTCAGCCAAACATGTAACTTTTTGAAATTAGAATTGTACAACAAGATTTAAAAAGAGGCATGCTACACTAATAAGAGGAAAGAGATGTTAGAAAAGATACAGTGGGCTTTTTTAAGGTCTAAAGCACCAGTTGCATTTAGGATTTCAGAGGTGAATATATCATAGTATGGGGGATAAGTTCAACTTGTTGCTAAGATCAATTGGAGCTTAAAATGCTATATAGACATTTTTTGACACTGGATATCATATTTGAGGTAGGTAAATTACTCATCATACTATGGATAAGTAAACTGCGGCACAGAAGTTCATGTTCTTGGCTGAAATCACACAGTATTAAGCAAAGCCAACATAAAGTACTTCACTTAGAAATTATTGTTGATGAAAATCAAGTACCTAATTACAATCAAGTAGTAACAACTTAAGCTGTCACGTGAGAGTGAAAAAGAGAAACACACTGAAACCTGCAGGCTTGTTTTCTGGATGCAATATATATGGGCTTGGAGTGCTTTCCAAATTATAAACTGTCATTAAAGCATTATCTAAAATCAGGAAATACATCTTATTTGGAAATACATATTATTTGCCCAGTGCAGTCATCCTATCCTATGAAATTAGGATACATCCTTACGCATATCCTGTCATGTCACCATGCTTTTCCACCAGTTTAAGCAAAACTTCATAATGAAATCTAGCAATTGTTTACAACTACTATATAATGTTTATTCTTCAAACATCAACTTTCACTATGTGCTCAATCCTGTAAGGTGCTGAGTGCCCTCAGTTGCCATTTGACATTCACTTTGGCTTAAAAACTTATAAAATTTATTACAATGTCACATTTGACTGATAAATACCTCAGGACAAGTCATAAATTTATTTAGGATAAATAAGAGCAAAAGGAAAAAAGCAAAACATAACTGAAAATCAGTGTAGCTTCCGACACACTGGGCACTAGCACCCTCTTTCATTTCACTGCACTGATGGAAAATGGCCTAAGAAATAAAAAGGAAGACAATATGAGTCTTTCAGTTGCAAGTTCCATACTATGTAGTCATTTATTTCCTTCTGAGATTGCTAGACTGACAACAAAATCTCTTAAGTTGGTAAACATTAAGGGAAAGGAAGAATGTCATTTTTTTCTTTGACAGTTGTATAATATCTAGGCATAAAGGGAACAGTGGACACTGATATTTTTCATGACAAACTGTATGAACAGTGGAGAAGTCACACATCTTTAATGCAAAGTAAAAAAAAAAAAGCTAGGTTACTTAGGAGTGGCAGAAAGGATAGTTCTTTTACTTCAAAAAGGGTGTTTGCACATACTATGAACACAATTCATCCAACTACATTACATCAYTACATGCAAGAAAATTTAGCAGGAGTATTTCAGTAAATGTGACATCAGCATTTTTTTCCCATTTTGGTCCTGAATGTGTCATCATCTCTACAGACCAGAATAATTAATTATTACTAACAAAGAGTGTTTACATTCTAATACAATGAAATGGAAAAGAAGTCTCAGAAAGCTCATCCATTAAAAAAAACAGCGTACAGGTTAATTAATTTTCAAGGCTAAAAGGCATCATTAGATGATTTTATCTGACCTCTTACATAACACAAACCTTAAAATGTCACCTGGTTCTCCTTGAGCTAAGTCAGATGACAAAATACCACTGCCTGACTGCACATCTGCTACACCTTTCTCAGAACTGTACCTCCATAGATGTACAGAAAAATGTGCGTGACCGAAATGGGAAAATGAAAGGTTTTAATTTAGAACAGTAGCATCTCCTCCTCTTACAGCAGAACACCATTTGTTTGGTACAAGTAGTTATTTTGCAGCCAGAACTAACTAGACCACTTATTATTGTAGCCTGTCCAATTTCTCATCCAAAACTGCAAGTGGTATCCAACATATACTGAGAGCCCAAGGATACAAGAATTAGAGCTGTAGTGTCTCTAGCTCAATGATTCTTGTTATGCAGTATTTGGGGTTTGCTCCATTACACAGAAACAGATTTACCGCAACTTGTGGACATTCATTGAAGCTTCAAGCAGCAGATAAGTCAGCCCAACCAATGATCCATTACAGTATTTATTATACTAACAGAATGATCTTTCAGTTATTGTTCATGTGGATTTACTGACAGGAGGAGAGTAAAGAGCGAAAAGTAGTGACAGGAGAACAAAGCTGACAAAAGGCCTGAGAGCAAATGTTGCCTTATGTTAATCATGAGGCCATAAATATGTGAGTATTTTTGGCTGGAGCAACTTTTATTGGTTAGCAAAAAGAGGATTTTGAGATTTTTCATCTTTCTCCATCCTAAGTTTCACCACTAGTCTAACTTCAGAATTTCAAGACTGGTAAACTTAAGTAGATAGGCATGCCTCCTACCAAACTGACTTTATACAGATGCCCAGCAAATACCCATGCTGTTTAGTGGCTGAGAAGTGCAAGGAATCAAATGTAAAAAAACAACAGGTCATGTACAGTTTTCAGTACAACAACCTCTAGCTAACACATCTGCTAATTGAAGAGTTTGAGACATGTTTTTCTCAGGAACACAAAAATGGTTTACAATGGAGTTTTCCACGTTGCATATATTCAAGTACCTGTTTCGTATTTAGTATTTGATGTCAATAGTGGACTGTTTTGAAATGCACCTTAATTATATGAAATTATATGATTGATGAAACTGATTGAAAAATCTATAATTAGGATGTGGGGGAGTTAACTATTAAATTATTATTTTTATAAACTGTTAAGGATAGAATGCTGGTAGAGTTCTATTAGCAAAATAGTTCTTCAGGAATAAAGAAGCTATGATGGCTGACATTAAATCAGTTTGAGAACAGTAGTAATGGTAGGGAGTTTTAAGGTTTACACTTTAACTGTAACAGAGAATTCTGAAGAAACAAAAAAAAGAGTTAAAAGATTTTTTCAAAATGCAGCATAACTCAGCTCTTCTAGTACTTCTAACATAAGCAGTGTTGAAAGCTAACTTTCCCTTTTAGTATGACAGGTAGAATTGTCACTTAAACCATCAAGCCATTAAACCAGTTTTTAAAAAGTATTTTGTAGATTCCATAACACTAGCATTCTAGATAATTTTCCAGTGCCTTTTCAATCAAGAAAATCTGGCTAAAATTGCACTAGCTGACCTTCCGATTAATGGCCCTGCCTCTTGCCTGTCATACTAACACAGAGTTTGGGGAACAGTTAGGATTCATCTGGAAGTGATATAATTTTTGCCTTTGTCTTTCTTTTCTGGGCGCTAATGGCTTTTAGTCAGTCCTCTTCACTCAATGTATGACACATGTAGCCATTCTATTTTAGTTGTCCATTAACTTCAAGCATTATGACAAGAACAAAGCAACTTCTTAAAGAAGTTGAGTTCAGCTATATGTATTAAATTTCTACAAATCCTTTGCTTAGAAGGTGCTGTTTTCAATTGTCACTAATGTTTATCTGAGTGCAATAGTATCTATTACTAATTAAAAGAAGTGGCTGCTTAAACAAATATAAAAGGTCACAAGGCCTGTGGATTCAACATTAGTGTTACTGTTCTGTTTCTCTATGCATTTCTATCTGATGATTTTTTTTCTACAAGTTATCTACCTTTTTAAGCAAGAACTGTGGAAAAAATCAACAACCAGAAAGCTACAGTTGGTGGTCCAAAGTCTAAGGCCTGAGCACGGTACTTGATATTGCTTCCTCGAGATCATGCAAAGTACAGACTATAGATAGCACTCTTAAGCAGAAAGTAATACATACATTTCTATGGATACTTACAGGATCACTGATATAAACTACTAGGGGAAATAGATTCTATTAGGAAAAGTGACACCTGTAGTCCTACAAGCTTTTTAAATAATATTTCTGCTCTTTAAATACTTATCACTGAGCTGCAAATAAAACATATGTAATAATCTGTGGAAGTAACGTGCATTGGATGGCTTTTAGAAAAATGTTTGACTGTATTAACATTTTACTCAGTTGTACCAAYCTGACATCTGGTCAATGTCTGTATTAAGGATGCATTACAAAGCATTTCAATTCCATTTTTATTCCTCATACTGTTTTAAAGAAACAAGAAAACTCCCATCTCATTATTAGGACACCAATGAGACAGGAATTGCTCTAGGTATTGCTGAGAGGTTTGAGAAGCTCAACTCTTCTTGTTGGAGCTTCTCTAGCCAGGCAACACAGTAAGGTTCCATTTGAATTTAGATGACATTTAGGTCTATGTGACAAAGGTGTTTTATTCTGACTCAACTCTATTTTTGTGTGATTGGGCTCTGGTTGAAGTTAACAGCAATTTGCCTCTTCCCCAGCCAAATTTTCCTAGGACCAGCCATGCCTGTGAAATGATACTTGTAGCCATGCTTTTCTGTGCTCCCCAATGACAGGATGTTTTATCCTAAGCCGTGGGCACACACACAGAGCCTGAAAACAAAGGGAGCGTGTTTATCTTCTACCTGAAGCTGTATTTTGCATTGGGGTTTTAGGACACAGTGGTTTGTACTACCTGATACTTCCAGATGTACCTGAGCCACCTTCTTTGGTTTCTCACCTTAGGCCAGACCAGGAGTAATGAAGCAGCTATGCTCTAGTCTCCATGACATCTTTTCTTCCATTCCCAAAAGCCTAAAAACACCAAAGACCTCACTTCAGCTGAGCGAATCTGCAAGACAATGGAAAAAAAAAAACTTTTCTCATAAAGATTATGAAACCTTGACAACAAGAAAGTATTTTACCCATTTGAACTATCCAGCCATATTGCAGTATCCCAAACAGAAGAGGCACCTTTCATTAAGGCACTAAAATTACATTTCACACAGTATGCTTTTAAACTCCTATCAGTCTCAAACCATAAACCTGCTGCACTTGAAACAGAATGATTTTCCACTACTTCTCTATCAGATGACAAGCAACATTCAAAAGATGCCTTATTTCAGAAGACTAAACCTATATGTAGCAACTTTTATGTTGTGCTGTATTTTCTCCCTATTCTTTCTTGTCAGCCCTTCATCAGAACGCCTCCCCACAGAGGGTGATAGGCACTGCAGCAGTACAAGGTTAGCTTTGCCCTTCAGTGAACAATCATATCCTTCTGATATGTGTGTCTTAGGACACATTCAACAAAAAGTGCCTACTTATGCCCCGAGTACTGTCCTTTCTTTCTCCCTCCTCTCAGATTTTAAGAAAACCCAATCATAATTGGGATAGAGAAGGAACCGTCAGGTAAGTGTCAACAGGAAGAACCTGTTCTCTCTGATCCCAAGACTTCTCTGTTAATCTGAATCCAACAGATCAAAGAAAATTGCTGGGTGCATTTCAGGCAAGGCCCTGCACTCAACTCTACAAAGCCAACTACTGTCTGTTCAGCTGCACAGTACAAAGTTGGTGGTGGAAGTGGGGATAGGATAGTGGTGTCTGTGAGAAAAGAGAGCTGAGAAAAAAAAAAATACCTGTCACTTACCCAATGCACTGCCAGGCAACAACTCAAAGTGCTCAACTTCATATAGGCTGATATCTCAGGTGCTCTGAAGTCAGGGGAATGGCAGCTAGAAGATTCTCCAAAATCGTCTATGCCAGTTATCTGTCATTATGAATATAATTTTGTAGGTGAATTTGGAATTACAGGCTCAGATATCAAAATAAAACACAGAACTAGCCCTGTACAACCAGCAACGTGGTTTCACCCTCTTCCTGAGGATAAAACTTCCTAGAGTATGTTTGCCTGCAAAGCCACATGGCAATGTTGCACTTGTAACATAAGCTAATCACACAGGCTAACAACAGGAGGTAAGTTTAAGCTCTCGGAGTAAGGTTTAGCAAGCAAAAAAGAATCAGCATGAAGGTCTATAGGTGGCTGCAGAGTCCCCATGGATTCTTACTGCTCAACTCGCTTCTTCACTCCTACTTTATAGCAATCCAGTAAGAGCTATCATCACCTGAATCATTCTGACACCCTATTTTCCAAGGGGCCTGCCTGTCCCTCTGTCCCAAATGCATTCAGTCCATCCCCTCAAGCAGCTCCCTGCCACCTGAGCAAGGTTTAGCTTACACATGCCCACATAATTGGGACAGTTCATTTTAGACTGCTAAAGAAAGACTATACATGATCATCTACCTAACCACAATTAGCCCACAAAAAAGGCTAAGACTTGGCACTGTTTGTCCAGCTTGTTTTTGTTGTTGTTGAAAAACCTATAACATGTATTTCCAGTTTGAACCACATAACAAATATCTGTGTAGGAATCTGAAAAATGCACAAGCTTTTCAAACCACCGTTTCTTGAATGTGGGACAGAACCAACCCCCTATTTTCACCTCTCTTTCATCTTTACATGGTGTGGCTATGTAGTGCACGAAAATACTTTATTATAGTCACAGACAATGCAGCTGTGTAATAATGTTAGCTTTGTCCTTCAGTGCAAAATCATTTTTTTCTGACATGTGTGTCTTAGGACCCATAACACTGAGACATCTGAAAATAGTGATTCGTTTTAAAAATTTCATTCAAGCATCTGCACTAAACAGAATTTACAAAGAAAGAGATATTAGTTTGATCATACAACTCCACTGCTTTTTGCAACCTACACTGCTTTGTGTTTCCTACAGCTCAGAGTCACTGACAAAGGATTATACCAAAGGCTACTTTTTTTCTGTATGTTGCTAGACAATTTCCATTTATGATATAAACCTAAATTTCAGGGTAAAAGGCATTTCATTCTTAAGATTAGTTACATGCTCAAATGCTTTAAAAAAATCGACCCACTAAATGTATGAAAAGGAATTGTTAAAAAAAAACAAGCTCAAACCAAAAACCCCAAGGGTATGTGCATGTGCCAGGTTGGGGGTATTAAAAACGCAATGAGCTACAGAGTATTTTTTAAAGCAAAATGTTTTCACATAACCCTTGAGAACTATATACTTGTGTATGTGTATGCCTATACAGACATAAACACTGAAATTAAGGCAACTTGCCCTCATCTGCTGTGGTGCAGCTCTTTCTGATACCATAATTGAGGTCATGTAATAGAAGGAAATCACACTAGTGAGGTCATGTAACAGAAGGAAATCACACTAGCAGAGATAGATGACTCCTGTTCAGATGATTTTGGAAAGTAAGGGAGAAATAGAAAGGTGAATTACAGTGTAATGACAGAAATCAATTTTTATGTGAAAAATCAGATGATGGATTTATATGACACGAGTATTAGCCAAAATCACTCTGTAACGTTAGAAGGTGGCTACATTATAGGCTGAAGGAGAAGATATTTGCAGTGATAGTCATTGATACTAAATGAAGAGAGGAGAAATAAGACAAGGAAATGGAAAAACAATATAAGAGACAAGCCTTAGAAAATACATAGACCAAGCTGATGACAGAATTAGCTTGGCTGTATTAATAGGTAGGCTTTAGCATAAAATGTTGGACAATATAAGGTAAAAACAAATTTATTAAGACATTTTCCTAGTCTACTAAAAACTAACAAAACTGTAGATACGGATACAAGTCAAAGTAACCAGTATCAGCTGGATGGACAATGAAACCTCTTGTTCTAGTAACGTACAACATCTTACCATAAATGTTCCTAACAGTGTAGTTTATCATGAAATGTGGAACTCAAGAAAAGCTGAATGGAACAACAACAAGGCTGTGTATAACCTAACTGTGACTAAACAAATAGCTGGTAACATTTCCTTCTGATTAGACAGTGTCTGCATAAATTAAAGAATTATAATTATGTCAGGAACTACACATTAATGAAACTGATTTTAATATACCGTGAAAGTATATTGGTACTATTTACTATGAATCAACGTACATAAAAACTTTGCTTACTCTTGTTTTGTTCCCAGCATGCAGTGTATATTAACCTGTCCAACTTCACAYAGTAACCAATTGTGACTATTACAATCCATATAATTTATCAGATTTAAAAAAAAAATTAAATCCAAGCAACACCTTTCCATATGGCCAATTAGTGAAGTCATAAAATGCAGCAAATATATGATGCTGTATTGAACATCTGTGCTGGTTATCCTATGGGAATTTTTAATAAAGGACCAAACAGCATATTGATGTTAATTCTATGTTACCGGGACTTTAAATAAAAAACTAAAATAAATAGCATCCATTAAACTGATCATACTGTTGTAACTCAAATTGTGTTTATTATGCTAATGGAACATGAAATTAAGAAAAAGACCTTTATGCCAGTGGAATTAATTAATGAGCTTTATGAAGGCATTGGGATGTAATTTATTTCTAGATAAGTAAGTCTAATTTGCAGTTCCATGGGTCTCTGCAATGCTGATTGTAATAGTTATTCCTGCAGATGTGCTGCTCACAGCATGTCTTTCCATTAGAACTGAACACCTCATTATATAAACTGTACCTAATTAAACATAATACAGTGGTGACTTGTTAAACTGGCCTTTTTAAGTCAGCAGCTGCCTAAGTTAATAATACTGTACACAAGATTTATATCATCTACCATATAATACTGATATTAAAATATACTGCCCAAGGGATTGACAACTAATTTACCAGTACGTAACAGGTACATTTCAGATTCTGCAATGGAGATTAAAGACTACTAGTCTATAAAAATCAAATGAATTAAAGTCTATTTGGAGTTCTAAATAATTCTGAAAGTTTTTTAATGACTGTTGTTTTAACAGGTTATTTTAAAAACCATAATCAGAGAATAACACTTTTCCTATGTTCTTTCTCCATATCTGACCGGGTGTTTGTCTTATGTGGTCTGAATTATTACAATATTTGAACACAATTAGGTATGTGCAGCCTCACTTTGTTTCAGGCAAAACAAAATGAGAAACCGCCAAGAGAGATGATACAGCTATTTCTTTAACTTTGCAAGTTTAATTCTGTACACGTCCTTCTTTCCACCAAAATGTAGATATATCTCATATTCAAAATATGACAGTCTGTCCCCATGAAGTCTGACTATTTTGGTCAGAAAATAAGAAGGTCAGAAAATACACTGAGAACAGACTGATTCTGTCATGAGGTAAGAGGAATATTTGAAAACTACACAAGAATATTTTGGATAAACAATGCTTGATCATGAAAACTTCACATTCTGTATACACCCTGTGGTTTAAGACTCGTTTTCTGTTTCTCTCTTCCTCAGAGGCTGAATCAACTGACACTTTATGTTCTAATGTAGAGTGGCATTACTTTTGTTCTTCCCATTTTGCCAGTCTCTGTATGAAATAGATACGTGTTGCTCGCAGATATATGASTGGAATGACATAGCTACTCCTCTTCCCCTCAGAAGCCTGTGATTCCTCCTTTCCTCCTTGCTCAAGTATGCAAAACTGGCTCATCTTCCACTAGCTCTTGCTCTATCCCACAACTGAACCATCTGAAGACATGAGCAGCCCTGCATATTGCTGCTACCTCTCTCTGAATGAAGAAAACGAGGTTCAAATTCTAAACATCTTTTCACATATGCCACTCCAAGCCATTGATGTCCAGTATCAAGACTCAAGTTCAAAGTTAAGAAATGTCAATGCATTTACTCAGTAAGGACTTAAAGTTCCCAAGAATATTCACTCTCTTGCACACCTTTTCTTGCACAAAGAAGTTAGAAAACACACAAAAAAAAATATGTGGCCATATATACTTGAAGTGCATCACTTTGTTTGGATTGTCTTCAAGTTCTGGAGGAAAAGATTCAGAATCAGATCAGATTTGCTCTGAGCCACTTTCCCTGTCTTACTGAACACATAACAAAAAGACAGTGTTCTTAAATCAACCATTGCTTTATCTTTGTTTTCAGTAAGCTGTGACAATCGAACCACAATCCTCTTCTAAASACTGCTGCTCTGATACCAACCTCCGTCACTCTCATAAACCTTAATATCTGCAGTGTCATACTTTACTTTTAAGGTTTCTCAGTAAAGACAGTTTGACAGTCATTCCTCTCTTCTTGCCAGAATCCCTATATCATTCTGGACTGTAGTGTGAAATACATGAATCACTGCAAATTAAGGTAAAATTACAGTTTGTGCTAAAGTTACAGATTCAGAGAAAAGAGATCTGTCCTGTCTTAAAGGATGTGCATCAAGTAACAAAAACATGTGCAATTTAACTTTATTGGCAGAAAATGAAGAGCAGGTTTCCAGACTGAAACAGCTTGTACACAATCAGCTTATCCTACCAACAGAAAGGGGGTTCTTGGGGTAGAGCTGACAGCATGCTTAGAAGGAGCGCAGCATTCCAGGATAAAGAATAAAACAGGTATTTGCAGGGGAACTTGTGATTAGAAGCAAAGCCTGTATGAGAAATAATTTCATATGTAGAAATTGTTCCATAATCACTGTTTGAACTCTGCCTTTACCAAAGCTGCATTTTAATTTCCTGGATGTCACCATTTACTTCATGCTTTCAAAAGAGAGTCCTCCAGCTATCATCTAAAGTATTTAATTCTTGCTTGGGATCTTTATTGTGAAATCTTTTATTATAAAATCCCTGTACTAAAACAACTATCTTTAAAGTAAAGGATACTATTTCAAGTCAAAAACAGAGCTCTTTTTTTCCATGTAAGTCCCATTTAAATTGCTTCACTATCTCTCAGTAATCAAATATGAAATGTAACAGAACAGCAACATAATTTGCTGTGACAGTAAAATTTAGCAGAATCAATCAACAATAAGAAGAAAATAGGAGCTCATGAGCGCCATGGGTCCATTATAATTATTATTTTTAATTAAAGTATTCCAGATACCCATTAATTTTCTTTGCTCACTACTTTTATTGTTTGACTTGCCTTGAAAGGGGAACTATGACCACTTTGAAAAATGGGTTGAAAGACTCTCTTGTTTCACAACAGATTGACTAGTTACTTCTCCATCCTCTGCCAAAATGCATTTTAGTAACATATCACAGCTAAACTCCTCCATGACTCACCATAGATATCCTCTGCCTCTTAAAGCAACAGAAAACAAGGAAAATATTTTCTCTACACCTCCATCAATGAAAGCACAGAAATCTCACCAAAGGTTTAAAGAGATCTAAACAACTGGCCATGTACTGGATCTTGAATTTGAAAAGCATTTTCAAAAGTGATGTTATTTTAAAATTAACAATCTTTATTAGTACCTCTAAAAAGAAGAGAAAAATCCTGTCATTGTGCTCCCCAACTATATACCAAATTAAAAAATATTAAAGATAAACAAAAGTCAGATAAAATAAAATACAAACTTCTTCAATAGAAGGTTTATGCATTTAGTTCAAATTTCAACTATTTTATAGAATTTTACAGTTTCTTACTCTGCCTGGGCCTGGTGAAAAAAAAAAATTCTAAATACAACAAGAAGGGTGGCTTCACAAGCCTACTGGTGTGACCGAGTTTTCCAAGGTCATTTACAGTTTCAGGAAATCAATGAAATTGAAAGAAATATCTAGATAATTTGATGCTTACATGAGCTGAGCTTCTAAAATCTTTCTGAGAAAGTGACTCACAACTGGTCTGATCTCGTAGGTGCCTGAGAAGACTGGCTTGAAAGTTATACTGCCTATTTAACTTCTTTCTTTTACAGTTCAGTAGTACTATACACACGGGCAGTTATCCTGGAAGCATAAAAAAGATCTTAAACAATCAGTTACAGCTGATCTTCAGCCTCCCTGGGAGATGAAGGAGGGCAAACAACTGGGATCAACCAAACAAAGTCTCTCAGGAACATTCCTCCCTAGAGGAAACTAAAAATATGCAATAATATGATGAGCGGGGAAAAATTATTCCATATTAAAGACCTCACAAAAAGACAGTTATTATTTCAGCCAATTGCTGCTACCATAGAGTCAAAAGAAGCTGTTGGATGAAAGAAAATGTTATGAAATTACTCATATTTTTCCTCTCAAACCAAATGCAGAAGCTTATTGTCCGCTGCACTGCCAAAGACTTTATTCATAGATTCTCTAAAACTTTAATCCTCTTCCTGGAATTATTCAATATACACAAAAAGACCTTTAAAAAATTGTTAACATACCATCAACTGAAAAATCAGTATCACATGGTGAATTGGGACAACTGCAGGAGACATAAACAGCACCTTCTTCCAAATAACTCTACAAAACCTGTGTCTGGGTGAAGCAAAACCTCCTAATCCACACCCAAGACAACAGAAAAATAGGAGAAAAGTTCCATTCACTAATGCCTCACACTATCACTTCTTCTCCAACAGGACAATCATTTTTTGAAACCCTGAAAAATAAAGAAGCTTTTTTTCTTCTAATGAGTTGGAAGGCAAAAAGAAAGTATATGCATGTTATTTTGAGTTCATTTTGTTGCCAGAACTTGGATATTGTAACACTGGGAGGTCACACACACCCCTTGACAGAACAGAACTAACAGGCCTGTTAATTGCCAACAAAGTTACAGCACTAATATCTTTTCAATTATAACAATATTTTCATGATTTGAGGGGCCAGTCTCCATTCCCCATGTGCATACCGTAACGAACACTAATGAAACGTTGTGAGTAGAATTCAGACAATTGCTTCTGCTCCCATCAAGGACAGAAATCTCCACTGACTTCAGTGTAAACAGAATCAGGCCCTTCATGTGCGTATCAAATAAAGCAGACAATTCTGTCTCAATCTTTTCTGAATACATGCTTTTGATGCCACAAAGCAGATAAGACRATCTGATAAAAGTAATAGATGAAAGTATATTATTATCTATACTATCTCCATTATAAGATACAAAAAACTCTGTAGTGTCTGTATTACCATAAGCTATAGTGAAAGTTGACCTGGTTTCTAGAGGACAGTTTTTTAAGTATGATGCTGCAGCAATTTTTGATGACATACTTTTCTACAACATTTCTCATGCCACTGAAGATTAGATATGTCTGCAAAACACAATATAAATACATCACCAGAATTTTATCTTATCCCTTGGCCATTAGCTATGAAGCAAATGTTTCAATATTTTTTCCTATATAAATATGAATCAGTAAGACTTTTCCTCAGAATTTTTTTAAAAGACAGACAATATTATTATCATCATTGTCACTAACAACAAGAATTACTACCCTTTAATTGCACGTTCTCTTTCCTCCCTCTCAGGAGGCTCTAACACAGAATCCCTCTATGATTTATTTCAAAAGCACTGGCATTTTGAGTTGGATTTCTCTAGCTTCAGAAGCAAATTCTCATAGCACCAGGGTGAAAAACAGTAAAAAATCCACAGAAGGAAGCACAACTTCCCCAGTGAAGGAGTACCCCTGTTCAGTAGGTCACAAATCCGCAGGGAGCGACAGAAGGTGGGTTTTGCACACCCAGCAGGCCTGCGTGGAGAAGAGACATAGGCTGTTCTCATTCAGATGATGCCCCAGGAGACACACGGGGTAAGCCTAGTACAATCAGGTGACGTTGTTTTCAAGGCCCAGAACACACTCTGCTGAATTACAAYTTAATACATTAGGAACTGCATTGGAGTAGTACTATAAGACCTCAGCTAGGCATGTGTGATGTGCCCTGGAGAGTTTAAACTCTATAGGAAAGGGCTTACATGAGGTGGGAAAGAAAGGAATGTTATTGACTCTACAAACAGGGAATCAAGTCAGAAAGGATTTTGGCAGAAAGCTACTGGATGATTACCCTGTATGAAGGAATCCCAGGCCAACTGGATCCCAAAATAACAGTTCTCCTTGTCAAACACCTCCCAGTCTCTGACCTGCATCAATTACTGGAACACACACCATAACACCCAACAGAGCTGGTGTTTGCAAAGTTATTTTTCCTGAAACTGAGACCATCATGAATTCAACACATAACTTAAGGGAAAGACAGTTAGTGGGAAAAGGTGAGAGGAAAAAAAATGCAAAGATGCCTTTGATTCCTCCTCTCCATGCATAATGAGCCAGATTCTCAGCTAATGCATAGCCTCATTTTTTCCATTCATACCTATTGAGCTCTGATATTCCGTACAACTGATGTGTTTAACAGCAAGGCTAAGACCAAATCTGTAGACCCAGCCTTAGTATTTTCTAGACCCATACCAGCACATAATATGGTGCAAGGTCATAGAGCTGCCCACATTTCTACCCTTTGCCCAACCATACCACCACTTCATCCACCCGTGAGCTGAAGATTTGCTCCAGTCACCAAGTTAGTTGTCAGGCTTAATGACTGAGTCTTTGTACAAAAGCTCCGTTAAATCTAGAAGTGCACACACAAATTCTGACCTCCAGTGAGAAAAAAGAATGCATATATGTGCCCCTTTTAGCTTTTGCTGGTTTCCCACCAAATCTCTTAATACTTTTTCTGAGTGACTCCAAATTTTCAATTTTTGAATAACTGCATTTGCAGCTCTGCTAATTTTGCTGCTCTGGGAACACAGCAAAATCTGGCTGCCACAACTGTGGTTCTTTTGTGTTCAAAACTGCATCACTTATGTATTTAAAAATACATATGATATTTATAAAGCCTACTCAAAACATTACCAAATTGTCCCATTTTCATGTTTTCATGACAATTTATATGTTTTCCATATGGGCAAGTACTGACAATATGATACAAGCTTAATGGAACAAATTGTGGTTTCTCTTTATTGTCTTGGCATCAAAAATCTACACTTGCATAAAAATAACTCTCTCCAGTATTTTCCAGGGATGATTTTTCATTAATGCAATATTAAGTGCTGCTCCCTTTCTCATTTTACTTAAAAATGTGCCAGAAATTTTCACTGTTCACCTCACCACCGTATCTGGGAGCATTACAAATCTATTCAAAAAAGCAGCTGATATCCAGAGAATGCAGAATTATTCAGATGAGTTTCCTATAACCCACCATRAGCTCCACAAAAAGACTAGGTTTGGGTGGGGAGAGGTGCCTCACTCTTTCTATCCACAGGGAGACAGAATTCATCCCCTCTACACTGCCCTTCTGTTTTGTCCCTCCAACTTTCCAGAAGCAGGAAGAGTTAATGCCTGCAAGTATTAGGAGAAGACTGTGTGCTGAAAGACTAAGGCTGAAAAAGCTGACAGTAAATTATTTCCTTAAAAGTTCTCAAAGACTCCAATGTGGCACTGAAAAGAGCTATTATTCCTATACTCCAACAGCATATGTACTTCAGCCATCTCCATCCAGTCTCTGCCGCCTCCCTCTCCCTACCTTACTGCAGAGCTGTCCTTTCCTTCTACTTTTCTCCTCCTCCAATTACTGCAGTCCTAATGTAGAGAAAGCTTTCCCTGACCTGAAGCTCCTCAGTAGGCAGTCAGATGAGCTAGCTTTCTCTTCATTTAATCTAGCTCCTACACACGCTTCACAACATGACAGACATGTCAAATGAGCCATCTGCCAGGCCACTGACAGCAGTTTCTGGGGCATAAGAGAGGCAGCTGATGGAGARGAGATTGTTGGAGGGAGTCAGGAAGACAAGAAGCCATAGGTAATATCACAAGTGCCCTGCTGAAAACTGACAGCTTAATGGGTATGATACTGCTGGTTATTTTATGTACCTCAAGTCTTGGTCCTGAATAATATACTTACTACTGAGAAGTCAAAGTGGAAAATACATTTTGCCAGAGTTAATAACAAAGGCTAATGCTATAAAAGTTGTGGGTAGTAGACACCACCTCAGTCACAGTCTAGAACATTTTACTTCCTAAGAGCTGAATGTTGATGAAAGTTGCTCTGCTGATGGAACAAAAACAAGTTAATTCATCCACAGAAAAAGCAGCTGGTATCATACACAAACCTTCTCCTGGACAGCTTCTCTCTAGGATAGGCATCGGGCAATCTGTTTAAGAAGCAGGCTTAAAAGATAGCTGACTCAGACATTCTCTGAGCGAGCTTCCTATTAACGAACTAGAGATATTCAGCCACCAATTGGCGCTTCCTCCTACGAGAAGAAAGCAGCACTTCCACCAACTGTTCTCTTTTGAGGTGACTCACCTCAGTGACACTACTGTCCCTAGACACGCATACACTTCCATTTGTAACTCCCACGTCAGACAGGAAAAAATCTGCAGTGAGCACTAGAGAAATGCMTGGATTGTCACTTGCTTTTTTAGCAAGACTTATTTTTTATCAGTTATGTCTTATTGCCTTCTGTACACCACATCATCCCATGCTCACAGCAAACTGGCACTTCCATGAATGTAAACAGGAGTGCAGATCAGCTTCAGCAGAAGTTTCCATTGTTGGCATTCTGCAACTTATTGTATTCTGTTTATTCTGACTCATGTTTTCTTCACCCATTATCTTCATTTTCCTCATTTCATTTCCTTTAAAAGAGCTTGTGGTTGAGGTCTAAGAAAGTTCAAGTAATAATTACTTTCATCTTTTTCTTTAGCAGGTTTTTTAAGGGTAGATCTCTCAATGGCATTTATAAGATGAGCATTAACAGCAAACAAAATGAGCTTCAGAGGAACAGAACCTAATAATGACTTCTCTTGCTTTACTTCTGGACTGTTTTCATATTAGGTACAGTRTACATATATAGTTTAATTAGGACAAATTCTCTGCTTGCTTATGATCTCATCCTTTGCAAAACTACCACGCTAGTAGTGTTGAATAGGCTATAAATCAATCTGATGTTCATGCATAGTGTGAATCTCTCTCACCAATTAAGCAGAGTTTTGGAAAAGCTCTGGATCCAAAAGTTCACATGATGAAGATTTTGGCACAGAGCTGAATATTCTCCGTTAAGATGCACAGACTAGCAAGCTATATTCTGCAGTGGTTCATTTATCACCTAAGCAGAGTCTTGATTAAACACCTGTCTGTTCCCCTTACGTGTCAATAGCTTGTATTTCAAGCAACTGATGGCTCAGTAACAGGGAGAAAGTTTGCAGACAGGAAACTGCTGAGTCTATTCTGTGAAATATAACAGAATTACTGAAATTAGGTAAATTTCCTGGAAGCTGTACAATGAATCCACTGTAATCACCACCTATAGCCTTAAGTCTTAAAACTTAACAAAATTGCTCATTTGTTCAAACAGTAAGTTGTCATCAGGTTATGGATGATTCCTGCTTTTTCATGTAGCATCAAAATCTACATAGTTTGATTTTGAATTTTCACTTTGGTTCTTCATGATCAAAGTGATTTAATAGTCACCAAAATCATTAATCAAATAATAATTTTTAAAATTGTGTTGCAATAAGATGAAATGGTACAGAATATTGACCATTGCGCAAACACTCTCCTAAGGAATTCTGGTGCCTGGATGGACAAAAAGGATTYTTTCTTTATAAGGAAATTAACAAGTAGAAAAAATCTGTTCACAGRGAAAATGAAAATAGATATTTTTGTTATTTCTCCAGGCTGAATTAATAGTGCTAACACTCGCAGGGTAAACTGACCTATGAATTACAGTGAATGGAATTCCTTGCTTTTCACAAACCATTTCAAAAGGAGTTTTTCCACATTATTAATCATATTATTTAATCAATTTCAGTTACATCATAAGCTTCAAATGTTCTTTTTCTTCTGGCACTTCTCTGAATTTCACCCTTAAAACTTGCTTTGCAGTTAAAATATCCACATCAAAAAGTACTGATATATATGGTCACCAACTTTATGTGCCATTTGCTAAACATTTTATAAAATAGAACCACAGCACATGTATTAAAAAAAACAGACAATATACATATTTTCAGGAATGATAATAGATTGCAGTCACATCACTTTAATTCTTACCAGAAATCCAACAGTTTTCTCTACTGGACAGCAGGGCTTGGACATGGTGGGTAATGGAAAATGAGCCAGAAGAAAATGTCAGGTTTTAAAAAATTCCCTACAGAAAGACTCCACGAGTCAAAGGATGCACTATGTTTACTACATGATTTGGAATTTAAACCATTCCCTTCCGACTCTATTTTCTTTCAACAAATGTATTTGAGGTGTACAAACACTGAAAGTCTCGACTCCTTTTTACATAAATTTGATTTTTCTACCTTAATTATTGTTTATATTGTACATCATTTAGGTGTGATTATGTTATATTTAAGTATTCCTAAATTAATTCACATTAATCTAGTTACCTAAATTACAGTTGAAAAATTATTTTAATGTGACATCCTGTTAATTTGTTCCTTTGGTACTTCAGCTCTGCATCCCTGGGGCAATGCAACCGTATCCCAYCTAATGCAAGAGTTTCAAAGCTCCAATGTAGTATACAAACTTAGTATTGTATGAATTGCCATACATGATCAGAGTCACAGGCCATTTAGTGTAACATCCTATCTCCTGCAGGGAAGATGCTACAGGGGAAGGTGGAAGAAACCCAGCAGTAGGCAGTAACAAAATATAACTTGCAATGCAGTCATTTCACACAAAAAATGAAAACAGTGATTTTAAGGACAGCTACCATAAGAACAGAGATGAAAAAACAACAATTAGTAACTGTTTTAAAGAACACCAAGATGTTCCTTTTATGTAAGTTTTCATTCCAGTGACTCTTGATACACCTCTGATATTCCAGCATGGGCTACAACTAAAATTACTTTTCAGGACACAGCTATGGGCAAGAGAGAAAAATGTGCATTTTCGATATAGTACTGTTTAAAAAGTGCTCTCCAAGTGGTCCATGGAAGACGTCTGGTTTTGCTTATGCTAGCTTAAACTAGTAGTAAATCTAATTGTACTGCCTTTGGTTTAGAAGGGCATAATGGAAAGCAGAATTCAGACATTATGCACCTTAGGACATACCTACGCAGTATGTGAACCATACAGAGGCTAATGATCTTTATCAACAACTGAATTACAGCAATCCAAGGGCCTGTGTACAGAGAAAGCCCTGACAAAACCACAGCTGCAGAAGCCCCACTTCTCTTACCTTATCTTAAGTAGAGTATTCCACTTGGCTGAAAGGCCTGATTTTTTTTCCCCTCTCTAGACAAGACTTCAATCCACACAAAAACTGAGGAAAGAGCCTTCGATTCCCCTTCACTGAAAACTTTCATAATACCCCTCTTCCACATCTTTCCTGCATAAAGGAAGCTACTTACTGAAGAAGGTTTGAATTGAGCTTCCACAAAAAGCACAGATCTTTTGCAATAAAACCTGCACCAAATCTTACAGAAAAGGGGAAGACCTCCTTGAAGTGCATGAAACCAAGCCTTCTAGCAGTGATCAGACAGTAACTCCACATAACGGAACTCTGCTTTTTAATATTTTTTCTTTACATAGTAAAAGAAATTCAACTTCGAGATTTTTCAGAAAACTATGTTAGGAATGTCACATGACTCAGCCCAGAAACTCAAAATCTTTTTAGCTCTACACCTTTTGCGTACACTTTATAGTACAGTCTAATTACATAATCACTTATTTGTCAATATCATATTTTTTCTCCCACAAACTCAGAGACAGATGTAATATCATATAATATTTTTCATTGCCATAATGGCCCAGTTTGTCTTTACTGACAGACTTTTATGTGATTAAATTCTCATCTCTCTTCAGTAAATATTTTATTATTTTAGTCAGCAGTCATATACTATAGAGGTTTTTTTTAACTAGCAGCAATGCTGCCTTAAGTTCAATTTTGAGATGAGATTTTACTTTGAAGCTAACTTAGCTGCATGCACAGGTATCCTACAAATGCAAGCCACACCTCACAATGTTCTTAAGCTTGTTGATGTATCTGACAAGTAGCCAAACCATGCAACAACAGTGGCCAACCGATGGTCAACAAATAACAGTGGTTTTTAGCTGAAAAAAAAATATTTCTAGAACTTTTTTACAGTTCTTGGAAAACAAAAAATACATCAAGAATAGAGCTTTGCTCTGTCCTAGAAAGCTAATTAAATACAACTCCGCAGATCATCAGCCAGGCTTGAAATATGGATGATCATACCTGCAATGTAGAATAAACCTGTGAAGTAAACCTGCTGTGACTTACAGAATTATTCACTAGACAGTACTCAGATGCTGGTGGATCAGCAAATCCATGCTTTGCCTGTGACCACGGGAACAGAACACAGACCAGTGGTGAGAGACTGCAGTAGTCATGAATGCAGATTTGGCTCATGCACGTTGAAAAGCTGAGACAGATAATTGATTTGCCAGACTCTATGGCATATACAAAGTGTTCAACAGCACAAAATGCAACATCATCTGAAGTGATACGATAATTGTACTTCAGAAACAGTAGCTGACAATGTAGTCAAGAGGTGCCTCTTAAAGGGATTTTATAAGTGTGACATTTCTTACCTTTTGAATACTTAACCTTACTCTTGCTACGTGCTTTTACCATCAGGACTGTTGGAGAAGTGTGCAGAAAAAAATGGAGTAGAAAAGAGCAGCACTGAAAACATCACTGTCTAGTAAGAAATTAATTAAAGCAAGCTGTACGATATTGATCTTAAGAAATGTATTATTCTGCAATCTCCAGAAAATAAACTCAGAGTATACAATAATAAACATAGTATTCTCATAAGTGGAGCATTATTTATAGCGTAGGTGGGTAAAGACTAACAAACCAGACCTCTTCCATATTGGTAAAGGATAATTTAAGGAAGATGATCTTTTTCTCCCCCTTACATCTTTCTTGTAGGAACAAATACAAAATTCCCTTTCCAGTATCTTGTCTCACCCTTCTTTGAGAAGTAGAGTTTGAGCTTCCAGCCAGGCCAGATAATTTACTAGTTACTATAATCATTAGTATAGCCAAAATTGACTCAAATTGCTCTTGTAAAAGTGCTTAATTTTCTGGTTTGAAAAGCATATTAATACATGCACAGTATTTCTGTGACTCAGAACATATTCACTAGCTGAAGTTGTTCTTGTGGCTCCTTTCCTCTCTAGGAAAGTTACTGCTTTGGCTGAATTTTGCTTATGGAGTCATCCCATTTCTGCCTGATATTCAAAAAAAGCCAAACCTCCTGGGAAAATGTACTCTTAACTTAGAGGCAAAAGAAAGGACATGTTCACTGAGATCACATTCAGTTCTGAAATGGGGAAAGTCAGTTTAAGATTAAAAAAAAAAAAACACAACTGTTTTGACATATGGTCTTCCTTTGTATATAAGACAAGTAACTTTGAGAAACTGTTTCACTGTACCACATATAGGGCCCTGTAGGGCTTTTTCAGATGAAAGGAAAAGATAGTAGTGTGATCTGCACAGGTGTCAACAAAAGTCTAATCAGACAACATTGGGACTGCAGAAGGTAGGCACCTAACTACAGAACCATTACTATAAATGATGACAAATAGATGGAAAGAGCTTGGTTTAATGGTCAGACCTTAAAGTGAACTTGTAAGATCTATATGCAATAAAAAGCCTTTAATGCTTGTGCACTGAAGAAGTTGATAAGAGAATCAGTGATATACAAGGGAATATGGAATACCACAGTGCTATTATAGCATAGGTATTTCTAACAGGAACACTATCTTCATGACTTCTTTGTAGATGTTTTATAATGTAATCAATTGTCGGAACACATGTGTGTGTGACACCTATGGTGTCATCCCTAAGAACAGGTTTAATCAGCCATGTAGGCTGTAAAGACTGATGGAGCTTTGACATCTCTCACCTTTACAAGGCTTTCTGTGACCGTTAGCACCTCAGTATTTTTATAAATCTGGTCTATGTCTACTGGAACACATGGACTGATTCCTACATGAAAGAACACAGCTATGTATGAACCACAACTGCAGTTTCTTGTAAAAAATATTTACTCCATCTCTTTCTAAATAACTGCAGTTCTGAAATATATAATACATGGGCACATTAGATTAACAAACCTTTCTTTATCACTTCTAGAAAAACTCATCCCTTTTCCAAACAGAAGAGAATATTTACAGAAAAAATCATTCAGAAAATGGAAACCAAATCTTTGGAGCCCCATACACTTCAGAACAAGGGTATCCTTAAAGCAATAAAACTTAATCTCCCAGATCTGTAAAAACAAACATATTGCCTTAATAAATATTTTCAATTGTGTGCCATGCAAAGAGTCTGTTGGCAGGCTCTTGATCCTTTACACCAAGAAAACGTAACAGGAAACTCTAGGGAAACAGAAACATACCAGTGCTGGACACACAGTGGGAGGTGCTCCCAAGTCCAGTGCAGATTGTAAAAGGTGTCTGAAGGAAATTGTTCAATTTATTACTTATTTAAAAAGCAGTATATACCTTTGCTGAGTGTCTGGGAACCAAAGAACATATGAGTAGGTAAGGCAGAAGACTGAATGCTCCTTGGCTGGCAGAACTCACCCACCTTCTCCTCTGAAATACAAAAGCACAGAATTTGACATCCCCCTGCATTTGTAATTAATCTTACTATAAATTCCTTCAATACCTGAGACATCACTGGATAGAATGTTTGCATAATAGTTCTAAAATGCTACTACTATGGATGGATTTTCTATTAATTTTGAACATAAATATGAATACAGAGATTGGCTTGAAGTATCCCTCATCTAACACTATTCTTTTAGGTTCAACCATAAACAGCAATATAGATTTTTCTTTTTCCATTGAGTAGAGGGGTACAGGATCAAAATTTCAAAAATTATCAATGAACTGGTCATCTCATGTCAAGACATCATAAAGAGGCTTGATCGCCTTTGAAAACCTAGATCTGGCACCCAAATCACTCTCCGCTCTTGAAAAAATACCCTGCTCTCTGAAATGGCAGAATAAAGAGCTTGATCCTGATGGTCAAGAATAACATAGAGGAGAATAATTAAGGTATTAAGGCGACTAAGTGTGGTAGAACTGTAACACAGAATGAAAAGGGCACAGTCCCACCGCTGTTGATAAGCATTGACCTGTTTTGCCTATGTGTTTTAATGGGAACAGGCACAAGGCATCTTGAGTTGTTCTAATGAAAGAAGGTTGCACTACCCACCATTGACCCAGAATGTAAGAAGGGCTGTCTTTGGGCATTCAAAGGTGCACAAAAAAGCTTGCTACTGCTCCTCCACACATAGCTTCTTGCAATGAAGTTGAAATGTGGCTTTTTATACAAGCCATGTTACAAGATAATTTCTCCTAAAAAATAAACTCATAAAAAACGCTCTTAAAAAAATGCCTGATCTATGTTTTCAGCCCACATAGATATTAAACCTAGTTTCCTAGACCCTGAAAAGCTAATTATGCATTCAATTAGAGTTTCTTAATAAAGATTAAAACTCTGAAGTCTATTACAAGCCCATATTTAATTCAACTGCCATTTTATCCATGCCATGAAAGTGTGAGTGGTAACAATGAATATAAATTATAATACATGCCATAGAGCGAATGCTATTTGTCCAAGTACGTTACTATAAAGAATTAAATTTTGCTATCGGTTCCATAATCTAGTTAAAATTGGTATTCTTTATTTGGTCTTTCAATGTAGTCCAATTTCCTACTTTGAAAAACAAATTCTAGGGAATAAAGAAAAGAGATTAATTTATCATTAAGACTCTGCTTAATTGAAGTCAATTCCGAACAAACTTGAATTCAATTTCTGCTCATTAAATTGAATGTGCTCTGCGTTTCTCTCTGCATTGCTTTGAGCAAGCAGCTGAGAACAAGGGACTAACATCAAAATTATTAAATTGAGGAGATTTTATTTGGTCTTCACATGCCAGAGCCGCTTTGATGAGGAGCTGTTTTGGCACTGAAAGGAAACGAGAGCAGCTGGAGGAAAAATCAAATGAAACTAAGCCTCGGAAAATTGAAGAAAACGCAAGCTTAATAATATTTAATAATTAAATTTCCACAAACAATAGCGGCAAATGAAGTAATCTGCAAAGTCTGTGAACTCATTTGCATAATTGATGCCGGTCCCCTGTAAATGAATAATGAAGATAATAAAAGATGTTGCTAAAAATGGGCACAATAACAGCAAATTTCATCAAGCCGCGCGCTCTGATTAATCTGCTCTTGCAAATCAGCAGTGAGAGGGGGACGCGTGATTACCCGCGCCGCGCCGCGGCCGGCGGCMGGCGGCAGCCTGCCCTTTCCCGGCGCCTGGCCCCGGGCGCCCCGCGCCGCCGCGGGCCCCCGCCCG
>JASVER010000010.1:10178046-10242013 GCA_030449065.1 Oceanodroma leucorhoa
GGGCAGCGCGCCGCTGCGGCACGGCTCCGGGGGCCGCGGCGGGCCGAGAGGCGCTTCCCAGCCGCGCGGCCGCGGGGCGACGGCGAGCACCTGCGCGCCCCTGGGCCGCCGGCGCGACGCAGCGCAGCGGGGAAGAGCCGGTGCCCGCAGGGAAACGCTGGTGCCGAGGCTGCGCGGAGGGCCCACCGTCCGCGGACGCCGCCTGCGCGGGGAGTCGCGTACTCGTCCCCTCCTGGTGGGCCGGTACGAAGCTCTGCCATTGAGGGTGCCCTGAGCTAACCACAGCGTCCTGCTCAGCGACCTTTGAGGAGCCCAAGCGCTCGCCTAGAAAATGCTCTGCCTAACTGCCCAGGTAATGGGACAAGGTCCCTTCCCTGTATGGCATCGCCTGGTAGGGCCTTCAAAGCTGGAGAAGGTCTAGCTGGGGCAGCAATGCACCTGGAGCTTCTGCCCTGCCTGTCAGTTGTACCATCACTCATTTATTTACAAGAATAAGGCTAGCCATATGTGTAACCATCTAACCTTCACGCTGATGGAGGACCTCATGGCTCGGCTCAGACTCCTGACGGAATGCATGGCCCAACACTTCTTAAGTCAGCCTCTGCTCTACGTAGATGAAGAGTAAGTGCCACAAGTATGAACTGCTGGCCAGGTTGTAACCTGGCTCAAATGTTGGTAGCCATAAAATAATACTTTCAGACTTAATATTCACTTTACCCTGATTTAGCTACTCCCACAAGGGTCCAACTCTGCAGATTTCACCGGCATTAATTAGTGCTTCTCACAGGACTGGGATTTTTCACAGATTGCAAAAAAAGATACGAGAAACCAGTTATGCTGCTGCCTGAAGCTGATGCGTAGGCTGGCAGTGGACACTATGCATTGGAAGCAGGAAAGTATTCCGAAAAGTAGCATCTTTTTATAATACAGCCACCACAATTTTTTAAAGCATTCAGAAATAATTATTTAGAAATAATCATTTAGGAAGAAATTACTTCATTAGGATTACTCATAGGAATATTTGTAGGATCAAGCCCCAAACTGTTAGTCTGTAGATGTAATTTAATATTTATTCTGTTACCTTGAACAAGTGATCTCTCAGACCACCGAACAATTGCACTGAACGAGAACTTTTCACTGTATGTAATATTTAAGTGTTTTACAGCCAAAGTACAAGATACCCCCCATTTTAATTGTGTTATTTTGCTCAAATTCTGGATCCACCTTAACAACTACAATTTGTTYGAAGTAAAGGGCATGTATTTTATTACAGAATGGAAACTTCAATACTAGACACACCAAAGAGAAGCCTTTTATATCAGTCTGGTGGAAACCAAAAAAACATTATTTTCTCCTGTTTATGCTCATTTGCAAGCTGCAGTTCTATCTCTTTCATTTAGTGAGCTTTAGCTCATAAACCACCATCTCACTCCTTTAAACATAAAGGAGAAGACTAGTCTGCCTTTTGTGGCAAATATATCCCCTTCATCTTTCCTTTTGCACTGATACTAAACAAGTGTTTAAATCTAGTTATTAAATCCATGTACAGCACTATATAAACATGCAATACAGTTTGATATATCATAATTCACACAAACATATCATGGGCAAATTGTATTCAGTACGTATAAAAGCAGTTAAGCCATTCAACCTACTACGAGCAGTTTTTTCACAAGCTTGACAAGGAGGGCAATAACCAAGCTTACGATATCAGCAGACCTAGATGGCAAGACAGAAGGTGGTTTGATTGTTTTATTAGGCATGTAGGAAATTGTTTTATTAGTGAAACAGGAACAGATCCCGCTATATAGAATACAAATCCATATTGTGCAGCTAGGAGGATAGCTTTTAATCATATATTTCCTTTTTCCTAATACTTGAGGAATAATTCAGTTCCCAGCATGTCAGGGCAGCCTTTGAACTGCTACAAATCCAGCAACTTTGTCACTGAACCTAAGATCCTCCTTTTGGCTGTGGATCGCTGAAGCACAAAACAGCAAAGAGCCAAAGGGAGTACTGAGGCACATCACAAACCAGTTTTATATCAACCAAGATTCCTCCCACTAAACGGTACAAAGACCATGGAACAGGACTAAGGATCCTCAGTCCAATGGGTTTGTAAACTTAGGAGTCAAAGATGCCATTAATCAGGGCATTAATAAAGGTTTAAAAAAAATATGTGTGAATGGAAATTTGGATTCAATTTCTGATGGAAGTGATATATTTGGGGTGAAAGCTAGCTATTATAATGAGTTGGGTTATATGTGAGTTTAAAGCAGACCTTATGGTCACTCACAACTTGAATTACATTCAGACTTGAGTCAAAGCAGCAGATGGAAGAGTTCGGTTGAGCTTATTTCTGTTCTCAACTTGATGAAATTCCGCGTCAACAAAAGGACATGATGACTGCTGAGTGAGACGTGAAATAATTAAAGGGCCACAATGACGAGAAGACAAAGATGAGTGTTGTCATTTGCAGAATACACATTGTTAACTTCAAAATGGAGATCAAGTAAAGAACAGAACAGGAGTTGCACTCTGAAGGATGTTACAGTTGAGGTTTAGTAGTAGAACTGATTATGAGATGATTGCCCTGAGTGATTTTTATGAAAAGGAGGAAAGAGGCCACAGGCACCTAGAGTCAACACCAGGTGCTCAAAGCATTCACACAGGATATGGGATAATGACAAAGGAGGATTTAAATGTGTGTCCTAGATGCCAGGCAAAAGTATATTTCCATCCCTGTTCTAACCTACAGTCAGACTCATTTAAGAGCTGAGATTTCAGCTCTTAACATCAACAGTCATTCTTACGCCAAAATCATATCCCAAAGATCAGTGGTGATTCTGAAAGGGAAATTTGTTGAGAATTTTTTGCACAGACAGTCATCAGAGCTGATACTTGAGCCTCCATTTCCAAGGACAGAAACCTGCATTTCTCTGTGGCTGGCACAAGTCTCCATCCTTTCCACCACAGTCCAGCCTAGAAATTATTTTTCCTACAGAAAAATATTTGAAACTGGCATATTCAATACTTTCTCATCAATGGTCAACATTTTCTGATAAAATATATTCTCATAGCTCTACTGTACAGTTAGGTTGCAATGTGTAATTAAATGGTAATTAATTGTAGTTTCACAATAAAATATCTGGGCAAAAATAGTAATTCCACTGAAAAAAGCTAGTACAATTCTGCTTTGCACAGAACCCAGACATATAGGTATATCACTTGTCATAATCATTGAAAGATGAAAGAACCAAAATCAAAAGGAAAGGTTTTTAAACATTTCATGGTTTGATCCAAGAGTCATAAGGAGGATCTTAATAGCTAAATATTTACACTTTGATATCAGGCTATAACTTGGCATGTAAGGACTCAACCAGGAATGTAATTATTATTTTTTTAGATCCGTTTTGGGAAAAGTTTAGTTCAGTCATTTTTAACTTAAACAATTGTAATAAAGAATGAAGTTTGATGGCTTGCAAAGTTTTTTTATGCTTATATAGGAAAACTTCGATATTAAAAATATACATTTGCTAGCAGTTAAACCATAGTACTACATGTTGGTGATTCAGACATCACCCATCCAGAATTTCTGTAGCACAGCCACAGCTGAAGAATTTGCATGTATTTCATCATATTGACAGTACTCAGCATAATTAGTTTGGGGTTTGTTTTGTTGCTTTTTAAAAAATATTTCATTTTTTTTTTAACTAATGCATTTCCCAAATTTTTAAAAACCCTAAAACTTAGGGGTTTAGCGTATTTTTCAAAAACAGGTGACACCAAGGCTTGAAAACTTGAGTCCATGTGAACCAGCAAGCTGGAAGAGCACTAGTGTGAGCTTCTGAAGGAAAGAGAGATAGCCATGCCAATTTGTATGAAAAAAGGTCAAATGAATTAGTAAATTAAAGGCAAGATTCTCTCCATTCTGTCTTTCCTCACTGCCAGACCTCTCTTGAGCCAAGGCCCAAAGGTGGGATGCAATGTGTGACAGATTCAGAATTAGTTCTATAGGCTCAGTATCATGATTCATTATTTTGTGTAAAATAAGTTCAACAGTAAAAATGAGTGAGTGTCAATGTGCGTGAAACAAGAGTGTATTAGGGGCTAAATGCAGTGACATTCCTTGTAATGTGGAAAGTTTGAAAACAATGTCAACAGGCTTCAACAATACCCTTTACAATCAGAGCAAATGGAAAAGTTCAGTAGGATAGTAGTCACAGATTTTAAAAATCAAAAAGCAGATTTTTGATTGATGTAAGAAATGGTACTTGCAGTTTTCAGATAATAACATACGTTGATATAAAACTGATTTTATTTTGAAGAATCATCTTTTATTTTCTCCTCTTTTTGAGCCCTATCATTGTTACTCTGTTAGAAGTCATTATCAAAAAATCTTCATCTGACAGTAGGACTGGGAATAATTAGATTTAGTCCAGTCCAGTCCAATGACTTTGGTACATTGACTCAAGACCTGACCTTTGTTGGCTAATTAATTAAAAGGACCCTGTATCAGATGCAAGTGTTGCAATTGTTTTTAATGCCCTACAGCAATCTTAGTCAGAAAAAAAAGATTCTAGTGTGCTATTCTCAGCATGTTTTAGTACAGGTATTTTTCATCTTTAAACATGAAGATGAACAACTGTGTTTTTAATTACTTGCCTTTCCATCCAAAATATTGTTTAGAAATGAATTAGGTAAGCTCTCACCTCAGTGAAACACTAATTCAGAGATGCTGAGACTGGTGCGGATAAACCTATGATCTAAAAAGGCAGCTAAAGCTTTTATTAATGTCTATTTTTTCTTTCCTTCCTTTCCCCCTCTCCTCCCCCTTCTGATTCTTAGGCTGCCTATGTATTCCATGTTCTGTTCAACCAAACATTCTAGTATCGCATCTACATAGACTCCATCCAGAGAGCATCCTGAAATACAGATCTTCAGCACATCCCTGTTTTGTCCCCCAGTGTTCCAAAGAAAGACTGACAGAATTTAGCAACTCTTGCAGGAAATTGTTCCATTTGAAGTTTCACTTGATCTTAGCTGATAGTTTTCAGGGAGAAGCAAATTACATTGCTGTTAGTACAAATAAACTAACAGATTGGATGAACTCTCATTGCACCAGGAGGAAAGGACTAATGCTCATTCTTCCTTCTCCTCTGATTTTTAAAGTCCCTAAGTGGAGCATGTCCTAAGTGGATTTTATCTGCAGAGCCACTCAGTAAATCTGGCCAATGTCTTCAGAGGCTAAGCCAATCTGGGAAGTTGTGTTAGACCTTTTTGTACTCTCTTTATCATTCAGCTGCCGTGTTTCCCTCTATAGTCACAGTTAACTTGTCAATGTAATTGCTAGGAAACAGGCTTTCTTTGACCACTCCAACTGTTTATTTTCATTGCATCTTGAAATTGTATATGATGATCTTCCATGCTAACTGGCCCTGAAGACCGTAAACTTCAGCTAAGTGTTATGTCGTATTTCTAAAAAAGAAAAATTAAAAATTGACTGGCCAACAGGACTTCTGTCATACCTTTGGGACAGATTTCTTCCTGTGGGAGATTTCTCTTCAAACCTTATACCATTACATTGTCTAAGCTGAGTTTTGTTGGCATTTTCATATTTTAAATGTTCCTTTTTCTTTTTTATTTGCTACTCTGTAGCTTTTACTAGGTTAGTAATAGAGAAGACAGGTAAAAAGGTGTCACATAAACTTCGGACCATGGCTTAAAGATTGATAAAAGTATCACTAGAGATTGTATTTCTTCTACCAATTCTCATAATTAGGGCTTTGGCTCATACTGTCATGTATTTAGTCATAGCTGGTGACATTTGGTTATGCAACGTGCTTTTTTTCTTCTTCTAGTATAGGAGGAGATTTATTGTCATGCATTACCAATTTCCATATAACTACAAGTAGCAATGGGCAATTAAAATAATCTTATTGGAAAGCTGTTGCTGAAGGGTTATTTTGCCAAAAAGTTAAACTCACTATTTAATTGAACTAACAGCATTATATAGAATGAAGAAAATTCAGGGGGGGAATCTTTACCTAAAAATAGTCCTGTCACTACAAAACATTAGATTCTGGAACAATTTTCTCTAGCTTGTTCAGCATCATCAAACCAGGTGGTACTTTCAATGACACTCCCTCAGAGGGACAATATTAGACATTCACTTGTATGATCTTCACCTTGTATGAAGAGAATGAATAAAAAATGAAGTTCTTCACTGTGAACTATTCCAGACTAGCTATTTTCATTTAAAAAACTGTTTATTTTACTTTGACAGTCTGAAGGTTAAATTAACTCTGAGTTTTCTGTTCTTCTACTGTGAAGCTGGTGGAAAGACTCGGAGCATACTGCTGCCTCTTGAGATGGTAAAGGAAGCTATAACATATGGCCCAAATGTTAATACTCTAAAACTATTAAATGCCTAAGTCATAGACTCATCAATATCTTTCTGACCAGTGATAGTTTGTTCTGTCAAAAGCGTACAAGATCTCGATTACTGATACAGAGCTACTGGAAATAAAAATGAATTAAGATGCTCTTTCAAAATAAACATTTTCCGTGATGCATTTTGAATGCCACGCAATATTTCCTGTGCATTCCACAACACGTGGCTGCGTACCTCCAGTAGAGATACTGTTCCTGAGCCAGAAATGGAAAGGATTTACGTTCTTGTACACATTTAAGGATTTGATCCCAATACGGGATTTACTGCCATTGCCTAAACAGAAGAGAAGGTTTTGACCACCCTGACTATGAAAAAAGCATAGAAGTATATTGGCCATGCATATACCCTTTGCCCTTCTTACAAACCGTAAGCAGAATTTGGGACATACTCTGCATAACAAATTTTGTAATCACCCTCTCCACATCATTAGTGAATCTTAACTGAATTCACGTTGAAGGAGAGTTTTCTAAACAGTGAGGATTTTTTGAAAAAGCTGAAGTTACCAGGCTTTTAGCTGAGGTTACCAGAATGTATGTGGGGAATTGCACATGTCACTGCAGTCATGACACAAAATACATACACTGCACTGGGCAGCTACACTGAGAGAGCCATACCAGCTTTTTCTAGAATAAACCTGTAAAGCAGACCAGTACTGTAGATATGTGCTACTAGCTCATACAGAAATGAGTTCAGAGCCTTTTGAATTATTTGTTCAGTGCTCTAGCTGATAAACCACAGCCTATTTATTATACTATTTATGCCTCATTGTTCAAAATTTACTTGCCTATCATGAAAGGCTGCTATATTGTAACTAAATGTAAATCTTAAATACACAAAGTCTTATCAACTATATGTAGAATATATTTTAAAAGTATATCTTCAGTTGGATATTCAGACTGACTACTTGCCTTAATTTATGCAAATATAGCCTATAGCTAAAAGCTTTGTATATTTGTTTCCCTATGGTATTAGTATTCAAAAAATAGGACATTCTTTCAAGGGCATTTTATAAACGCAGAACTATAATTTATATAGCAAATTAAAGCTCATACAAAATGTGTGCACTGAGGTGCAGATTAACATATTTAATTTCAGTATTACCTGCAAACCTATTTTTTTCCGTGCACTGCTCTAATTAGCCATATAAAATCAGTATATTGTAAGCAATTATTTTAGTGGGAGTAGAAAGAGAATCTGAATTAAATATTCGATAAGAGATAATATCTTATGGAAATTAATATACTCATTTGTATCAAGAAAAATGTGTTCTAGCTAAATTTTATAAGACAGTTTGGAGTTCAAAAATATGACTCATGTAGAAGTTGTAGTTTTATAGTTACTAAGATGTTAGACTGTGGAACTGCTTTTAAGTTCCTTATTAATGTGCCAGTGCTCATTCTTTGATATCTACAGATTGTCAGTAACTACTAATGTCATTTCATACTGTGAAATTTCTCCTATTATGAATATTCACTCCCCCTACAGTCAAATGTGTAAACTGTTAGTAACTCTGTATGTTAAAAGAAGTTTTTCTTCCATCATTTAAATGTATATATCATACTTAGATCTTAATATTTTTATTTTTGTAACTATTCACTTGAGAGAATTAAATGATGGTGAAAATCAAAATGCAATTTTTGTTTCATTGAAATCTAAAAGTAATCCTATAAACAGTAATTTTTTCTTTCCCATTTTACCCTCAAACACTCTGAAAGCTAAATATGAAAATTATATTTAAGGAATGAGAAAACAAAAAAACATCCATGTGATAATGAACCTCAGCTGTCTCCTCCTAATTCAGTTTCCAATTGTGATGGGATTCAGACAGCAGAATCTATTTTCTAGCAATAAGAGCATTTAGCTGATCAAGTTGCTGTAACTCCGAATTTTACACTCAATTTCAACTGTAGAGTCAGCAATACGTGCCATAGTTAAGTTCCCTTTATAGGAAGGATAACAGAGCCAGGCATTTCCTCCTACTCCTTGCTCATGATCTCAGGATATCCAATGAAGACCAACACTAACCACATGGAAGTCTGATGCCTGCATAACTATCTTGTGGCCTTAAAGCAACTCTTCGCCATTTCTTGGCACAGAAGTTGCTGTCTGACATAGCTGCCTTATACCTCCACTCTGCCCTGGGAGAACGGTAACAAGGAATTTTATTGCTTGGAAGGGCCCACAAAAACAAGCAAGCAGATAATAAAGCCTTTTAGAAGAGAGGTACAAAAAATTGAATTATGTTTTTGCCTTCCTGCCTCCAGCACCACACAAGAGTAGCTAATGTGCAAGAAACTTCCTGGATCTAGAACTGTGAAGAAAAGTTTTCCCATCTCATGAAAATTCAAAGCTTTCAAATGCTTTACTGTTTCATATCTGGATAAACCAGTGATCACTACAAAAATACAGTGCACACAAGCACGTTCTAGTTCTTCCCTTAGCATTCTCTCACATCCCAGCTGAGCATCCTAGCCATTTGAAAGTCTGAGGTAAGTTGTTCTCAAACTTCCCACTGAAGCCTCTTCATCTTGTATAAATAGAAAATTTTCATAGGATGAACCTGTACCCAGACAGAACATTAACTGCTGGCCAGTCTTAAGCAGCTGTATTTTATATACATATATATATATATATATATATACACACACACAGGAACAATAGATATATGTATGTATATACACACATATATATACACACATACACATATTCCTATGAAACAGCTGGAGTTGGACAAATAATCATCTCTGGTGAAACTCATTCTATTTTACAAATCCCAAATAGTTTCCCCAACTGTAGGAGAAATTATTTCCAATCCTCTATATTAAAGTGTACAAGTAAAAGAAGTATGAATAAAATATTTTTATTTGAAACTTCCCTTAACATTGTAGGACAAATTGGCAACATGGCCTCAACCCAGCCTCTAGAAAGATGTGGAAGGACTTCAGATTTGACAGCTAAACCTTGCAGTCAAGATAAAGTGCAGAAGGAGTGACAGAAAAAGTGGCAGACAAATTAAAGAGCTACCTCTGTTTTAGCAATTTTTTGTGACAGCATTTTAAAAGTTTGCTGGGCAATTGCTCTAAAATGACAGTGTGCTGCTGAGCAGGTAGTGCACTGAGTACATAAAAGAATTTGTCAATAGCTATTTCAGTAGGGACTTTCAAACTCACAGGAACTTTAGTATACATCATTACATCATTAAAATATTAAATTCTTTCAGCTTTCACAGATGTAAAATTTTTGCTGCACAATTTTGCTAATTATCTCTGACATTTATGCTTATGGCTAGTAACATTTATGCTTATGGCATAAGTGTTACATACTTCAGAGATGGTTCATTTCTACATGCTAGTAACTAGTCTGTGGGTTGAGTCAACCCGCTTCTGATACTACTATCAGAAGCAAAAGACTAAGTACCCAAATACAGAGAACTTTAGGCTCAGTGATGTAGTTTTGCATTTTTCTTCCTCAGTTTCTCCAACTGTCTAAGTCCAGCTTTTGRGGTACTGTAAAGAAATTATTTCCATGTAGCATTTTAAATGCATTTTCATCTTATTGTAACAGAAATTATGTCAAGTATAGCAGTGATTTTATTTCAAAAGAAAATTGTTTGCTTACAAAGCAATTACAAATACGGTCATGTAGCAGGAAATATTCAAGTAATATTACTAAAGAAATATTTTGCATCTGCTCTATATTACTTACCTTCTGTGTGGTTTTTTGTACATATTTGCTCAAAATTAATAACGTACCATTCTGGCATTCTGGAACGTAGCCTTCCTTGAGCAGTTTAAAGATTCTTTGCATACTTCAGTAAAAATGGAATAGGTTTTCTTCTTCTCATACACATCAGAGGTTTTCCAATCACTTTAACAAGTACTGTCTTAATCTTCCCAGCAAAAGTGACTAGTGACATTTTTCATCACATTACTCTGACTGATGAGGTATTAGAATAAGAATGATCCAAACTTAGTTTACATCAGAATTATTCAAGTGATGCTAATGCCTTTAGTAAAAAAATTTAATACTGGATAAACTCTGCTGATGAAGGAGGGTCAAGAAACAGATAAATACAGTTTTTCACTTCCATGTTACCAGTTTGAACCTACTTTACTTTAGTACTGTCCAAAAATTATCCCTGCTGTAAGCTGGCCTGTGTGAAGTTACTAATACGAAACCAGTACTAAATCAGATGGAAAAGAAGAATCTGAGATATACAAGACTATAGTATTTTGTTATACACTGAAAAGACTGTTTATGAGCCATCCAAGACTCTGTTCTATCCCACAAAACACATTCAGTGTTAGCATGTAAATGTGGGGGAAAAAATAAATGCCATTCAAGAGGACTTCCTATCAACCACCACAAGTATTTCACATTGTGCTCTTTCCCCAGTCCTTCACGCGGATTTGTTCTTGGCGTCATCTCATGACTCCTGTTTGTGTGCTTGACCTTGCATTCTGCTGCTACAGAACAGAGACAATGTGACAGCCTAGTGCCAGTCACACGAATTTTCAGAATTTCTTAAATATTTCTAGTTTTTAAAAGCAACATACTGGGGTAGTACTGGTGGAACTAAAGCCAGTTCATCGTTTTCTGAAACTAAAGTGTTTTTTAAAGCAACGTAATACGTACCACTCCCTGTAATTAGAGATAGGCTATAGCTGGAGTGAGCATGTGCCCCACACCACTACATGCTCAAACCCAGACTCAATCAGTTTCTGCATTCAGACAGGAAATACACRGGGAAAATGCTACCAGTGAAATCATACCCAGTCCTGTAGTTAAAGTCCACACTGGAACTCCAGTGCATTGGCTCCAATGTGTCACAAAGTCCTGTATCTGTCTACCTCAGTCCCTACCCTCTACCCGTATACAGACATTGCACTGCTGAAGAGCAGTTCACAGGCTGTCGTGCACCATTCACAAAATATATCAAATTTTGCACCTTAAGATTCTCTTTCACTTCAAAAAAGTTTTATTCAAACAGAGACTGCAACATCTAGATTCATGTTAATAAGCACAGCATTACTACAAAGTAATACAAACCTCTGAAGCCCAGGTCTCCATTAGATCCTGCAAACCAATATGCAGGAGGTATGGTATTATGTTAAAATGGTAATCTTAATCTGAAAGTATTTATTAAAAACTGACTTCAATTTTTTTTTCGTTTTGAGTACATAATGTCATTAGATTTTGACCAGCAGTTATATGCAGGATTCAAACACAATTCTAAACAACTGGATGGTCAATAGCTTTACCCTATTCAAGTATTCAAAGTCATCCTCATTGATTTTGTAAGAAAATGACCAAAATTCACAACACAGCAAGGAGATACAGTGCTTTTTAAAATGATACAATGGTTATAAAACAATTCACAAAGTGATGCATATCACTACACATAAAATGTGTATTTTGAAGATTTGTACCATCTCTTCAATCACACTCACAGTAAGCGAAATAATACAAAAGCAACAGTACAGAATTTAGATAATATTGACATTAAGCTGTATATCAACTACTACATGTATTATGAAGTAAAACCTACAACACTAAGGAAATTCAGCAGTAAGAAAACAGTTTTCCTCTGATGAGTATACAAAAACTTGCAATAGACATTTGTATCACTGAATTAACTTCATCCTAGTTACTACAGTCCAACTGGAGTGTCAGCAAATGGCTTTTGTAACACATGGGCTCAATCTGCATTCAGGCAAAACTCCCATCAAAATAAATGGGAATCTCTCCCACAGCTCTGATTCTGAAAATGCTTACACATGTGCCTAATTTCAGGCTTAAGTAGCCCTACTGAAGTCCACAGGACCACATGCTTAAAATTAATCCCATATAGATTTGTGGGCTCGGAGCCTAAAGAGGGAGTAGAAAACTGAGCCTTACATGAACAATGGCTCAGAGTTTCCAAGAGGAATTCCTTATGAAAATTTACATTAAGACTGCAATGCCTAACTTTACTAGTCTCCTTTGAAAATCTCTTTGTTTGCCCCAGCTATTTCCTGAATAGTTCAAGGGTCCTTGGGCCAGGCAAAAAAAGAGAACAGATATCCTCACTGCCTTAACTAACTCCAGGATTCATGCACTATATGAATAGTTTTGATCCCGATCAAGTTCTACACTTTATCAAATGGCATCAATATCTAATATGATAATGCTAGACCTGTATTCATTAGTGCTTTAGTCAATGGGGACATATGTTTGTAATGGTAACACACTGTCACTTAGGAGGGAAGAGATCATTTTGTGACAGGCAAATTATTGCTATATCTCATTAGGAATGTTATGTTCCTGTGCTGACTTAAGACATACCAATTGCAAAGTGGTAATCATCATAATATCATCAAGATGTTGCTATATTTGAATATGACATGAACTCACCATCAGAGCAGCCCATTGTTACCTACCAGCTTGGAATACAGGGAAGATACTGCTCTACAGTGACTCGTGGACAGAGAAAAAATAAGTACCTACTATGACAACCTATTAGGAGATGTATTTAGTAATTTGTTTCTAGAAGCCTGCGATTTTACAATTGAAGGGTGGAATATTTTGAAAGTTTCTGAGCCTGCAAGGAAAGGTGTCTGATTTATCCAGTAATGTGATCTGTCTACAGCATCTTATTATGTGATAGCTGACATCTGAAAATATACAAATCTGCAAGCCTGAATCAGTTATACTAGACCATTTTGCTTGACTCTGATCGTGGAAAAGGCCACTACACCCATTTGGACTCCTTTTACTGCTAGCCAGCTCAGTCAGTCTTTGTTTAATGAAAAATTGTACCCTCCTAATGAACAAGTCTTCAGATGCAACAGAATTGTCTCTGACAAACAGAAGTGCCACAAAGGGTTCAAAGTCTCCTACATTTGATTAAATTCTCTCTCACGCTAGGAGGTGTAAATATCTAATACATAGAAATTTGGAAAAATTTCTTCTCAATTATCTTACTCTAATGGAAGTTCTTCAGTTATGGATGGCTAGAAGGTGTTTCTAAATAGATTCCAAGACAGCGCCATGTGACAGAAAGTATCTCCTTTGTTAAATCTTACTCATAGAACTGCAAATTCATTTGTGACATAAAAAAAATGATTTTTCATCTGCCCCCTAAATGCCCTTGAAACTCCCGCAGACACGGTGACACCGAGCTGTGCAGTGATCCCCAGGACCTCACAGATCACTATGAAAGGAAAAAGCATGTTCTCTTCTTGCCAAGTCTACTGACTTGGGCAGTTGTGAAAGTTGGTAATTTTCTCATTACCCTTTCTCTTACACAACAAAATAACCTAATACATACTGCAGAGTAAGCGTGTTTTCCTATGCCCAGAACAGCACACGCACTTCAGTTACACTGGATCCAAAGACGGGTGAATGATTTCTTTCCTGGAGACCATAATACAGTCTTCTTCATTTCTGCCTAGCCAGGGGCAGTCTGGCTCCAAAAGGATTGTATCAAATTTTAATGGACTGATCTAAGCAACCTTTGTTTTAGCCTGATGATTTGCATGGCTTGCATCTGCAAATACTTCTCTGTATATACTTAAATTTCAATTAGATAAGTTAAAGTTTTATTTATTTATTTTTATCTGCAAATTATGTTTTAATTCACCTAGCATATATTCAGCAATGTCTAATAATCAAACAGAAATGTTAAGATTTTAAAATGACAAAGAAATTTGTCATTTACTAATGTGTTTGGCAATCATTCAGCTTCACAGCTGAATTATAGTATTCCAAGCTTTCTGGCTGTGTCTTATTCTTCCTCCCTTGGACAATCTCATCTAATTACAGATCCTTGCCTTTTTTTGTTTTAGGCTTTCTCCTCCCTCAGATACACCTGTAGAAAGTTAATCACAAAATAAAATGAAGACACACAGAATTACTAATCTGGTCCTAGATATTTCTCCACCACTACCAGAACAGTCTCCCATGATGAACCAGAGGAGCCTACTGCCATTATAAAAGTGGAACCAGCACTTCCTTTTCCTTGAATATTTCCTCAGATGTAAAAACAAAATAGGAAGGAAAGAACTGAAGAATTTGGGCTCTGTTCTTCTAAAGGGGAAAATATTTTTAAAGTCTGTATAAAACTTTCATTAAGAGAATCTAGAAATGAGAAAAATGTGTTCCCATGGGGCTTGCACAGAAATTTCAGTGCAATTATCAATCCTTTCCAATTAATTTCTGCTATCCTTTCTCCCATAAAAGCAATGGTGCACACCTATACTGAAGAACCAAAGCTTTCTTTAGATCGACAATTCTTCAAGATCCTGTGCTTATAGACACCAGCTGTTTCTCTAGTACAGAACCAGCTGTGTTAGTATCATCTTATTCAGCAAGGAAGTCTCAGAAATGCCTCTGCCTGATGCTAGGGAGCAATGATAGTTCAATTTGACCAAAAGTGGTCCTGAACATCACCTGAATGTTCAGTTGGTCTTATAAGCAATTCTCTGTTCCCATGCTCTACTGACTGTACCAGTCTTATATGGGATTTTGTTGGATCCATACTGAAGAAGACGGAATCTTGGGACCTCAGAATTTAGATTAGGAATACTGACATCCTTTCCTCCTGCTGACACAGCTAAAATAAAACACAAGTAATATCAATACTTCTAGTATCAGGCATTTTAAACGCAACTAAAATTTCCTGTAAAAAGGAAGTCAGTTCTTTCACCCTGATTTACTGCACTGACAAAGGAAGCCCTCCTGATTTACATTACAGTATGTGAATGAAAAATTGGTATCACATATGTCAAAATGTTATCTGATAAATTTTTTAGAATCACAGATTACACCACAAATATTTTTAAGGAAATCTAAAAGCAGACGAGTGAATTTAAGTCTCTAATTCATTAAGAACTAAACCTTCAAGGCTGAAGGACATATGTCACTTCTGGGGAATTCCGAAGGAATCTAAATTTTTGACCAGAATTTTAGCATCATAGGAAAATGTGACAGTAGTAATAATATGTGGTATTATATACTGCTAGACAAGTTGGACAAATTACATCTGTTACTGAATAGATGTGGAAAGAGTCTGCATTAGAAAACTTCCTGCTGGGTCACAAACATACATCAGTAATGGTTTGTTTTCAGCACAAGAAAAATTGCCATTGTCATATTCCAAAGTGAGTGTAAATTGTTTTATTACAAATTCCCTGTTGGTCCCTGTTTAACTGAGAAATCATTCAATCTAAATTTATCTTCTCTCTGCATGGCATTGTCGCATGTTGGTATCACCAAACTCTGCCTCAGTAACAAAACCAGTCTTCCCTTAAAAGGCAGACTGCACCTTTGATCTTAAGCAACCTTGCCATACATTAACTCTTGGTTTGCCCCCACTTACTTTGATTTGTAATCCAAGGCTCTCAATTTCACAAAGTGAAGGCTTCATTGTTATTGATTCACAAGACAATCTCTACAAACTTCCACCATGCTTGACAATTAGACATTTATATTTCACACATACGTATAGTAATAGATAAATTTTGAAAACATAAAACTATTCCCTATTTACATGACTTCCTGTAGCTTCAATAGAGAGAAAATCCTAGTCCAGATTAGCAATGATAGATACACCTATTCCTGCCATCCTCCATTCAAATCACTTTTTTATTTGATTTCCAAGTAAGCTGACCTGCTTAAATAATGCCACTTAAATGTACACAAAACAAACATGTAGCCTTTGTGGTTCTCCTTTGCATTTTTTACTCTTCCATCACATTTTTAGCATCTGATGGAAACAGGGTAAGTGACAAAGCCTCCAAGAGAACCGTGAAGCAACCACTCAGCCATCATCGAGGCTCTATTTAGCATGAGAAGGTCTTATTGTTGTCTCCAAGAGCTCCACCAAGGAAGGTTTTGTTGAGGATGTAATTTTTCACGCTTAGTGCCACAAAATGTCAACCTGAAGCAAAATCAAATCCACCACACTTAGTGTCACAAACAGCTCTATTATATCAACAAGAGCACATCTGAGGAAAGCAAATGAATCTGGGCCCCCAGTAAATACTTATCTGCTAAAGATTGAAAGTGTTATACTTGCATTTATTTGTATTGGAAATATTATAGGCTTGATTTCGTATGTAAACATCTGCCCACATTCATAAGGGGATAGGGTTGTTCAAAACAAAACTGGAGTATTTCTTTCTTTTTCCTTAATTTGCGATTACAAACAAGCAAGGCCTCAGACAACACTTCCTACCCACTAGTTTAACCGCTCTTTACTGGAAACCTGGAGCAATTTGTATGTTTTCTTTAAGAAAGGAGCTTGAAAGACAGGATGTTATTAGAAAATGAGGTGATCCAATCCTTCCTGTATCCAGCTTCTCCACATTCTCACTGCTCAAACTGGCAGCCAGCTCAAACAGTGTGACTTGCACAGGCAAGCCAAGCCAGGGGATAAGGTGCTGTCTCAGAAGAAAGCAGGAAGGCAGAATTGCTTCTCTAATTATGCTAATCAAGGACATCCTTAAAGCATATAATTCATTCCTCTTTTATAGAGTTTTCCAGAAGAGGAAAACTAAGGAAGGGCATAGCAGAAGGGTGACTCTTTCCTTCTGGGTTTTTTGTGTTGTTTTTTTTTAAGAATCCGTGATTTACTGGGTGTAAAACACAGCAGTCTTTCCAAATCTCTTTTTATAATGGTATTTTTCCAGTTCCTCTTCTGCACCAGGATTTTTTTGCATATCTGGAGAAAGTAGAAGCCGCAAGTGGTGAAAAATGGTAGTTTACTTCCAGGTGACTGTGAGGTCTTCTTCCAAATTAAGAAGGGAGTTTGCTTATTATTTTTCTGCAGAAATTTAGGCGGTTACCTGAAAAGTGGGTGTTACAACCTAGCTTTGACTTAGCTAAAACCAAATAAGGGTTATTTCCTATGAGAGGAAAGGGAACCTGAGTTTGATACTGCCCTTCCTTTGCCTCAGTGCTGTTTTTCAGTTCAACAGCATGCAACRGAGAAGCTGTGGGTATTCTTGAAGCAGTCTGCCACTCTCCACTGGCAGCTAGTAGGTCCCAGCTAGTCCAGCTGTGGCTAATTTAAGAAGTCACAGGTGCAGCAATAATCTAGCAGCAGGAGCTGAGTCATTGTGGATATTCTCTTGGATATAGAACTGCAGCTACAGGCTGAGATCTGTCTTGGGTATGAACTTCTGTCAGATCCTGGAAGATAGTTAAAGTAAATCTTCAGCAGGGACCTTAGAAGTTAGACACGGAGAGAAAATTTAGCAGTACTCTGAATTTTGGACATGYGTGGTATACTGTATTATTCTGGAGTTCCCCTAGCCCTAAAATGAGATAAAAATTAAGAGTATTTGTAATGAAAAGCAGTGACAAGTATTCCTGTTACTGGCTTGTCTTTCCCATTGGGAAAAGCAGTATGTGAAATATTATTAGACAGTTTGCTGTAGTTGCCTGATATCTGTTTATTAGAACCCACTGATGTAACTAGGAAGCATAAACATTACATTTGGCAATAAAACTATTGCTACAGAAAAGCACACATCATCACAATTATTGTCTTCACAAGGGTATGTTCCAGACATACTTAAATTGGGCCAATCAATAATTTGTGGGTTTTCTGTTAAAGAAATCAGTATCTCATGATATTCAAGCATAACTTTAATCATCCTTTGGACAAGCATCTAAAAACTAAGGAAGAAATGATGCATTCGAATATAAGGGCCTTACAGAAAAGATTTCCTATTAATCCAGGTCAAGAGCAGTAACTATGCACACAAGAAATGCATCCAAAATGCGGTACGCTTAGTGGTAGGATCTCATTTATTCCAAATCTACCAAAATCAGAAATCTCCTAATGAAGTATAACTGTATAATTAAGATGCAAAACTGAAGAAAGTGTTCACCTTGTGAGAAAAGAAGCACAGAGACCCCACTAAAGGAGAGATGAGAGCTGGAGGATGCAAGTTAGGAAACCAATACAGATAAAATAGGAATAAAAAAGAACCAGCGCACATTTGATTTCTGAAAACTTTTGAAAAAGCACTAGTTGAGAAAAACAAAGGAGAAGAAATCAAAACAAAGCTTGTTTTCTGACATTCCCCTGCCAAGACCAGAAAAATGCAGATAGAAAAAAGAAAAGCAATATCTGAGGATGATGTGAACACACTAACTGGCAGGCTGGAGAGTAACTGAAGGGACTTACAAGGTGAACAACATTCTGAGTGCCAGGAGAAATTACTTGTACGTTTATCATTCACAATATGGGAAAGAATTAAAACACCTACCCACGCCTCAGTGATCATCATTTCTGGGTTTTATTGTGGTGGGAATATTATTTAAATGGAAAAACATGAAAAAGAGTTAAAAAATAAATTTTCTGTTTCACAATATGTTTCAGTGCAATCATTATTCAACTAACATGAAGTCCTAACTAGAAAAATTCCTTTTATACCTGAATCTCTTGTTCCATTTCAAAATTCAGCTAGTCAAGCTCTTTATTTCTATCTGTAAATTTTAAAAAACATGCTTTGAATGAAAAATATCCTTAAAGATCAGTTTAATGCCATTCTTTCTAAGGCCTCTTTCCTCCCATCTCAAATTTTGTTAATTCTAGGTTTTTGTTACTGCATAGCTGTAGTGCACTATAAACATTGCGGGGGGAGGGGAAGGTGACCGGGTTTGGAAAGGGCATTTGGTTCAAGGTTAAGCTGAGATAAAGCCATAAATTGCTTTAGACTTATCTATGTCTCATCTGAGCTGTGTGATATGACCCCCTCTTCTTGCTGAGCTGCATTATCTGATTTTGATACTGTGTATCAGCTGACAGATTTCTTGTTGATCTTTATTCTTGCCGCTGTGGTTTCAAAAGGTGGCTGCAATGAAGTATGGACAAATATTTAGCAAACCTAAGGAAATCTGGAAATAATTTTACTAGATAGTTTTATAGTAAATTATTTGACAACAATCACTAGTTTTCAAACACGAGTCAGCTAAACCTGCTTTTTGTAATAAAATAAGTACAATTATTCTCAGTGAAATTAAGGTTTCATTAATTTCTAGTTCATTCTTAACAATGTCTTGCTATTTTTATGTTAATCCAGACTATTTTAAATAGACTGTGCTGTCTGAGGTGCCCTATGAAACATTTTCAAAAGTAACCAATTGGAGAAACATTAGGAGCACAAGTTAAGGGAGGAAAAATCAGCAGCAGAAGAAAAGGCTTTAGGGCTTTTATTTAAGACAGCCAAACACTGTCTTAAGTAAAGAGCAGGAGATGGCTAGAAAGTATGGAGCAGGTTTTGAAAAGATTTCAGCTGAATTCTGGAACTAATAGGTAGTGATATTATCCAAGCCACCAAACTTAAGAGGCTTTCAAAGGTTTCGGCCTTGGCCTACTTCAGTGCAAAAGCAATTATGTTGATTCTAGAATACTTTTGACTTCCAACATTACAGAAACAGCTAACAGTGCTCTACCATTAAAGGCTGATTAGAGCTCTGAGCTTCAGCTGGAATGGGTCCAGAGATGCTTACGTCTGTTTTTATACTTCAGTGACCACTGAGTCTCAGTAAAGAAAGGTAATGGTTTGGATTTTGATCCTGTTGTACTCTTGTGCCATAACTGTTAAAAGAAATCCTTGTCTTCTGTCTCCCACCAACCATTCTAAAATGTCTTCTCCTAAGCACGTGTTTATCTATGAGAACAGCTTCAAAGAGTTTCAATTTTGTGTTCAGACCAAAGGACATTGCATTTACCAGTAGATTCCACTTACATTGCTTCTGCAGCACCTATACCTGCCATGCTTTGGCAGAGCTTCTTATTTATAAAACTTGAAGTTATACCAGAGGACAACAACAGGCCCAGAAATACCCTAACTGTAAAATACTTGCTTCTGTCTGATTTGGTTTATTTGATTTCTTTGATTAAGCCTTATTAAACGACAGTTAGGCCTTCGTTACAAATGTTACGCAATATGCAAAATCTGTAGGTTTTGTTATTCCACTACCTTTTGATGGCAAAAATAAATTTTCCTAAAACAAGACTAAAAATTATTTATGGACTATCCCCTGCTCTGTTTTTCATTCAGCATCTAAATATTCAAGGTAATCCAAATCTTAACTCCACACATTATGAAAACTACCATTTAAATTTAATTTATGTTTAAAATGACCTATAAAACCTTTCTTCTAAACCTCAGTTGAGATATCAGTTGTTTAAATATATTCAAGACATTTAGCAGAATCCTATCGCCTCTCCTGTTCTTATTTAATTAAGAATTACTTTTGCCAGCCACAGGAGAATCAGAAGAGCTTTCTTTTGAGTTATTCACAAAGTGGTAAAATAACACATGCAGATACAGCAGCTGACCACATAAGCAGGGTCAGTATTAGGACAAATGGCCAAAAAGAGCAGCTTTTGGCCTAATTTTAATCAGTCCTTGGGTGCATGAAATGTCATGGAGTTTCATATGAAATGAAATTATCCCTTTCTCTTAGCTTATTTCTGTTCCAACTAATCCTCTAACTCTTTATTAAACATTATCTTTACCATCTGCTCTGGGTGAGTGTTCAACACCTTGCAGAAGAACTCTGGGCTGATTGGTTTTTATGGGCAACATGATCTGAGTTTTATGCACATACTTAGGATTATGTCAAGGACAAAGAGGATGAATAATCCATTAACTATAATAAGCAAGAACCCATATCAGTGGAGCTAGAACATGTGTTATGTTTCAAAAGCAAAAGATGAATTACAGATATGTGGGTCATAAAATACCCATAGCCCAGGACCCTCTCTATACTAGGACGTAATTTCCTTACATACATCGTCCACTAAACAGCATTTCTGGAAGTGACATTTCAGTATTGATGAATCAGACTTTTTAGGGCTGAAATGGCATTTCCAAGCCTACAACATGCAAAGAAATATCTCTGCTGAATTGGACATTTCCTCTAACATGGAACAGATGGTAGCAAAATATCTGCCCCATGCATAGGTCTTTCAACCACATCTATATGGTCAATAATAGAATGTTACTCTATTTTCATACTTTTTGTAAGCTTCTGAAATAAATCATCAAGGAACTGCTACCGTTTAAAGTTGCAGTCTAAAAATTTACATTTAAAAAAGTAATTGTCAAAGGTTAGTCAAATGTTGCTATCAATTAGATCCAGTTATTGCTTCCACTCTTTGATAACTACAAACATTAAAATAACATTATCACTATTAATCATAATATTTAGTGTAATGTGTATCATCCTACCAAGACCTCATTTGCTGCAAAACACATAATTGTAAGAGTTTGGTTCCTTGCTCACAACATTTCATGTAATTACTCACCTCTTTCACCTTTACCCATCTGTTGCAATAATTTGTCTTCCTTTGGCTAACCTTTCAGACCAAAGTATTTACCCTCTCTTCCACTATAAAGGTTTATGATCCCGTAATGAACAACAATTATGATGGTATCTGATCACAGTGTGGATATTAACGACAGAAAATATCTGGACAATATGTCTTTACTCATCTCCTTGCAGGTTTGCACCAGATATCCTTCCAGTGTGCTCTAAGGTGTAATGACAGACAAAATGTTTTCTAAACATTTTTAGCAATTTGCAGAGAATTATTTAACCCACAGTGAGCAGTATACTTCACTGCCATATCATTCTATACATGAACGGAAGGATCAAGGTTTTCGACTGGTGTAAGTCACCTGGACTCTGTTGATTTCAGTAGAACTACGTTCATTTAAGCCAACAGTGTGATCTATACACTTTTAGAATCTGACACAGTAAAGATTCTGAGAGAGGTAGACATTGCTAACTACTGGATATGCTGCTACAGACTACGAGAGTTGTCCACCTGAGAGCTTTGAATAGCAACAGAAGGCTGTATTAAATCCTGGTATTCAAACTTCAGTGCTCTACATGCTTAGGCTGACCAGGGACCTTGACTTCTTCATCTGCTCCTGTAGTACCCACTAGGGGCAAAACAAGTAAGAAGAGAATCACTGAAACTTTCTGCCACGTACCATGCTCCAGACCACTGCCCTCATAGCAGATTAGAGGGAGATCAGATTAGACACTAGATCATTTATTGTATGGGAACCTGCTGAAGTTGCATATCTGAATCTAAATCTCAAGTGTGCTAGGCAGTAGATTAAAATCTACACAATAGTTCCATAGCTTGGGTTCTTGGTAAACTTATTTTCCTAAACTTCAAGACTAGTGACCAGTTTAGAAATACAACCTATTAATAAAAAAAGAAAATAATAGAGCTGAAAGAGCCCAAAATAGCATTATATTAAATGGCAAACAATAACCTAGTATCTTCCTCTCCAAGTCCTCTAACAACAGGCAGCATTCAGTGGTAGTAATAGGTAGGCAAGGAAGGATCCAGATACCAGATGCAACACTGCACATTTCTTTCCTCTCTCTCTTTTCCTCTGCAGGAGTCCCTCACCCAGGAATAAAACAAAAATTCACATTCCTACTTCATCTCAAACACAAGCACAGAAGCCCTGGGGGGTGAAGAAGGAAGTGAAGGGGAATGGTATAAGGAGTCCTTCTACAGGCATTTCTAGCTGAGATCCCAGCTTCCAACCATCATTGTAGTTTTGCCCCTGTCAGAACCACACTTCACTACTTTGATTAGTTTAAACTTGCAGTTCCCCATTCTCAGATTTAAACAGTCAGTGCATTCTTCAGTTAAATCTATTATATCTTGGAATCCTTCTGTTTCACGGGAATATGTATGTACCAGTGGAATAAATATGACATAATATGGTACATATTGTGAGCATTGTCTACATTTCTATAGTTAACCATGTTTATGTCACAGAATTTCTCATGTAAATAATTGGCTGCTTAACACACACAGAGTTCTTCTTACACTAACTAGTCTTTGAGAATCCCCCAATTCAGAATACAAACACCATTACTAAAGGAAAGAAAGTCTTCCAAATAAAGGTACACATAATATTCAGAGTAAATCCCATTTAAGATAGGATACTTCTATTCCTGAGTAGACAGAATAATGGGTTCCAAGCACTCAAGTCTGGTCAGAGATCTAGGCCACTCACCAGAAGGCACTCCTATCAGCTCCCATTCTAACCATTCAACTTCAAAGACTCTTCGAAAGTACAGAATGGAGTTATTTTTTTCCTGCTAACACTTTCATTAAACCTCTTCATATGAAAGAAATTAAAGTTACTTTTCAGGCATGCCTGTTGAAGAGTGCCAATTTTCAACCCAATGGGAATTTAAAAAAAAAGATAAACTTAGTATTCATTCTTATCTGGAAAGTGTCTCTCCCCTCCCCAAATCTTGTTTATGTACATACATACATGTATGATTTACTTCAGGTAGAAGGACAGTGGGAGATGTAGAAGAACCCTCTCCAAAATAAAAATATTGAAAGTATAAAAAGAGGAAAGCAAAAGAGTTATGTAAAGTGTTAAAGGGAAATAAAGATTTTATACATATTTTCACTGTTAGCATGAGTAATACGTAAAATGGATTTGGGTTAGGTTACCAGCTTTTATCCAGATTATCCAGACAATCAGCATCTGTTTTAAGTCCCCTATGTAACCATCTGTGGTAATGTCACATGAAGGATTAGCCTTATCTGACATTTGTAATGAATATACGGATGGAAGAAGAGGAAGGAGCGTGAAATGGAGTACAATTGTTAAAACTTAAAATCAGGTGAAAACACATCTTTATTTGCTGATTCTGATAATAACTGTGGGGGTTTTTGACTTTTCAAACATTAGCGTATGTATTAAAAAGCAACATATCCTCATTGATTTTTTAAAGAAAAGCAGGCAAATTGAGAAAAAATAATTTAATATATTTTTATATTTGACCTTTTAAACATAACTAGAACATTAAATAAAAATAAAGCCTAATTCTCCATGTTCAGTTATGACAGATGGGTGTGATCACACAAACATCAAAGGCAGGCTTACCCTGATCCTGTGAAGTGGTAAGTGCCTCCTGAAAGGTCCTGAGTGCCTTCTAATCCTACTGAGGATAGGCTGCAAGTGCATCAAGAGGTAACGGGAGTAAGTAACAAGGGTAATAGTGGTCTTTCCTGTCCACAGGAGGAACAATATACATATGAACAGAAAAGATCTGATATGTTAGGAAATAGCCTGATTTATCTAAACATAGAGATCAGAAATTGCAAAGATGTGTGTGTATTTTCCACTTTCCGTAAGCTTATATTGTATGTATAGCGTGGCCTTAGGCACAGAGCATGCGACTCTAATGCAGAAAATCTGGCTTCTCTTCCAGGGTCTGTTATTTGCACAATATTGCACAGTGCCCCAGGCCAGTATCTTTACCTCTTGGCATCAGTGCCTTCTTTCCACAAACAGTGAAATTGAAATCACCTCTTCTCAATAGATCATGAAGTTGTGCAAAAGTGACAAGACATAAGAATCTATTACCATGATTAGTTTTAATGTATCAGAATGTATGGTGAAAACGCTCATTTTTGAAGCAGAAAGAGAAACTCAAATTAAATCCTAGGAAATGTTTTGATTTGGGGGTTTTCCCTTTGGGTGCTACCAAATACTCAGGGATAGGGAAAATGAGAATAAAAGATCCTATAAACCTGAGGTAGGTAGCACTACCTTTGGAAGAACAACTGAATGACTGTCAATCAGGCCAAGTTCACCAGGAAAAATCTTTTCATCGTAAGATGGCCAGGTAAAAGGTCTAAATGAAGATTGGGCTGCGTGGTTTGAGGCTAGGTGATATGAGAACATAGTAAATAGTACTGCAGTGGAGTGTAGCAGGTAAACAAACAAGGTATATTGTGACAAAGCCAACCATTCCTCCCCAGTTTAAAACAAGCCTGCTAAGTCACACAGCAAAAGTACCTTGTGCAAAGTCACAGATGGTATCTAGGGTAGCTTGACAGCTAAGCCTCAGCCAGTTTTATCTCATCTCAATGAAACTCTAGGATGATTCCTATCGGTCATATAAGACATGAATATCTCATTTCCTTTGGTGAAATGGCCACAATTAATAGCTGATATTAAAAAAAGGCTTCTTCATATGTGTATTATTAGATGTCACATGTCCATGAGGTGGCTCAACACTTTTTTTTTTTCCAGATATCCAGATAGTGCTGTTACCAGGCAGAATGTCACTAATGACTACATTTTATAAATTTGTGTGAGACATTTTTATAGCACATGCTGTATTGGCACCATTGCCCATACTGCATGCAATTACTTTGTTGTTGCTGTTGTTGCTGAGGGCCAAGCTCTAACAAATTAAATTTAGAGAAGGGAAATAGGCTTATATGCAAATGGAATTAAATGCTGACACAAGGATAAAACAGCACTGGATTTAGACAGGGCTCTCCCCCCGACTTTTTAACCAATCATTAGATTTAAATTGAGCAGACAGTTTCATCTTTGATTTAACTCCATTGTAATCAATGGAACTGCAGTAGGGATGAACCCGGAGCAATATGTTTTTGACTGTTTTTATGCAATGGCTATCCAGAATGAAGTAGATGAAACAGATTTTTTTTGCTTATAATTTATGAAATTATTTCCCTGTCCCCAAATCCCTACATCAACGAAATGAGTTAGTGCATAAAAATGGATAAAGTAGGCAGCTGCATGCCAAATACCAACTGCTGACCACAGGCTCTGTACCCATAAACCCAAAGCCAAAACATTTATCTGACTTACCTGTGATGTGGAAAGAACTCGCTAATGGTGTAAGTACAGCTGGATAATTGCACGGTTTCTCCTCAATATCACTTGCACTGTATAAAAACAATAAAGTACATTTAGTGTTTCTATAATATTAGTATTACATATAAATAATTGCTGAATTTAGAAAATTATGTTCTTTGGTGATCTACAGAAGACCTGGGAAGAATAATGATTGTTGGTCTGATCATTGCATTAGACAAGATCCATATCTGAGTAAACTTTTAGAACCCCTGGTTGCATTTTGTGCCTTTATTACATGACTGCTCCTATACATGGCCTCCTCCCTTACCTGTCTCCACTGGCACTTCTTGTGGAAAGAATAAATTGTTTATCAAAATACTTTGTAAATTAATGTAGGACCAAAGGACTCTGGCAACATGCACTGTATATGGGACTAATGAGGAATTAGGGATCATTGCTCGTACAAATCTGACAGACCCTGATTTTTTTCGGCACCTTGTTTTTTAGCACCTAATCCTCTTCATTTTTCTCTCTTTTTCTAGTTTTTCATTGCTTCTTTTCAGCTGACAGCTCATTGCTTATTCATTTATTCATGGGTCTTATTTTTTTTGGTTTTGAGGATTCTTTATTCGGTGGCAAGTTCAGAGGAATTACAGTTTGTTATTCCACACAGCCACTTCTCTGTATTAAAGCCATCAAATGATAGAGAGAACTTCTGTACAGGCATGAAGTTTTACCCTTATTGTGTCACAGTTTTCACTCTTATATTACTTTCTCCCACACAAACAAAGTTCTAGCTTCTTTTTCACTGTAGACATATAATGCTATTTTAGGTTACTGCTAATGGTTAACCACCTATATTTGAGGGAAGCATAACAGACCTCCTACTGGCTCCTATGACATGGTCACCATCAGCCAAAGTTTCCAGATGATCTGCCTATTAGAGTAGTACAGTGCTTTATACTTTGAGGCCCGTGGAGCCCCTGGGTCCACAATAGGTAATTAAGAGAAGTCTATTGTGAAGAAATGAGTCCACGCATCGAAAATATTTGTTAACTGCTACAGCAGTTATCTTCAGCTGGCAGAGTAGCCTTGGGACTATAGGTTCTCTAGGCAAAGACAGCAAAGCAGACAAATTTCAAAAAGCAAAACTAATTTCAAAGCAAGACTCAATTCAGATCAAATAGCCTTAGAAAAACATCTATTTCCTTTGTACACCTTGGCTTACATACATAAAAACAAGAGGTAAGAATCAAACAAGACAAATACCTAGCATTGCACTTAAATTGGTGGGATTACTGATCTTTGTTTACATTTGCTGTTCTGTAGCAAATCACTAGGGAAATAGCAAAACAGTGCTTATCACTACTACTATACTAAACAAAGGTGCTAGAATCAGGTCTGAAGCACATACAAATTTTTTTCCTTCCTCGAACATACATATTTGCTTCTTCCCCACCCATCCAAAAAAAATATACAGATATTTGCTACCAATGCATTTTCTTACTGGAGATTTTTGAAAGCATAATCAGAATTACTTTGGCAATACACAGTCCTATCAAAAGATGAACAACCAAGAGAATTACTGTGGTATCATGTATTTTAGTGAAAAGCTAGTTCCAAAAAAAAGGTGTAACTAAGTTAGGAAGACATAAGCCAATAAAAAGTGAGGAAACCAACTGCTTTCATAATACACATCCAGCTTTAAAAAGAAAGAGAAAATACTACCTTTGCAAGTACATAACCGTATAACTTACAGGAAAATTAAGATTTTACAGTTCAGCTACTAGTACTTTTCAGAACATGAAGCATGAAAGTCTGAGTATTCCCCTTTTTTCAAGCAGTAAAGGTTTCAAGTTTTTACCCTGTTCATATTTGTTACCACCTTCCCAGCATTTATATTTCATTGATTTCAAAACACAGAAAATGGTCCATCAAAATAAAACATTTTATAGATGTTACAAACTGTATTACAATCTAAATTTTCACCATGAAAACTACAGTAGTTTTCAAATGATACAACTTTATGCTTACTTTCTGGAGTTCTAGTTCTAAACATTTTGTTCTGTTTAGTGATTCAGTATGATCTGGTAGTAGTATACTCTAGAGTATTCATTCTTATGTGAAGAAAGCAGAGTTAGAGACAGTAACTAAGATTAGCATGAATTCAAGGGTCTAAGCAAAACTAAGATACAGGATCTTTGTTACTTAAGAAGTCAAACCTGCATTAAACTGCCCCTTTGAATATTACTAATATTAGTAAGAAAGTTTTCAACCCAAGCATTATAAGCATAATTTTTTTCCTAATCTTTCAACAGATGAAAAACAAAGAGCATTTTAAGGAGAGAAACTTGCGTCAGGCCTTATATCCATGAGAAAAACTTGCTGGATTACTATCAACCTAATAGAGTAACATTAACAGCTTGCCTTGAAACTTCAAGGTAAGTGGTCCATTAATTTTTAGATCTTTCTTCTACTCTAGCTTTGAATTTCTCCTTTTTGTCTACCAAAATACCCAAATTGATTTGTAGTTGCAAGAATGTTATTCTCCATGTGTTTCTTATGTCTGCAAAGAATCCGTTTCAAAACCAGTTAGGGCATTCAAACTGGAAAGCTGCTGTCCATGTAATGAGTTAATTAATTCACAGACATATTATAGGGTTTTAAGCTGAAATAATAGATAAAATGAATCTATTTAGTACTCTTTAAAACGCCTTTCAGTTCTGCGGGGTGACTGGCTGCTGTTCAGTGAAATCTCTCTGCTGCTCTGGAGCCCCCTGCCGTAATGTGAATACATACCTTGCCGATGCCAAGGCGACAGGGGTGGCTGCCTTTGCCTGGCCCCTTCATCTGGAAGAGCTAGCTAATTAAATCCACAGCTGCGAATGGCGCACAGCTCTCAGATGGACATAACATCCTGTACTCTGAATATTCCCCTCTTCATTTTTCCTCAATGCTAGAACCTTATCTCAATCTCTCACCCAAACTAAATGATGTTCCTAAAGAAAGTTTTATACTCCTTTGGGAAGAAAGTAGTTACATGGAGAGTCAGAAAAGAGTCTTTTACACAAAACAAAAGAAAAAACAAAGGATTCAAAATCTTCTATTCTGTAATCATCATAGTAATGAAACGAATATCCAACATAGAATTCGGAAATGGGTTCATTGTGAGAAACTGCCCTATTAATTGGTGAGCAGCCACAACAAAGATAGAAAAAACAAGTACAACTAAAAGGAATCATCCAAACACAGAATCTGAGAAATATTCCATGAAAGCATTTTACCACCTCTAATACGATGAAGCACACAGCTTGCAAATACATAGTCCAAATAGTAGGGGGCGGGGGTGGAAGTTAGATTTTGAACTCAAGTTAAAATGAACCATTGGTTGGCACTGAACTGTGAAACAGGAGAATCTGGATTCTGTTTGCAGTGCTGTGTCGGACTTGTTATAAACTCCGAAGGGGTCACTACTTGACTCTGTGCCTCAGTATCCTCCATTCTTATTCTCGACTCTGATGAGCTACAGAAGGTATGGACCAGTTCTCACAGTGGACACATCTACCCCAAAATGAGAAGAGTAACAGAGGGGTGTCAGTGAAAACATTCCCAGACTAGCTTTACTCTCACTGGCCTGCTCAACTATCCTAGTTGCCCCAATAAGCACTCAGGATATCTGGCAGATTTTTGCATCCTGTGCTGTAGCCCATGTTTTCTGTCCAAGTCCCTTGATAAAGTTTCTTTCAGCTGTTGCCTGCCAGTCCTTCACTCCCACCACTTAATTACAGTGTGCAATAGTCACTTTGTATAGGTAGCACCTCGATCTCAACTGGATCTTTTAGGTACCACTTTACAACACATAAAACTAGGTGCTGCTGAAATACAAGCAACTTTCTTGCACTGATGGTTTGTTGATTAACTAGCCCTGCTTTTCTTCAAATTTGGTGTTTAGAAGCATTTCCTGCACTTCTGAGCAATTCATACGCCATCTGCCTAGAGTGCAGACCTCTGTAGTTAGTGTACTGAGCAGTCAAAGAGCCAGTCCGTGCCCTCTACACCAGTCCCTGCAGCACAGACACATACCTGTAACATGCCAGGTAGCAGGTGTATTGCCTCCTTGTGCAAGCACTGCAACAGCCACTGCACAGGTGGTTGGTTAATGCCAACAATATGATGCATATTTCCTGTGCTGAGGGGAACTGCATCTTTCAGGAATTGTATCAGGCTCTGGCAAAAAAGTAATACAGCCAGGGAGAACATATTTCAGTATGAGTGAGCTAATTATAATTTTGGCTCCTAAAGCTTTCTAACAGCCAAAATATAAAGTCCAGCTGGCATGTCCTTCCGCCTGCCTGAAGGAAATAATCCCAATTTATAGCATAATCAAAAATCATGTTTCCATATTTTTGGGGTTTTATAAGTTACTGCCAATACATCAGCCTATGGAAAAGCCTCAGATTGCTTTCCAAGTGATGGAGTGCCAGGAAGAAAAAGTTGCAATGTATACACATTTTACTGCCTCTACACTGGTTTAAAAAGCACACAGGATTGCCTGGCTGCAAGTGAGGGTAAAAGAAATAGCAGTCAAGTAAGGACTTGGTGAATCACATAGCCCTGTGCAATTAAGGGGCCATTGTTAATTTTCAGATTGTCATAAATCCATTGGAGAATTTGAGACAATTCAAAAACCAATTACAATAGAATGAGGAGAGGATTGGGCAATCAGCTGAAATGAAATCCAGCCCACAAAATGTTGCAAAAAACTAGCCCTGAAATATGCTCGGAGAATAAAAGGCATATGGAACTGAGCGACTCCGCGCATATAGTCTTTTAAAGACCAAAGTTATTTGGCAGGAAGGCAGAGTGTGTTGCATAGCTCTGAACACTGTTTTGCTAAGTACACTGGGTCTTCTTTGTTTCAGTCAATTATATGCTAAAAATGTTGAAACTACCACAGATGTAGCAGGAAGCAGCTGTATGGTTTTCACTCACTATACCTGTAGCAATAAATAAATAAATATTTCTCAGAAAAATACAATAGCACTACTTGCCCTGAAATAGCATTTTGAGTATGCACCTGCAAGGGCAGATAAATTTTTCTACATCTCATAACCAAAACACTGCACCACAAATAGCAGTTTGCAATGATCAAAACAGCATTCATACATCTATTTTTAAGTGATGTTTCTTTAGAGATATAATTACAATTTTGATTACTTGTGCACCAATGTAAACTAAATGAACATATTCTAGGTTTTATTGAAAAAATGTAAGGGACCAATCCTACAAACTTTATTAAAATGAGCCAGTCTTAAATAATCAACAACACAGACTTCAGAGTGGCTCTTTGTGTATGTAAGAAGTTTATGTGGTAACCCTAAATGACTTAAAGCCTAGACCTGAGATCTTGATTAGTAAACTTGCAAACCAAGGACAGGAAACCACATTTACTCTCCGGCTGACAGTCACCTCGTGGGATCCGTAGTACCTGAAGTGTTGTAAAGCTTAAAATTGGTTCAGGTTCTGAGATTGGAAGTCGAATAGGGTAGCCTCCTGCCTTCTATGGTGCATTGTGACTTGAATGCAGTTTTCTTTGCCACACTCATACACTCTTCGTTTGTATGCTCAGGTATTCAAATTCCTTCAGTTTAAGTCAATGCTTGTCCAAACCATCCTGTTTACCACCAGAATCTAGATGGGAGAGGGCTTTGTTAGTGGAGCACCTGAAGAAGCTGATAGTTTCAGCAATTTCTGCAATTGCAGAAATTCTGTAACATTCTTTCAATAGTTAAAAAATGTGCAAACTTAAAGCATGCTTTGGATGGCAATAAAGACAGAACGGAAACCTGCCTCTATACACGGTCTCCTACTTTAGCCTTTGGCCTTTTTAACACCAAACCCTTCGACTGCTCTCTGTGCCTCTCCACAGTGTGCATTACATAATTACACTGTAAAGGGTGTCGTTTGAAGTACCAGCATTTTTTGACCTCCTAGTTCAAGATATTGCTACATTATCATGACATATATTTCTTTCATAACAGTGAACCACCTACCAGTCTCCCAGTACTAATACCTACTTATTTACTAACAACTACAGCCAGAAGCCTGATTTTCCCTCAGGATCCCTGAGAATTTTCTCTCTTATCAGTTGAATACAAAATTCCATACATCTTTATACCTTGACTTCCTGGGTACCTTAACTACATGTCCTTTTGAGATAACATTTCCTTGGTAGGGATCAAGTTTGTGGCCAACCAAAGCTGAGGAATAGCAAGCATTCAGGGACAGTAATCATATAGCAAATTTACTGATAAGATTATACAAGTGAGGGCTACCAGTACCGAGTAGCAGTGAAAACAGCCTCCTGCATCCAGAGAAAGAAAATACCAGGCCACTGAGTCACGTGTTTGGGGGTAGTGGCGAGGACAGGGGAAGACAGAATATTCAAAAAGCCACCACTGTCACATAGTAGGAAGGAATGGACTGGTTTCCATATGGACAACAGCACCGACTGGAGCAACCACCTCTAGTGCATCAGAGGTCTTAACTCAGATGAGCTTCTGAGGGAAGATGCAGTTTTCCAGGTGTGGGGCTGGAGGGATTGCCGCGGTCCTCTCCCTGGGGCGGGGGCAGGTGGAGGCAGTGTCCTTGCCTGCAGCAGTGAGCTAGCAGTATGTCTGGCAGCGAAGACAGCCTACATCATCTTGGACTGTACTAACAGCATCATCAGCAGATTGAGGGAAGGGAATAGAGACTCATCACCTGTTAGACCACATCTATAATACTGTATTTGGGTTTGGGATCTCCACCACTAGAAAGACACTGGTAAACTGGTGAGCCACCAACACGGACAGGGGCAGAATATATACATATATATTCTATTTTATATATATCTATATATAAAAGAATTCCATGGAGGGTAACTAACTGCATAGAAACCACCATAGGCATTTCTTGACTCACAAGTGGCTGTAGGCTAGAAAAACATATAGGGGATATATTTGATGTATATTTTCATATTTTTCTCTAGGTGGGGTTTTGGGKTTTTTTTTGCTACTGTTAGAAACAGGATACTGGTCTAGACAGACCTTTAATGTGATTCAATATGAAAGTTTTTCAACTGTTTCAGTAACATGCTAAGTTTACTACCTCAAATATCCACACAATTGAAAAGAATCCCAATATTTAGAGGGGTTTGGATTAGCTCCTGTTTTCCATAAGGAAAGTATGAGGTTCAGGAGACTGGAAGACAAGATGAGCCGTAAGAGAATCAATCTGTAGACATGGTCCACAGAAGTCTGAGAACTACCAAATCACTAAGTACTCAAAATTGTGTGCAAAATATGAATAAAATATTGATTTCATTAAAAATGTTAAGGACTACTTAATTCAACAACATTTTATATGTTTGCATATTTATTTCCAAATTTGCATATCTGTTTGCATATATCTTGTAAAGCTGAACGTTAATTATACTTTAAAATCATGTATAAATTGTAACCAAGAATGTTGTATGAATTTTTGAAATAAGAGACACACTCAAGTACCATTAATTACAAACTGCCATTTAAAGCACACTGAAGCAGACCTCATATTGAAAAAATATTGAGCCCTTGACAAATAAAAAAGGCAGCAAGAGTTATTAGTTAGCCGATTAAATGGCGTCTCCTACAAGCATAGCACAGATTTTTTTTTTCTCCTTCTCCCTCCAGAGCATAGCTTACTTTTACTTAGAAGAGATACATGACAATTTGCTGGCCAAGATAAATACTGCTATATACTGCAAGTATTATACACTGGTTTATAATTTCTGTTTAGGGCAATTCTCTTTTTGAAGTTTTCTTCATATAGAAATGACAGTCAGTAATATGTAACAATAGACAAAAAAACCTTCATGGGTTACCTTAATGGACTAGTGTCCAATGAGGTGAGTTGAAGTGATTTTATCACATGCTAATTAGATTTGTGAAATGATTCTGGGTAATTTAAAAAGCATTTTCACAAGGTCAAATCTCAAGCAGCTTCCAAAAACCTAGACTTGCTAAGTATACAAGATATGATGATCTGACTATCACTTAAAGTGGCAATTAGAGATAGTCAAATTTCTAATAGTTTTAGATATAAACCCAAGGTCAGGTATCCCAGTAATCAGTAAGAGCCAGAAGTTTCCTAAAAAACTTTTCCTTAAGAATATTGCAAAAGTATTATTTGCTCGTTAGTTTTGAGAAGATGCGTAGAAGATCCATTAATATTGAAAGAGCAAAATTCAAACTTACACCTTAGATACAGAAGGCTTGGCAAGTTTATTAGTGCAAATCAGTGTTGCTGCCCTTAAAAGTTACCTATCTCTGTAAAAGGTTATCCCCTTAAGCAGGGACAGCAGAAAGGTAAAAATCCACATCTCTCCCTAGTAACTCCAAACCTGACATCTTACTTTACATGAACAATGAAGCTGAGTTTGCATTAATCCATCAGGTTGGAAAGTATATAAGCAGAGATACAAACTCGCATATCTTGTTCTGCTAGCTTTGCCTCAGGGGTGGTAACTTGAGTGCAAGGAGCAGAATGACACTCGGGAGCCGTGAAGTCTCAAACTTCTGCATGATCTATGCAAATAGGACCACCTCCATCAGCTTTAGTGATGTTGCACATACAGATTGAATTTGGCCTGCATAGGTCTGGCCTAACATTGGCATGTTATCAGCCATTCACGCTCCTTGGTCAAGGAAGGGAACTTTCTTTAAATCTATGGAAACTTCTTTACGTGATCTGTATTTCCCATTAGAAATACAGACCACTACAGCGAGAGGGAGAGCCAAGAGATGCGCCACAGAAATACAATTCTCTGGTTACCACAGTGTTAAAATTTGATTACAGGAAAATAGCCAAAGAGCAGCCACCTTATACACACAAAACTCTCACTTAATCCTGTGTTCTGAGACACACCTATTCTCCCCGCACATCCTTTCTTCTTCAGACCACACTTGAGACTAAGCAAGTGGTTCCATTAGAGGACAGACATACTCTAGCACAGAGGAATATGGTTAACATTTACCCTTGCTTCTACCACCATGCAACCACTGTTCACATTTGCAGTTTGTAAATTTTCATAGCTGTAGATTCATGGTAGACTATGTCAGTGGTAAAAAATCAGGGCCAATTTTCTTCCTCTCTGCAGGAAAATAATGTGAAACCCCATGAGTTTTGACTTTCAATTTTTCAAGATTTTCTAATTTTTCTTTCCCTTTTCACAAAATAGTCTGCAGAAGGAAAGATTATGCCCTAATTCCTGTGATCTTTCACAAAATCACATACCAACGCGTCTAACAGTAACTGATTTTTGGCCTTGGTTCGTTTTCCTGTATCAGCTATGTAAGTATTTAAAAACAAACAAACAAACAAACAAACAAACCCACCAAACCAAAAAAACCATCAAACCAAAAAAAAACCAAAAAGCAAAAATGGACAAAGCTAACTTTTATCAACATGGCTCTGAGTTGTTACTGAATATTCATTAACCTGTTTAGATCCCGAGGTCAGCTATATTTATATATATGTGTGTGCAAAGTAAAGCAAGATAGCAAAGTGTAGAGCTTACAGAACTTAGTTCTTAAAATTAGCAACCAGCACAGGATTAAGCATAAACTTCCACCATGGTTAAAAATGTAATGACTCGGTTACCAGCCATGTGATGCTTTTCTTCAAATGCACATGTCCTTCACCTACAACCATGGAACATTTATTTTGAAAACAGGAAAAAGGAAAAGGGTGCTTCTGCTTCTTGAAACTAAGACATTCCTACAGACAGGAGAGAAGAGAGGAACCTGACGGGTTCCTGTAAATTTCATGGCTGTAATTTTCCATTCCAATGAGGATCTATAGAGAATTAATTACTACAGTGCTGGACAGGCAACAAATACTTGTTCCTCCTGATAGATTACACTCTAATGGCAAGAAAATGTCATGGTTGAGGCACTAATGAGTATTAGATAACCCATTTGTTTGTAATAGTAGTGCATTCTGTAGTTCCTGTAATAGGACATCATATTGATATTTTATTACAGAAGGGTCTAGAACTAGATTTTTGGAAGAATCAGGATCCAAACGCAGGTCTTTTTGTTGTAAAAGTGCCAGTTGCAGGGATAAGCCAAAATCCTGACTCAGTGCTATGCACACTTCAAACTCTGGTATGACTTTAGGTATCTAAGTATAGAATCCATTTCTTTCGCTGAGCTTTCATGATTATAGTTATTTAGGTAAACATGGAAGTAATATGGCAGAATAATTTAAAAAGATCCAACACATGCTAAACTAACATAGCTCAAACTTCAATTCCCTCTGTTCCTTTATTGTGGTTTGCTACCTTGACACAAACCAGCAACTGTATCAAATTTGGGACTCAGTAACTAATGAGTAGGTGGTAGTGGTATTAGTTAATAATGGCTCAGAAATGTTAATACAGCAATTCACAGTTTGTGTCATCTTTGTTTAATTTTAGTGTAGGTAGGTAAGTCTTTAAGGTCTGATAATAATCATTGTAGTTTGGCATATCCAAGACTTGCAAGACTAACAGAGGTAAGCTAATGTCTAACTAAAATCTTTTTCTTGATTTTTCAAGACTAATTATCCTCTCAAGTGTTTTAGCAGCAAATAAGTTTCTTAGCTGAAAGTAGTATATCTATCTCTAGCCATCACTTCTTCATTTATGCAAAAAGTACAAATACCAGTGTAGTTGTTGGTGATTTTCATACGCAGCATGCCTTAGATGACTGCTTTAAAGTATGAAGCAAAAAGTAAAGACCTGATAAATGTACTAACTCCTTACTATTTAGCAGGTCTAATTTTCAGTGTGATTCCCAATCAGTGAAAGAAATGGAGACAGAGCAGAGAGAAATTTTTTTTTCTCCTTTTTCAAATTAAAATAAAGAATAATTAATACAGAACAAATTCCTGTGAGAAAGTGGAGGGATTTTTTTAGGATGATAGTTGTACCTTGTCATTGTAGTCTTATCAATAGACCATATTCTGATCACATTTCATGAAGAACGGTGCAAAAGTAAGTTTCAAATTTTACAGGACATTTTGGTCTCATTGATATTTGTAAAAAAAAGGTCTGTACGTATTGCAAACACACCTTTAAACCATCAAAATGTTAGGTAGCCGTGGTTGGAAATGAGCTACTATCCTGTGCTTTCAGGTACTCTACAATGTGTGTCTCCTAGTCTTGGTTCCTCTAAAGGTGCAAGAAAGGCCATGGGCCTTAAAAGATAGCCCGTCAACTTTAGGACTAGCCTACTGGCTGCAGTTGTAGCCGTGATAAAAAGAGATCTTAGGCAGAGTTTTCTGCATTGCTTCCATTCTACAAGGAGCTCTCTGAACGTAACAGTGATCCACAAAGGAAAACATAGGGGTTGTGCTCTTTTGCTGGTTTTATATATTTTACAGAATGCCAAGATGATGTTGTTTCACAAGATGCTTAAAAGCTTATTTTTTGCTTTTTGAAATACACAGGAGACCAGGTTTTGCTCAGTGCTAATCCAAGTGGATGGAAGTGCTGAACCTTTGTCATTTTTTTTCCTCACAACTGTCGTTGCTTAGCATTTGAGGAATACTGAATATACTTCTGTTATGCTTGTTATAAACTTGAAGACAGCATTTTATGTAGTGTATTATCAATTACAGCTCTGTGAATTCTGCCTGGAGAAATATAAGGATATAATATACAGACAGTTTGTGGTGACAATCCACCTTTTCATGCACTCTCACGCACAGAAAGCACTAAAACAACAAAACCTCATTTGATAATGTCAGGAAAGATAGTCTCTAATCTTCAATAGCTTGATTTTTGCAACTACCAGGCTAATCTAAGTGTGATTATACTACTTCATCCTCAAAAACCCTGTTCTATAATGTGTAAGCAGTGATGTCAACATTGCAAAGGAAGGGCTGTGTGACCATTTTAACGATCCTATCACCTGCTTTCTAGCTGAGTGTCACTTTTTCAATGGTCATAGAAACTCTCACAACAGAGCCTGTCCAAAACTCAGTAGCAATCACCTGACATACTTAACTTTGTTTAGCTTTGGGTTTTTTAAACTAACCATGTATTTCATTCTAACATGAAATTAAAATTCATGTGAGAGTGAGAATATGGGCAATAGAAACCATTCACGAGTTGGATATGATAAAACTTTTGCTGAATGTATACAGAGCTGGCACACTGAGAAATTCCTGTGGACAGGTCTACTCTGAGCAATCTGATCAAGGAAGGGGCAGAAATAGAACAAAGTCTTAACTACACAGAAAGAGGTTTTTCTTTCCCAATATTGAAATGTCCAGTTTGATGAAGATAAAACCAATGCTACTGGCTTATTCAAAGATCAGTCAGTTGTACTAATAGAAAAGGCAGAGTTCTCTTGCTTTGAGAAGTGCCTGTGCAACATATGACACCAGAGAAAGCACAGAGCTCGATGACACTTGCTCTTGTAAGATCGCTTAATTTGGCTCTGAAATATGAACGCATTTATGGTTTTGTAAYCTAGTTTTGAGATGAGTTTTGCCAGCTAACTGTACACACAGCCTCACATTTCCAAATGTTGTACCAACCTAATTAAAAGGAACAGAAAATGAAGATTGCTTCCTTAATGCAAGATACTTTTCTAAAAGGATCAGTATATGAACATGAATATCCATAGATGTACAGATATCCAGATGTATCCATCCTTAAAGTAACTGCTTGGCTGAGTTGGAACCAACAAACAAGGAACTCTGAACCTTTGTCTTGGTCATGTTCTGAAAATTATTTCAGCTAGAGGGCGTTCAACTAACGTTTTTTACATGGCTGCACTTTTGACATTAACCTGTTAACAGATGTTCTCATCAGAAGGCTTCTTTCACTATAAGAGAAAAACCCTAATATTCTGTGCTGATTTTAAATTTCTCCATTATTCTGTATTCAAGGGCCTCAAACTTCACTGTGAAGTTGTAGCAACACAAGTATTAGTATCTCCCACAGAAATGTGTCTGCCATTTGTTCATGCTATAGCCATAGTATGAGCACCCTAATACAGCGATACCCCCAAAGTTCTCCAATTGTGAATGTGACAGTGATGCACATTATACTAATACAACAAAGTCATAATCCACAGAACAGATTACAGCAGCAATTTTGCCAGTATAATTTCACATACACAAAACTTCTACTGGCATAAAACAGACAGAAATCATACCTCATGTTACCCCAGCTTTCCTACTTGTTACAAGTGACGGCAGTAGCATAACTATAACCTTAAATATTTACCAATGCAACTATTTTAATTTGAGATATTACATTTGGGGTATTTACATGGGTAAAAGCTTCATATCAGTTGCAGCTTGGCTTCCCTGACCATGTGTCACATGTGGCTCCAGGGCACCAGCACCTCCACCTGGCTGCTTAAGTTTCCTTGGTGGAAGAAAGTCAGAGGCAGTTTCTTCATGTGTCCACCCATCAGGCTCTGCAAGAACAGAACATTTATTCCCGCCTCTTCAATGTAGGCAAGATGAGTGTATCAGCACCTTTTAACTGGCTGAAATAAGGGACCCAGAGCTCAAAGTGCTGGACCCTTTCTAAGCATGTATAACCTGGACAATCAACAAACAAGACAAATATAGGTCTATAAGCATGGGTTAGATAACAGTAGCTAGGCACTGAGGAAAGGCTAGTTAAACACTGAAATTTGTCTACAGAAACTGTAAGCTCTTCAATACTGATAATTCTCTGTCTGGCATGTCATAGGCTTAGCTGACTCTGTGTTGGGGCAGGGGGTCTGGTTAAGAGAATGCTATGATACCCCTTCAGTCCGTACTCTAAGAGGTTTCTTTTGCTGCCACCTCCCCCTCCGCAGATGAAGAACACAAGATAATACACATTGCAGCAAGTGACTCATTGTATTAGTAGATTTCCTTTATTAAATTTTATATATGAGAATTTCCATAATTTCATGGGTGCCACTTTAAAAAACAAAATACGCTGAACTTTCATTGTGCTGTGGGAAGCAAAGCTGAACAGCACATCAAGCAGTTATGGTATTACATATGGACTTCTGCTTCCTCCTGGGAGTTGTTTTCCTTAGAAACAAAGCTGATTCCTTTTTTCCACTTTGCTGATAGCTCTGTTCCTGCATAGTTTGTACTATGGTAGGAACTATTGTGCACCCTTCCCTCTCCCTCCCACCTCTGCATACCCACACACTTCCTCTTTTCCAGAACAAAAGCCTTTTCCAATTATTTAGGGAATTTCACAAAATTATATTCCATATCCTTATATAGTGATAAAAATTACAAAAGAATTGGTTCCAAAACATACTTTCAATAGGGTAAGCATAATTGTTACCCAGGAGCTATGTCCCTACCAACTTCGTATTTAATCTTAAAACAGTCATGAGAGAAAAGCTTTTGGGGAAGGTGGGTGCCCATACCCAGTTCTGGTTGCACTACCTGGGGTGAAAACAATTTGATTTCAGAGGATTTCTTATGCAAGGATTCCAGAATCAAAACTTACTATAAATTCTGGTTACCTTCAGATATTCCCAGTTACTGTCTTACGGAACTACCATTTGGGATTTAGTTCACAGTCTGCAAGCAGTAATGATAGAAAATCAAGACAGGGCAGGTTACTACAGCATAGTGATCAGACTCCTTGAAAATACACTCTATAACCTTTAGAAAAACAAGCTTCCAATAAACACAAGAAGCATGTTCCAGTCTATGATCAAGAATTCTCTTATCTCTTAACCCTGGTTCACAGGCTAATGAAACTACTTTGAGAAAACTGTCTTTAAGCATCTTCCCTTTATCCTTTCCAGAATTCTGCAGGCTGTATGGCTCATTACATGTTTCTCATAATACTGACTAGCCCCTGCCATAACCGGTCTCCTTGCTGCCTGAGTGCAGGAACTCCTCACATCAAATTAAAGGGCCAGAAGCACAGGACATTTCAAGAAGGACAAGGAGGTGGCAAAGCTCGCTGACTTTACAAGGAGCAACTGTTACACTTTCTTAAAGGAAGTATTTCATCTACTCAGGAAGTCTGGAAGATGTACTTCCTGGGAGAAGGTGGTTCAGTGCTGATAGTGCTGCTAATATAAACTGTATATAAGACTACTGTTATAATTTTAAAATTAAGAGATAGATGGCCAATCTTTCTGCCTTTTCCCTCTCTCAAACAAAGTCAGTAAGTGTTTTGTTGTTTTTTAAAGCTTTGCATTGACACAGTGCCGACCAAAGGCAAACACCACAAAATACAAGCACAGACCCAGCATGTCACTTTGCACAACAAAAATAGAATGGGGAAGAAGTGCTACTATGCTATGCAAAACATTTCCAGGCCTAATTAAAAAAGAAAAAAGAAGACCATTTTAGACTGAGTTAATTCTCCTTATCCTAGAAAACGGAATGGATTCAGACCCAGGCATGGGAACAAAAACAGTGCCACACAGTATTACAGGCAAAAAAATGCCTTAGTGAAAGTCCGTAGCATTCTGTAAACGAAGATTGAATGAAGAATTGCAAGCATCTGAACACTAAAAATTACTGGCTTTTATTACAATCCATAAGAAAATAGCACCTGAAACTGGAGGCAGATTTTTTTTGGAACATCTTATGAACTATTAACTTGGTTTAAAACATCTAGCGACACACACAGAACACGAGTGGAGTACTTGAGAGAGGGACTTGTCGGGCACTGTACTACAAAACACATACAGAGCCACAAACTGATCTGTGATTAGCACCAGGCAGTGGAGCAGCCCTTGATAATCAAGCCTCAGAATAGGATCAGACTAAGACCAGAGCTCTTCTTGCCAGTAGCAACCTTATTAGGCAAAGCACTGCCATTCCCCCCATTTCTAAATTGGAAAAAAAAAAAAAAATCTTTTTATTGATTATGCCTTTCTTTATGAAGAATAAGTTTTCAAACAGCATCGTAGAGCTTAATCAGTGGTCACTGTAAGCCCAATTCAACTTTCAGTGGATTCAACGAAAGGATTTTCCATTTACACTAATGGAGCTGTAGTAGGCCTTACTGGGCCAAGTTTACAGAGAGTACATCCCTGTAAATGTAGTCAAGTTGAAAACAATGGCACTGCTCATATAAGTAATGATAATTTTGTGCAAGTAATGCTCATCAGAAGGAAGGTGTTCAGGATACAGCCCTACTGATAGCTTTTGTGGCACAAAATCACCTTGGCAAAAAAGAATAAGGCTACCTATACTGAAGTTTAAAAAAGAGGAAAATATACTTTGCTATAGAACAGACAAAACCAGAGTGTGACTTTGGGTACTTCCTTATCACACAAACCCCAAAATATCACAGAAAAAATCACTCAGTGGTTTCAATCACCCATACAGCATGAAAGTAAGTGTTATTCATTTCATAACAATTTGTGATGGTTCTGAAACAATAAAGAAAACCTGCAAATTACACTGATACAATAAAGACTTGATTATGTAACTGCTTTGCCTATTTCACTGCAGCAATAAGCAAGCAAATAGAGACTGAATGGAACACAATTTAGCAATCTCATACTGCAAAAGAATATTCACTCGTGTTACTGGTTCAGCTACTTAAAATAAATAATTTTGGTAAATCATCATTAGGGGACCTTATTTAATGAATTTTCACAAGCTACATCACAATGATCCTGAGACTAGTTTCATCGTGTTTGTGCTCCACTTCCAGATTTTCAAGACAGAACCGTTTTGCTCTCAAAAGATGGCAGAATACTTTTTACAAAACATGGTCAATGAATTTTTAAGGGGTCAGCATTCCATTTTTCAGAATTAATATTTTGAAATAATCTTCCTAAGTACTTTCTAAGTCAGAATACTTAAGCATATTAGAATTTATGAGTATATTTTAACCTCATTAGAGCCAATGGAAGGTAAGTACAGGCTTAAATATGGGGTTTTTTCCCTGAATCAGGATATTCAATTGTATTTTAGATTAAGACAGAAGAATGCTGATAATAATATCTCAGGCAGCTTTCAGAGTGCACATACAAGATGGTTTATACAAAACATGGCAATACAATACGCTAATAAACTCAGTTATTTCTTTTTTCCTGCTGTGGCAAGAAAAGACACTAACAATGCTGTTTAAGGGGTGATAGGAGGAAGAAGGTACTTTCTATTCACCTGCATGAAATCTAAATTTAAGAGAAGGTTTCTCTTCCCTGGTTGCTTCTCCTCAGAACCATGGACCTTCCCACACCACTGTGGGTGAGAAACCACATTTAAAATTTGATTCATTAATGCTGCTTGAAACATCATTAACTCATCCTTCATGCTCTATAAGCTGTGTCAGAAGGGGTCACAGAGTACTGGTGCTGGCCAGCAGCCCACAGCATGGCGAGCAGCCAGCCATTCTGCTATGGACTGGAGGGGGTTCCCAAGAGAATTTTAGAGAATTCTTCCATATTTCCACCTCTATTACAGCCCAAGATCTCCTGCAGAGTTTGCATGTACAGCCTATTGATACGGATACAAAATGCTATGCTCCTCTTGCTGCATTTTTATGCTGTTGACCAACAGTTATTTGTTCACCGAATGCTTTCATAAAGTAACCAAATCAGCATTAAGGTTTTTGTACAGTTTCATGCAGCTTAAGTGTGTGAACTTTTGGTCAAATCATATCCACACATGACTTCGCAGAATTGATAATTTAATTCCTGCTTTCCTTGCAAGCTGAGAAAAACAAATATAGGAATTAATGATACTATCTTGTCCAAGTTCCCTTTTTAGGAGGAAAATAATCTTCTTTGTTACAGTTTCCTGTACTTTAACATTCTTACCAATGAATTACCAGATTTGGTCCTGAAGCATTCTGTAGCAAGATTTGGAACATTTGTACATACTTTATGAAATGAAACAGTTACACATGGCTTCCAAGAAAACAAATTAATCAGAGCTTGTATATAAGAGAAATAGGCAGCACGGATTATGGAGAAAAAAAAATGCACTTTGGCATGGTACAACAGAAGTAGGCAATATCACCAATACATCATTCTCTCATGCATATTTATAAAGATCCATATGTAAAAGCTCCCACCCACAAATGCACAACACACAAAAATGCATAGTTCTTTGGGAAATTGACTTTGTATAATCTGATAGAAGAACTTTACTGCAGCATACTTGAAAATAGACTGAAAATTATTGCCCCACTTTGAACATTTCCTGAAATGCACTGTAATATCAGTACAAAGCTGACAGCATCAATCAGGAATCTTCAGAGATGCTTCATCTGATTTTTTCAGAGAGATGAGAAACAACAAAGTGACTGGACCAAGCAATTCCAGATACTTACAGCACATTAATCAATTTGAAATGAACTCCTTTTGTCTGTGGCTGTAATGGTTTAGAAGACATTTCCTAAACAAATAGATAATATTTTCTTTCCTATTGCAACTGATCAAACTCTGAGACTTCTACAAGAATTTAAAAAAAAAAAAACAAACACTAAACAATAGCAGTATTTTTTTTATTAAAGAGCATGCTTACAAATGTGAAATCACAGTTATAGAAGTTCAAATAAAGCTTATTTTTTATATTCTATCTGACCTTGGACTTGACAAAACTGTATACGGGTCAAGATTATGAAAGGGCTTGCATTACGTGAAGTTATTTAAGTATTGTTCAGACTGGTTTTCAGGATGAAATACTAGCTGAAGTTTGTATTTACTTCATGCGCAATCACTTTAACCTTGCTATTTGCACAGCAGATGTCTTCTTCACAAGACTACAGAAGCTATTGACTATAAATCTTGATAAGATAAGCTGTTCACTCCTTGCCTGTCAGAGCACTCTAAAAAGTCGCATAAAAGAAAACAATTACTGAATGGAGGCAAATACTAAATGCTGATCCTAGAGTTCTTACGGGGACTTCAATAGGACTTCTGTCCAAGTAAAACCAGCAGAATTAGAACCATTGTAAGAAAGTCATTATACAGAATTTGATTCATTTGTGTAATTTAATTCACATGAATGCCAAAACTGCAGTTACAATTTATTCTAATTGGCACCATTTCTGAAATCTCAATAGTTAAAAAGAAGATGAAATGAGCATAGTAATTCAGCTACCTCCTTTATCCTTGCACCTACCCATTCAGTCATCAGTGACACAATGTGTGGCTAAAGCAGGAGTGAGAAAGCTTGTATTCCCCATCCTATGGGGGAAGAGAGTGGCCAAGACAGCCAACTCAATAGTTTAAATTAAAAAAAGCCTCCACTGAGTGCTTTCCACTCTCTCTGGAAATAGTTTTGGAAAGCAGGTTCCATCCATCTTTCTGCTTTACTAAGTTGATTAAGGAATTTTGCTCCACTTACAAAAATGACACCAAATCAACACAAGAAGCAGCATTGAGGGCTCAAACCTCCTGTTAAGAGCAGAAAGGTATGAAAAATACACAGCCCATGGTATTTTGTGCGTGTGCGTGTTCACAATAATGGTTAAAGGAAAACTAGATGAGGTGGACTACCCTGCAGAGATGGGAAGATTGTTCCTTCATTTGGAGAGTTACTAACATGCTCAGGGCAAAGTTTCTAACTGATCCCAAAAAAGTCTGGCATTTTTAAATTTACATTAGTTGCCTTCAGAGAACTCACTATAAGGAGAAAAGTCTTATCTTCTTAATCTCTGTCCACAAAGTGAAACAGAAAACCACCACTCCTGTTCTTTCAGTTGTCTTCTACAAATTAACTTTCTAGAAATACAAACCTGATTCTCCTTTTACTTATGTGATGCTAATGAGCTGCTCCTGAACTTTCTGAAGTTGATAAGCAGTCAGGCTATTTTCTAGGTCAAAACTGACTTTTTGTGGGATAGTAATTCACTAATACTAAGCATCAAAAGATGCATTGTGAATGAAGTTCTTTTTTTATAGGATTCCATGCTTTGGCATGCAACATTCTACAGCCTTTAGACATCTGGAGATCTCAGAACAAATAGAAAAGTTATCTGCAACCCTACCTTAAAAGAAGACTTAATGGATAAAATAACCAAATAATTGGCCAATCACACAAGAATGCCATATCACAGTACCACCTTTAAATCATATGTACATAGGGACAGGCCTCAAAACCCAACATTAGAATACTATACATATGCTGTTCAGCTAATCTGTGTATACTCAGTCCAATAAACTGGATTTACTCAATTCATACAGGGGATTCTGCACTAGCAAGACCACAGTCACCATTTGTGTGCTGCAGTTCAGTCTCCTTTGCCTGCATGCTGTTGTCAAAGCCTTCTGAAAAGCAGAGATTCCCTACTGCACTTTCTGAATTAGAAGAAACAGAGATTACAGAGGTATGCAATCTCTACTACATCCCCTTTGATACTTAAGTAGCTATCCAAAGAGTGAAACCAAGCAAGATGATATGACTGATTGAACTGATCCACTTGGATTGTTATTTATCACATTGTTCTTCTCCAAGTGAGCACAGAGACTTAACACAAGTAATGAAGACAGCCATTCTTCAGCTTCCTAGAATCGAAGTTTAACAGATCTGCTAGTGATTCTCCTAGCTCCCCCCCTCAGACTTCCCAAATTTATTTTCAGCAAACTAATCCCCATTCATTTTTGCCAAGTCTTCAAGTTTTTACTAAGTTAGAAAAGCATGATATATCTGTTTTCAGAGACCTCAGAGTCCACAATTTTCCATATCGTCATACGAGTGGTAGACCCTACTATCTGAGCACCATGACCCAAGTGTTCTTTCATAATTGCTGCACACAGTAAAGCAATTGTTTCGAGGCCATTTCAAATTCACCTCTTGTATGGAAGAGAAGAAAATAGTCATAAGATCAGATATGTAACCTTCTGAGAATGGGAAGTTACATGGTGACAGTGATGTGGGTGAGCCATAGAATCAGTTCTGCAACTGGAAAGCATTCCTAATAGACCTAAAAACAGCAGACTGAATAAATGTGATTGTGCACATGAAATTCATGATGCAGACCTATTTGCAGGAGAATATGCACAGAAGTAAGTGATTACTGTCTTATGGCAAATAAACATGACATAACATTATCTTTAGAGGAGACAAATTTCAAACTAAATTAAACATGATCTATCCATCCTTCATGGCAAAGTGTCATATCAGCTTTAGGAAACAATCTCATTGCTAGGAAGCCACAGGCATTGTATAAGTTAGGTGCATTTCCTTTAGCCTCATTGGACTGCTATACTACCTCCTGGTACATTTTTGTAATGTACCACAAGTCTGTTACCTGTTAACAGATACAAGATCATATGATCCAGATGCATCAGCATTCCAGACTCCTAAACTGTTCAAATATATTAATTCCCAACTTTTAAATTTGGTTTGCACAAGACATTGATACATATACAACTGTATCTACATATTTTTCTCTGCCTCAGTTCCCACAAAGGCTTTTTTTTGGCCTTTAATCAGAGGTTAAATCCCATCTCTTGCATGTTGTGGGCACCATAGGTAGACCTTTTCCCAGAAAAGTGTTATTAAATAGGACCTGCGTGCTTCAGAAGCACATCCTTTCTTTCTGTTGGAGCTTCACCTGACAAAGTTGATGACAAACCTTTCCTTTTTTTAAGCACCATCTTCTCCCCCTCTCCGGCATACACACATACTTGTTACAACATAAACAGTAAATTATTTTCATGCAAGTTGGTCAGTACCTTTTTCCAGAGATTTGGATACTTCCTACAGCATATTCACTTCACTGACTTAATTCAGATGTTAATGCTTCCAGGTAATACTTCTCCAAACCAGATACACTTCCATGATCTTCATGCTTAGTACATGCTTAGCTCACAAATTTCCTCTTTGAAAGAGCTTCCACAGAAAAAAGTAAATTCAGACTTCAGCTAACAAGCACCAGAAGTTTCAAAGGAAAAAAAAAAAAAAAAAAGCTACATTTCCTACGAAACTTATTTTCCCCATGCATACTTGTACTCAAATACACCTCTACAGTCTACAAGGAGCCATCCACAATGTCCAGTTCTACACTCTAGCACACAAATCTAACGCTAAACCTGGAAAGTAGACTGAAATATGCTATTTCTAGTGGCTGTTTGCCTCCATTGCAATCCCTTGTTATTTTCTATTCCAAATCAGCTTGCATATTGTAACCCACCTCCTACTCACAGGAGAGGAGGGAAAATTTAAAGCCCACATTTCTGCTTTGGCAGAATAACAGGACAAAATTCAGTTTAGAGAACAATAAAAAAAAAAAAAAAAAAAAAAAGAGAGAAGCAATTCAAAAAGATAAGAGTCCTTAAGCATCTACATTTTTTCCTACTATGCCTTGTTCATATCTCCAGCTGCCAGTCTGTCAAGTCTGACAATAACTGCTGTGATAGAAATCTGCTAATGAAAATAGGATGCCGCGAACAGCCTGTTTAATGAAACAGTGGGAAGCTCACATTACCAATAAACACAGGAAGTGTGAGAAGCCTTGGCAAAAGCCAAGTAAAGTGCCACTTTTCTGCTCTGTACTTGAGCAGCCCTTTTTATTGGTTATCTTTACGATGGAGCGGAGAAATTCAGGACTTCTACATGTGGATTCATAAATATGTTAATGTAATACCATGTGATTCTACCTGCTCCAGAATAAGAATACTTTGTTCTGATTCAGATGTTCTGCTTCTAAAGCTTTGATTCATAATTTCATGGAAACATGAATGCAGGCATGGAGAGCTTGCTGGACTGGAAATATGCGTTTCAATGTGGACCTCTGCTTTGGTAGCAGTAAATCTGGAAAGGAGCACCAAAATAGGCCATAATCTGTTCTGCAGTCACAGGAGATATGTAATGGAAATAATTTCATATTAGCTACAATATTGGGACTGTAATTATTCCTGAAAACAACACAGTATTGGAGGTTAAAAAACAAAACAAAACAAACCTAAGTGGAACAACTGAGTAGAACACTTTCTATCTGTCAGTACAGAAATATGCATAAGACAAGAAGTCACACACTGGTTTTCTTTGTTCACAGTGCACACCAGTGACAAGGACATCATTTATTTCTGATTAGAGGTGGATCTGAAAATCGGTCAGTTTCAGTTAGCTTAGAGGAGGCCAACTATGGAAACACCACAGCAATTGGAATATTGTACTCAATAAGAAACATATGAAAGAAGGTTTTGGAAGGGGTTAAACCTGACTGAACTATAAAAATGCATCTATGGTAAGAATATACTGAAAACAAACAAACAAACAAAATCTCAAAAGTGTTTGCATTTGTTTCTTTTGGGGAGCTAGCATCTATATGATGAAAAAGGGTTGAATGATCAGATTAGATTTTATTACAATCCAAAATGAAAAACTTTAGAGGTTAGCCATGCTGGGAGTTCTAGAATCACTTTCTGGTGAAGCAGTTAGAATCATAGTTATTTGCCCAAGTAAGTCACATAATCTAGCATTAAGCTTATTAAATAAGCAACCTGATATGGTAAGCAATTTAAAATCCAAAATGCGACAGGACAGATTGACACCATCAAAAATTCATGACCTTGGTCTCATTAAGAAGGTGCATGAGACCAAAACCTTTAGAAATATGGGAGAAAAGCAAGCTCTCCAAGTCCAGAATAAAGCTAAAAAAACCCAACCACGCTGCAAGTCATGAACTGTCCTATGGTAGTGGTTCAGAGAAAAGGCTCAGATGTCTATGGATCAGCAGATAGGTACTCTCAGTAACTTGCAGAATGATAAAAAGCCCACCACTTCCGTATACACCCATAAGATGTTTAAAAAGACATTTTCTGCTAGAAACCAAGAAAGCATTATAGGAGCGAGGGTGAAGAATAAAGAAAAAGTGGTCAATACCAAATACTTATTCACACTGCATGTGAGTAACAGCAAGGTGCGGGTAACAGCAAGGTTCTGATGAGTACGTTTTGAAAAAACAGAAGAGCATACATTAAATATCCTCTCCCTCAATGCACACTTTGAGAGACTGTTTCCTGAGACTGCTACTGTTTGGCTCAGGCTTGAAACAAATATGTTTTATCAGAAAAATAAGGCATTTTGGATGGGACGAGGAGTACAATGGTTTAGATGATTTTCAAGATCAAAATCAGTAGAAAACCACAACAAAGCAACTCTAGAGAAGAGCAGAATCGAACCAGTACAAATCTATGTAAAGCATACTCTGACAATGTAACTGCCTCAGGAAACAAGAAAGAGTACAAAGATTCCATATACATATTTTTCATTCATTCAAAGGAAGTTTCTACTGTTCTAAGAGAAAGCAATCTCAAAACCCTGGAGTGTTCAATATCAAAYACTTAAAAAATTGGATATCTAAATAATTAAAAAACATCCCTCACAGCTGAGGACCTCACCAACAGCAAAAAGCTAAGTTGCCCTTGGCCACCTCCAAGGAGATACCTTACCATGCAACAAATGTGACCAAAACCAGATAATCATCATTTTTTCCTAGCAAGAAATGTGTGCCAGAAAAAAATGAGAAAACTGGCATTGGTTAGCTGAACCATAAGCCATTTACTACTACTGTCTAACGTCGCCTAGCAATTCCCTTCAGAGAATATAGATGTAGGTTTGTAGCATGCAGAGACAAAAATTTGCCAACTGAATCTTGATAACAGATTAAAGATGGGTACTTTTTAAAATGTGATGTAGATAAGATGCAGTAATCTATGGCTAGATAATATTATGAAAAACCCTTTTTTCAAAATAAATACAGCCAAAGCGATTAGGGCAAGAACCTAACCCCTCTCAAAATTGCAATTGGTATTAATTTGTTTCCAACTAGTTGTAAGAGAAGAGTCCTTCTAAATTAGTCTCACATCCCAATGAAAACTTTGTTTGGGAATACTAAAAACATGCAATTGTGTATGTCAAATGATTTTTCAATAGACAAGATACATACCTGAATTAGCAATACTTACTGAATTTGTATAAGGTTAGCGTAAAGGGATCACATAATTTCAAGTGACAAACTGGATGAAAGCCACTATTCCAGACTAAACTGTCTTTGGGATGTGTATTCCAAAGTATTTCAAACAATGTAATTACTCAAGCAGCACTCTTTCTTTTCTCACTTGTGCAAACCCCTTAATAGCCACCCCCTTGCCTTGAGCCTTGAAAGTCACCAGTTTAAAAAAAAAAAAAAAAAAAAAAGGTCACTCATACGTCTCAGTTTCCCCAGTCCAACAGAAGGAGGTGCAAAGGCCAAGGCTTTTTGTTCAGTTTTCTGTCAGTACTGCTGTAGATGCCAGTACCAGGGAAGGAACTCAACCACAGCAACACTGATAAAGATTATCTGCAGGAACTACACTCTTCAGAAAGAATAGCCCAAAATCCAACAGGTATTAGAAAAAGACAGAGATGGGGTACACCTAACTGGCTTTATTGCCTGAGAAGGCCTCAGCTATGTAAGAACCACAGAAGATGAAAAGCACAATTCCAATTCACAGCAATGTTAATTATTTGTTCATGCACTGTTATCAGGATGTGTTACCTTGTATTCCAAACACTGTAAGTTCAGCCAAAAGTATAACAGCTGAGGTTAAAATGCATGCTGCAAGGAAACTGTACTTAGCATGTAGGGAAGTTATGCAATTGTGACATTTAATGGGTTCATTTGCCTGGGAAAGGAATATAGGAACAGTGATCTGCAATTTTAAGTGACCAACCTAACTGGGGAGAGGAAGTCTGGAAAAGTGCACTACGAGGTTTACGTTCCATTATTCAAGTGAATAATAATAACAACAGTCTTGGAATAAAGTGCAACTCTTCTAGTGTTATAGAGCAGTTTCTTAATATAAAAGGAGCATCCAGACATGGACTGAGGAGTGAGGATTAATCTATCAGGAAATTAAAGGTGTATAAATTATTTATGTAGCAGATTAACCAGAACTGAAAAATGAATGACAAAAGTAAAGGATAGGGAGTCAGCAAGTCCAGTGCATTTGTTACATTCTCAAGAACAGCCAACTTTTTTTTTTTTTAATCTAATACTTAAAATTTGGTTTTAAACTATTTTAGTTCTTTTCCTTTTTCTTGCTTTTCATTTTTAAATATTTTTGTTTCTCTGCAGGACTTCAGCTGCTGGCTGCACAGTTTTGGGCTCCATTCAGAAAGAGAAAAACAATCGCACGCAACCACCCTGAAACTGATTCATTGTTCTATGATCTTGCATTCTTAAGCGCATGAGTTCCCTTTAAAGCCAGCTGCACAAGGAATCACCGCAGTGGGCAGAGGGAAATATGCAAGCCTCCTCAAGAGCTCCCTTCTTTTTTTGTCAGAATGTGCCTTTTCAAGGTGTGCAAAGGAAGAAGGCACCAGAGATGTCTGGATTAAACCTTTCCTTGAGCTTTTTCCTTTTGAATTTTCTCCCTGTTTTCATATGACTGGGAAACACAGGGAGTTTCACCTTGATTGGCATAAGAATTCCAATTGCTTACAAAGTATATTGACATTAATAAATCATTCAATTAGTTCATTATTATTATGAAAAGTACAGTATCAATGCCAGTTAAGGTTTGAATGAAACAATCTGCAACAGAAACTTATCTCATGTTAGAACGTAAGATGCATCTTAGTATGCTGTACTCAGTACACAATTCACTGTGTATTTTAACTCTTTGTCAAAGAATCAGAGACTTCACCTTTATTGTATTAATTATTTATGTAATCCAGCTTCCCCATTTTCCCTCCCAGCCCCAAGGAGAACTCAAATCAAAGGTATTAAGGCACTAAGACCAAGTTCTCAAAAGCAGTTCAGACACTTGGACACATAAGGCTTGCTTCCATTGAAGTAAACAGCAAAAATCTTCAGAACTAACTGGAAGGAAAAACAAGGTTTTTACCTTGCCACATGTGGAGTTCCCTTGGCAGAGGACTTCCCAAGAATTGGAAAAGAAGAAGAATTCAGTCTTAAATTCTTAAAAGGAATAATAATTACTAAAGGATAATAATCAAAGAAAAATTATCAGGTTTAGTAGTTTGCCACTAGATGGAGCAATTTAATATTAAAATTTCTGTTTATAAAGAAAATTCTCTTGAAGTTTCAGATCTTTCACTAATACACCTTTCCCATTACCAAATTTATATTTTTTTTTCCTATTTGTGCTAAGGACACTTAGAAATACTTTGTCCTTGCAGATTATGCAAGTAAGAAGGAAGTTGCATATGAATAAACACAAACATTTCTAGATTTTACCTGTATTACAGCAAAGACTGGAAACAGTGTGAGGTAAACCGCAGTTCTAAAGCTCTTCAGTTAAACTATTTATTTCATTTAACCCCCAAACTACACCACAAAATTTTCAGAAACATTAAGCAGTAAGAAATATTAAGCAGTTTATCAGAGTATTATGCTCTCTGTTCACCACAGAATCAGAAGAACTTTTTGCCAGCAAAGATTATTCCAAACTAGAAGCCTTAAGCCTATCCTGAACCTTAGCCTAACTATTATATATTTAGAATTCTTCTACATTTTAATATCAAAACTCAGAATTAAGAAGATTTTATACTGGCGCATGTGAAAAAGATACTCTTGACCTTATTAACTAGAGTCCCAGTTTACATCAGTTGTACCTAAGATCCCTGGAGAACTACAGTGCCTTCTGTCAGTGCAAGACAAGAAGTTGAACCCATGTCTACCGAAATTTCAAATGTTCATTTCAAGCAACAATTTACAATTTCTGCTATCCAAAATACTTCCTGGTAACATCCATCTATACCTTAAAAAGGTGAGGTGTATGCTTAAAAAAATAAATAAAACAACAGTGTTGTTGCTGAATGCAGCTCTGAGGCACCAAAGGAAGTAAATCCCCAATGATTACATGGGTCTTACAATCCTTAAATACTGGATTTGCTGGGAAAAGGGGAAGCAATAAACAGAGTTAAGGACAGCCCGCAAATGGCAACCCCCAACCGACCTCAGCTTCACCTTTTTATTTTAATTACTTCTGTTGTATTATACTTATGAAATATTCATATTTTTGAAGTATGATTTGATAATCTGAATGTTATGAAAACAAGTAATAATATACTGTCTGCTCTATCTAAAGTCTGCATGCCTCATAATACAGTATACAACTTTATTACCCTGCCTATTATTGCACTTTTCTAATGTTCAATCAACTTCTACCTGCATAGCAGGTGTACATAACAACTGGATTTACTGTTATGTTTTGGTCCATGGTGAAAATACATGCTTTTAATGTCTAGATGTGGTCCTTTCTTCTAATAATTGTTACTATTATCTATCACGATTAATAAAAGAACAAACATTAGGCTGCTTATGCAACTCTTAAGGTAATTATGTACTTCTGTTCTATAGAATTTGGCGATGGTTCCAAAGATACTGGGGACATATAGATACGTGCTCATCACCTCCATCATTATTATGACCACATTCAGCTCAGGTCCAATTAAGCTAAGCCCTCCTACCTCAATCAAATAGTCTTTAAGGACACTGCAGTTCAAGATTGGCCTACTAGATGGATCTCAGGATGGAGAGAAAGAATATAGGACGGGAGGAGGGTAAACCTTATTATTTTATTTTTAGATTATTACACTTCGTTTTCATGCTTTGCTCCATCACTACACTACTTCCAGTAAGGTGGGGTGTGGGGGTGTGGAGTGTGTGGCCTGTGTAGGGAACAGACAGAAGAAAGCAAGGAACAACTCAAGAGGGAAAGAATGAGAGCACACTAAATAAGGCATTCCATTAGTTAGAGACATTTCTAACACTTGTGTAAAAGCTGCCATCGTTAAAGCTAACATGTCAACGCTGCACCAAGCAAAGAGGTAAATGAATGTAAAGAAAATCCAGGTTATCATGTTTCAAATATCAACCCAGTACACTTCAGCTCTCTCCTCCATTAACCCCACCTCAGTGTTTGCCTCTGGCTGACTGCTCCTTGACAGCATAGATACAGAAAACAGACCAAGGCTCCAAAACATTTTCCCACATGTTCTTCAGTATCTTCTAGCCCCATTTTTCTTATAAAGAAGAAACAAGTTCACTAACTGCAAACTAGCTGCTAGGCAGCAAACCAACTTGAAAGTGTTTCATATTTCTATTAGAATATTTCATTATGTGATTATAACAAATAGTTCAAATCCAAGGCCATACTGACAGTGTGGGATTTCAGCAAATGCTTTTCAAGATACATTGAAGCTACTTAGCCCAATTTGATTCAGCTTAGTGTTTGCTCTATAATATAAGAACAGGCTAAACCGTAACATTAACTGTTTACAAGAAAATGCAGTACACTATTAAAAAAAAAAAAAAAAGAAAAATAAAAATCACTGGCATCTATGTATCGAAGCAAATTAAGAGAAGCACAAGAATTTAATTGTTGTTGCTCTTTCAGATACCTAATCATTTCACTTTTCAGTCAGAAGAGCCACTCCACAATTAACTTTGCCACTAGTCTCCAGTATAGAAATCTTATCTAAGCCTTTTTACATTGTGTGTATTTTCAGGCAACACGAGAATGCCAGTAAATTTATTCACACAAGAGAAAATGCCTTTGAACATCCTGAAGATGCGTGAAAGTTTCAGTTACAGCTAGTTACAAAGGTATCCCAAATGGAATGTGTGTGACTAACTTCCCTGCTTGCCCGTATTATGACCATCCCACTCAAAGCAGAGGAGGGAAGTGGAAAAAAAGAAGGAAAAAGGGAAAAAAGAAGGAAAAAGGGAAAAAAGAAGGAAAAAGGGAAAAAAGAAGGAAAAAGGGAAAAAAGAAGGAAAAAGGGAAAAAAGAAAGAAAAAGGGAAAAAAGAAAGAAAAAGGGAAAAAAGAAAGAAAAAAGAGATACTATTCTTACTTCCTCACTTATGCTTAAACAACAGTATATTAAGTGGAATACACTGTAACAAGCCATCTCTGAACCAGAGCATTCAAAAGCAGTGGAACATGAATCAAAGCCATGTGAAGCTGCACTAAATTACATAAGAGCAAGTTTGTTTGCCATAGCATGAGAATAAAAGAATTGGGGGTGGGGGAAGACAGGGAGTGAAGAGAAGGAAGAGAGAAGGGGAAGCAGTAACATATTTGATATCAGCACTAACATTTTTTGAATGTCTTTCTCTTGATATTGTTTGATGCAATTGCCATTTTCTCTGAAAGTTCTTAAGTTCTCTTCTCTCCTGGGGATGTCAGTCTCAGCAGAGCAAGGTGAATGCAATTAGAGCTAGCTACAAACCTGCCTGGTAACTCTCTTGTTTTAAGTGTTCATTAGATGAAGATAGATCTGCCCTTTTAATTCGGAGACATTGCATACTAAGTACAAGTTAATAACTACTTAGGACTTCAATCCCTGACAGAGTTACACATGCAGGCTACTGTCTCTGAGACGAGATAGACACATGGAGAGAAAAAACAGCCATCAAGTTAATCATGACCAAAAATCATTACCATCTAAGACTGAGTGTCTGATGAAGTCTGCTTCAGGATCATTTGGCATAGTTGTTTATAATGTCCACAAACATATTAGAGCTAAAGAAAACGTTGATGTATGGACACTACACCACCAGACATGGCACTGCAGCTGTACATGTTTTCAGGCAAAGGACTTAGTTCCTGTTTCTGTCAGTCTCCGCTGTAGATTTCAAAATAGCAAATTAAAATTGAAGACAACCAAAATTCACGAGTCACACACATCAACTTCCACAACACAAGGTGAGACCAGTCTGGCAGTACCATAATGTAGAGGAGAATGGACACAACCTTCTTTCTGCCTTTTGCACACCCTGCTGGGAGCTGCTAGCAAATCTGCAGTCTAGTATTGCTGGCAGCAACGGACTTTCCAAAGGCAGGTCAAATCCCACCTTAGAAGCACACAACAGAGACATCTCTGCAGCAGCCTTTCAAGCACAGATCTCCTACTTAGTAAAGATTTCTCTGGGGATACCCATGTCTGACATCCTTTGCAATACATTTCCCTTTCCTCCAAATGCAGACTGGAACTTCGGCTATGTTGTGACTCTCAAACTCTTTGTTTGTTTGTTTTACACTTGCAAAGCCTTTTGCAGGGATTTTATTTTCCTAGAATCATGGAAAGTTGCACACATTAAAGCTGCACATGAAAATGCTTCAATTATCTCCAAAGCCCCAATTTTCTAATGTCTATTCATAGCAACTTTAGGTCACAGCCACCTACATTTCTTCAGAAAGTTAGTCTTCTTCATAACAGGATAACATATTTTGAATCACTTTTGAATGCATCTTGCCTTGTTTTTGTAATGAACTAAGGTACTTGAGATCAGCCACCATTTGAATTAATGTGCTTGCAATTGACAGAAATAAAGCAATGAGACCAGAAACTACCCAAAGGTATAGTTACCTTGTTTGTACTGATCTCTTATCTACATTCTTAGAAAACAAGACTTTGATGTTACCAATGCTGCACCAGGCCCTATTCACTTCAGTAGATTCAATGAAAGCACAAGAGTCCATCTGTGCAGAGCTCATTGCAGAAACAACACCGAGCATGCTAAGCTTGATCCTATAATCAAGTTTAATTAGAATCACTGGGACTTAGCATAGGTGTAAAGATCCATCATGTTGATCAACTTGTAGGATCATAGCCTTAATGTAAAGACATAAAGCATTTTGTTATTACTTCAAATAATCCAAGCTGATCTCCTTTAAAGAAATGAGGTCTGATCTTACACCTGGTTCCGCACAGGTAGGGCACTTCCTCTCCACAGCGTTCCACTCACATTAACTGGCACAAGGCAGATTTTCCATTGCAAGAGAAGGAGGGAAAAGAAGAACAGGAGGCAATAACAGTAATGAACCTCCTTCACCTGGAGCACTATTTTCTCACTGACTGCAAATCTTCCCAGGGTCCAGAATTAATAAAACAGATAGTAAGATAAGGTTTGGTGCACTCCAGTCCTCACAGCATCTGCCTACTTGGCTGGGTGATAAATATGCCTACGCCTAGCCCTGGGTAACAGTATGTAAACACAGAAGACAAAATTTTAACTAGAAAGTGTGCAGCAATTGCTAGCAGGGTTATGATTACATCACAGTAATCCACTCAAAAGTTGTAAGATTAGCTGTGTAATTAAAAGAGTAATAAAGGAATAGTTTAAGAATATGCAAAATTCGCAAGCACCACAAGAGCTAAGTAAACTTACATAGTCATTTTAGTTTTCTGTTTATGACATGTCATCATCTTGTCCTCTTCACTGTCAGTGGTACATCAGTAAGAGCCTCAGAGAGCTCTCATGCTCTCTCTCAGGAGCCTTTTCTTACACAGAATTCACTTTAAGAAATMTGAGTGAAAGGTAAGTAATTAACTTCTAAGAAATACTATGGAAGAAATGAGTTTTCAAGAAAGGAAACAACATTCTCAAGCTAAACACATTAAAATTATCCACACCTTTGATTTGTTTTTCCCTCCTATTCAGCATTTTCTTTAATAAACACTAGCAAGTTGCTGGTCTAATAAAGATTATTATATTAATTCATTTTTTATGTCAAATTTTAACCTGATCTAGACACATTTCTTTCTAAATCTACAGCAAGACTTATTATTGGAAGCTCTTTAAAGCAAAGCTTACTCCTATTCCCACAATGGTTTGAGAAGTAAAACTGGAAGATGAAAACTACTATTCTTCATTAATATACTATTTTTTCAACATCTCCAGGCTGAAGTAAACAAACAAAAGGCAAAGATGTATACATTCTCCCATCYCATTTTTTCCTGTGCCTCATAGCTCCAGGATTTCATAAGGTTTTCATAGGATTCAACCTAGAAGGACAACTACGGGAATAGAAGAGTAACACTGCTATGTCTAGAAGTCAGGGAGAACAAGTGGTTACATTATTAAAAATCTGTTGTGTTGTGTGGGTGGTCTTTTTTTTTTTTAACTAATGTTGGGACTACAGTTCTTTTACATACTTGTCTTTATTCCTAAGAGAAAGAACTTAAAGAAAATGTTATCCTAAAGTAGACTTGAAATGTGAATTTTAGCATTCCCACTTTATGTGAGAGAGAGAGAGAGAGAGAGAGAGAGAGAGAAGGATTTCATTTAACAGGTATCAATATTGCTTGCAAAATTAAATAATCTTTACCCCGCTCCATCAAAAATGTCACTAATTCCTAGAGTTTGTTCTGTGCCTAAAAAGGTGGTGGGCTGGCCTAGTATTGCTCTGCCCCCACTCACCTACTAACACAGTGCATGTAGAGTGGTATCCAGTTTCTTCCTTCCCAAGAGTTTCATTTAGCCCATACCCAAGCATGTCCCTACATTGTCCCTCTAGAATACATAGCTAATTTAAACAAGAAAGATTAACCAGAAGCTTAAACAAAAACTTACTTTTTCCTGGTAGAGTCTTGCTGGTAGTAAGTATAATAATACAATAACTAACACCTATCCGGTGTTCTTCACATGTCCTCAATCCTCATTTCTATATGCATCACCAAGTGAAGGCAAGTTCTTCCTTAGATGATATACAGGACTACTTAAACCTATTCTAAAAAATACCCTAGATTTTGCTTACAGTATCCTGGATATTTTTCTAAGGAGTTCTGTACTATGCTCAAGGGTTCACAAGGTGTGCTTTGCACCACCTGGAACACTGGAAGTCTCAGCTATTTACCTTTCCAGGTCTTTGGGACAAAGACTTTAATAACACAACCTGAAGAAAAGAAATAATTAAAGGCATTAGCCAATGGTACTGGCATCCCTTTCATTCAGTGTGCTTTTCTAGCATGTTAATTGAGTGTGGGGAATGAGCTAACAGAATAATGGCTGAAGAAATAGCATTCAGATATTTTAAGGCATGGGCTGAACTCAGGATTCCATATAATGCTAAATTCTTGGACTTACGTACTTAACTGGCTTCTATTTTGGGACTCACTCAGAATGTTCTCTCTTGCTCAGTAATTCACTGTCACTTAAATGTAGAGCTACAGTTGTCCAGCACTGCTTTGTGTTTTCCAGACTCTGGAGACAGAATTATTTAACTACCAGAGATTTAGCTAAGCTAACATTTTTTCAAACCAGTTCCTCTTTTGATTCCTGTACCACTACATTTCTATCACAGAATCTAGGACTTTGTCCTTCCAAGTTGTGTAAACAACATTGGGAATTGAAAAAAGATTATAGGCCCTGTCTTGACAGGATAACAATATGTTTTAGGCTACACTCAATAGGCAGGCTAGGTTAAGCATCAACTAAAGTCAGCTGCCTGCTTTAGACAGAATCTCAAAGCTTCACCAACTTTGTTGACACCCATTCATATACCTACAAATTTTCTTTGAGGCACAATCCGTGTTTCCCTCTGAACACATCCTGTAAAATATACATGCTAGTACATTGACTCCTCCTTTGAAATGGGAGCAGGCTAGTAGATGAGCTGCAGTAATGGACCACAWACACACTGACAAGTATACGAAGTCACTAAGTCACAGTAATCCAGTCATTTCTGATTACTTCTATATATCCTTAAATATCTGTTCTCAAAACCAGTTCAAATGAATTTTAAATACAGTTTGGCATCATTCTATCATGCTCAAAATGAGAAATTATTGTGTAAATGTCTGTCTTTGCCTCCTCCACCCCCACCTTCTTCCACAATGTGCCCAAAACCGCATCATGCTCCACAAGTAAAGCCAATTCATGCTTTTTGACACGTGACTGCTAAACTAAGACTACTTCACACAACTGATAGCAAAGCTGTGCTAGCACAAATTTTACTGGATAATGTAAAACTTTGGCTATGGAAAAATTGAGCCAGGAAGTCTGGTGAASAATAACTAGGATTCCCCACAACAGCCTTTTTCACAATTGAGTCATATGAATGATTTCTGAAATTCTCCTTCTTTATAACTATCTAAGGTATGAGCTATGTACCTTGTGGCTCTTGATCACATAAAGACATTTACCTGATGCCCAAACTCAGAAAAGTAACCTACATGACCTCCCAAGTTAGCATTCTTCAGGTAGTTTAAAACTGCACAGTAGGTAAAAAAAATCACTCAATAACCCAAATGGCATTTGARGAATTTACATTCACCACAGAAGGTGTATACTTCAAAAATTTTATTCAAGTGCTAAGCCACTTCCTGATAGAGTTTAACACAATTTACAAGTTAGCCTCAGATGTTGTATATTCCTTTGTGAYATCTAAGATATGTTTTCCTCACTGGTTGCTGTCATGTACCAATGCAGCAGTGAACAGTAATTAAAATCTTGCATTAAAACCCTGTTAACCCCAGATTTATGAACTTCCGATATTCTTTGTAAAATAGTGACTGTTAGACAACTGGCAGGTAAAGTTTTCCTCCTCTCTACTTTCCCCTTTTCCTCCCAGCCTGTAATTGTCTGGCACACAGACTGGAAATTAAGCCATTGGCTTCAAGTGGACAAAGTCTATATGTAGATTCGTGTATGTGCAAGATTATGAACTATATCAACACAGTTACATAGGTGTAAGTCAGTGAAAAAGTCTAATTTCTGTAAAGATGTGCATTGTTACTGTAGAACTATCTTAATATTTGTTTTATGTGAAATTAACTGTGTGCATATGTTCATAAACTTCTGTACTGCATGACAGACAGTACAAACCATTGTCTGGTTTGTTTGGTGCTCAACAGTGGATGTATAAGAACACTTAAAATGTTTCAAATTTGCTAGGGATAGTAGTGGTAATTTAATGTTTACTTCTCCCATTCCCTTTTTCCTCAAAAAAGAAAAAAAAACAACAACAACCCAACCCTCCAAAATTTAACTTGCAGTTCTAGAGCAAACAGACTACTATTGGCTTGTAGCCACACAGAGATGCACTGGCACAAACAGAACAAATGCTGATGCTTGCATGAAGATGAATGTGTCAAAAATGCCTCAGCTTATATGAGTCTGACATGAACTGCACAGATAAAAAAAAGTTCTAATTGCTTCCACACTGCATTTTGCATGAGTTCAATCAGCCTAATGTAACGTAATCCAATATTAAGGTGGAATGAGAACGCGCGTGTGTATAGACTAGCCAACAGAACATACGTGTTTACAGACAGGTGAAAAAAAAACGACCGACACAGGCAGGAAACTGAGAATAAATGCTAGTGTCACATGCTGCCAAGAGGGAAGAGAAACCATTTCCTCCCAGACACTTAAGTCGACTTTGAAGCTCTCAGAAGCTTATTACTCTGCAGACTAACTGAACAGTGCAAACCCCCCCCCCCCCCAAAACTCACCAAGCACCCCAAGTCCATATGTTTAGCCCTTTAAACTAGTAAGAACGGCATTAACAGCCCCCACTCACCACAACCTCCTGGGCCACTGCTCCAGGTCCCCAGGGCGGCCGGTGGCTGCCCTCTCTCCGGGCGCTTGAGACAAGCGTGACCTCTCCTTCCTGAGCTACCTGCTTTTGCTAAAAAGGGCCAGAAGGTTTTACCTGTCTCCTAGGCCTGGCGGAGCCGAGCCCCAGCAATCCCTAACTCCAGGGATGTGCCACACGCCCCCCTCCCCCCGCCACCACAGGGGGAAACGACAGGACTCCCAGCGCCAGAGCTTTACAGAAGGGGGAAGCGCCGCCAGGGGAGCGCGGGGACGCGGGAAGAAGGGGCGAGAAGGGCGAGGGGGCTGAGGGGGCCGGGGAGCTGAGGGGGGCTGAGGGGCGCGCGCCCGCCCTCCCAGCCCGCGCTCGGTGCCTCGCGCCGTTCTGCCCGCGGGGGGGCGGGGGCGGGCTGCCGGCCGCCTCCAGGCAGCCCGCTCTTCCTCCCCACACACAGCATCACGTGCTCCGGGAGCCGCAAAGCAGCGACGCTTTTGCGACAGGGTGACAGCCAAATGGTGCGACATCCGCGGCGGCCGCAGGAGCAGCAGCCGCGGCGGCCGAGCGCTGCCAGGGCCGAGCGCCGCGCCTGGGCGGGGGAGCGCACCGCGGCCCGGCGGGGACCGCACCGCACCGCGCCCCAGCGCCCGGCGCGACCCCCATGAGAGGAGGGGGGGCGGTGGTGGCCCCTCCCGCGTCCCCCTGCCTGCCTGAGCACGGAGCGCTCCCCCCGCCCCCGATGCGCCCTTAGTCCCGGCCCCGGACCCGCCTCCCTCGCTCCCCTCCCCGCCGGCGGCGGCGGCAGCAGCGTCCAGGTGCGGACTTCAAACCCCAGCGCAATGGCGTCCAACGCGGCCGAGAGGGAGATCCTCTTCACCGAGCTCCAGGTAAGCGGCGGCGGCGGCGTCCCTCCGGGCGCCGCCCCAGCACCGCTCCGCTCCCCTCCCTCGCGGGGAGGATGGAGCCGCCGCCGGCCCCGCCGCGCCCCGCCGCCCCCTGCCCGCCGCTCGGCGCGGCGCGCCCACCCCACCCCGCGGCCGGGCCGGGGAGGCGGCGGAAGCCCGTGCCCACCCCAGGCCTCTTCCCGCTGCCCTCCCCCGGGAGCGGAGGCGCCGCCGCCCGGTCACGGCCCCACCCCGCTGCCGGCCGCGACCCGCTTTTGTCTGCTCTCGGCTCCCTCCTTCCCCCCGCCGAGCGGCCGCGTCCCTCCGGCAGGGCCTGCCCCGGGCCGCGCCCCCCGCCCCGGTCGCGGCCCCGCCGGCTGGGGAGCGCCCTGCGCCAGCGCGGAGGCTGCCCGCTCCCGCCGGCGCGGCGGAGCCGCTGCGGTGGCTGGTAGCGCTGGCCCCCGCCCCGCCGCCCCGGGCACGGCGCTCGTCAGGGCCCCGGCCGGAGGGGCTCCCGGCAGCCGCCCCACCGCCGGCGTCAGGGTCGCGCGAAGAGCTTCTCCCCTGTGCATTGCCCCGCGCAGGAGTCGGAGCAGCTTCCTTTATGTAGGCCTTGAACTCGGAGCCTGTGGAGAGGAAAAAATGGTCCGACCGACGT
>JASVER010000010.1:10242082-10345313 GCA_030449065.1 Oceanodroma leucorhoa
TCTTGAAAACTCAGGAGTTGGTTCTTTCTGTCCCGGTAGTTTGACCAGTTTCGGTTGCCTGTGCAACTGTTACTTTTCTGCTTGTCAGCTGCAGGGGTAGATGCAATTCGGGAGCTTCACTTTTGTGCTCTTATCTTAAATGTCAGCTCAACCTGCTAGCTCTTCCGCTTCCTTGTCCAGAAGAAAGCTTGCTTTTTTTTTTTTTTTTTTAAATTTTTCTTTCTTAAATATACACCGCTAAATCTATGCAGTTGTTGTTATGGTTAACCAGGCAAAGAATGTGTCTCTGAATTTATTAGTTGGACAATTAGCCAAAGTAAGAAGTCCATAAATGGAAAGCATTGAATTTAATGCTTGAATAGAAATTAGAAAGGCATGCTTTAAAAAGGAGAAATTTTATTTCCTGAATGCTGTTAAATTCTCCTGTAATTTTAAATGTTAGCGATGTGCACACTTGAGTAACAAAGGAAAAGAAGGCACAACAGAGATGTAGCAGTCTACTTAATATTGTAGCACATGAGATGGCTGAAGGCTAAGAATCCATCTAAAATGCTGAACTTTAATCAGTGGCTCGTAAGTGTCTAGGAAGAATCGCTATGGTAATACAAACTTGATACAATGATATATAAGCTGGTAAACCTGTTTGAAGTGGTGAGCTGTGTGAATAAGTAACTATGGTAGTGTTACAGGTAAGCTAAATGGAAGCAGAATTTCTGTAGAAGTACTGAGGGTGGGGTTCGGATTAATTTAAACAGAAATGAGTGGGTTTTTTTGTTTGGGGGGGACTTTTTTGTTGTTGGGGTTGGTTTTATTTATTTATTTTTCTTGGAAGATGAGACTGACAGTGATAATAATTTAAAAAAAAAAAAACCAACAAGATCGATTAGATCCTTTGGTTGCACTGTTTCTTCCATTATATGTGGTAACTTCTGTATCGATAAATACAGTTCTTTGGGCAAGACAGAAAGGTTACGAAGTTAACATGGAAATCCCAGTAGGGTTTAAGCTTTGTAAACTGCTAACTTCTAAGAGGAACTTCCATATCAGGAAGAACCGCTGTAAAGGTGGCGTTTTGTTTGCAGTGGCATATGTTAGCAGTGGAATGCGAAGGCGTCAGTATCATTTTTCTCGGGAATTATTCAGAGCAAATTACTCTTCATATACCTATGTGTAAAAGCTAATTTAGTGGCATGTTCCCAAAGTAAAGGGAACTGCAGTGAAGTGTGAGATACGCCATTTCACTCGTGTTTCTTCAGGAGGAAACTTCCTCAATCTAAAGAACTCTAACTTAAAAAGTGCTTGTATGTAAAATGGGCTTTTACTTGCATATTGCAATCTTGTGCAGAAAGATGAGGAAGTTGTAGCATGCATGGCTACAGTAAAGGTTGAAAGTGTCACGTGGTTGGGTTGATCTAGATCATGAACCATGTGTGGTTTAGATGTTTTGCTGATACTCATGAAAACCTACTGAAAACAAGCTAAACCCAGTGTTAATCCCAAACTGATCCTGACATGGAATCTAAAGTGAGTATCAGTCAGTGATCAATATAACACATGGCTTATTGATATCATATGTTCTGCATGCACTTGGTTATGATAGCCCTGCGTACTCCAGCGTGCTGTAAGCAGTTAACTGTTAGGTTTGGATGAAGTTAATAAAAGTGGATCAGTAGTCATGATCAGTTCAATCAATTGAACTCTCCTGATAAAAAAGATTGGCAAACTTTCACAACTACTGACTAACAGGATGTGAAGTGGGTTCTGAGAAAATATGAAAAACAAAAGGGCAAAATAACTAACTGCTAAGAAGAAAGTGGTAAAACATAGATGTGGTGTACGTACTTGTCTCAAAGTGTACTGGGTTTAATTAAACAGGCCTTAAATAGGCCTTAGATCACACATCTCACAGTGACAGTTTTATATTTTAAAAAAGTGACTCCGTATCTGATAGAGCAGTTTCTTAAAAGCCTCTGCCAGCAAATATCCACTAGACATTTCTGTCCTGCTTTTTCTACAAAATATTTTCTCCGTTCTTCTATATCTTACTTTAAACACTTCACAGACAGTTAATGGGATGTGGAAAGTATATCTTACTTCTAAGCAAGTTTTCAAGCAAGTAAGTTTGTTCAAGGTGAAAAATGCAACACTTATTCCTCAGTAGTTAGCAAACGCATAGTACGAAATAAACTTGACAGTAAACAAGTCCTCTTTTTAGTTTGTTCTGTTTAGTAGCTTCACCAGCAAAATTACTTGATTACCAAAGATTGAAAGATTACATAAAGCCAACTTACCTTTTTACCTCCTTTTATCTCCAGTACAGGTTCTTTTGTAGGAGGGGGAAGGAGCTTGGGTAAGAACCAGTATTGCTGATGTTGCCTTCCCTTCCAAAATTCTGCTGTCCTTCTTTGGGCTTGCATCCTTTTAGAACTTTGTCCAGCAGGTAAACTAGCCTCTCCGGTGCTTGCTTTCAGGTTAATTGCACAGCCTTTAACTCTTTGCTTCCTGGTGGAAGTGGCAACTCTGTTTCCTCATAAAATTAAACTTTAACTTATGACACTGTAGGCTGTTATGCTGTTATAAGGTATCCATGAAATAAAGTTTTATATGAAAAAAGATTTTTTTTTTTTTTTAAATCATTATTAAAAAAAAAAAAAAAGCTTCTATGAGGTCGTGTGTATTTCCGAAGATGTGTGCTTTCTTGGCAGTGATGATAGAGGTCAGCACAGTAAGTTGATAGGACTGGGGTAACAGAAATTATTACTTAGAGTATTTAAATGAAGCTATTGTGTATGCAAAGTGATGGCACTTTTGTACTTCTAGGTGTTCTCTACCACTTGTTTTCTAGACAGTAATGTAAATGTTTTAAACTTTAGACTTTTCTCATTAATGTTACAGGATTTATTTTAAGAAAATTTTTGGTTCATTCTCAAATGTGCTTCCAAAACAGTACCTGTTTAACACCAGAAAAAAACAGTATATTACTTGGGTTTATTCACTTAAATGAAATTGTTTGGTCAAGATAGAGAACTTGGGCTATGCCCTAAAGTAAATAAGCATGTAATGGACCCTCGTTTGCTTCAAATTGAAGTGTTAAAGGCTCTACTTGGAATGAGTTTTTCAAACTCAGCCATAATACATATTTCTAAAATTACAAAACATTGGCAAAAATGTCTTTATTTCTTTATCGTTCAGAATAAAGGGATTTTTTAATGGATATTTTGTTTTAATGGAAACCCTAGTCATCTAATTTCCTAAGATGCTGTACTTGGGGATCCTGAAGCATAAATTTCATGACAGCATTGTGTTTAAAGGCCGTTGGTAACTTTTTTTTTAAAGTAGTGATGAGCAGTACCACAACTGAAATATATGTAAATTATGCTTACACGATGGCACAGCCGGTATAGTTTTTAGTTTGTTTTATTTTTCCGTTTCCTATCTGGGACAAGAATATTCATAAAATTAATATGATTGAAAAATGCTCAGTATTTTGTTAGTCTGCATGATATAAATTGGACAGTTGAGTCTTAGATTACACAACTATGTTATGTATATTAAATTAGGCACTTGTACCTCGCTGTCTTGGGTTAAACTACTAGATGGAACTCTGAAGACCTGCATTTCATTCCTGGCTGCTCTGCTCTCAGCTAGGTGACATTAGGCAGATGACTTTGCTTACTCACGTCTCAATTTCCTCATCTTTAGAATAGAGGTAATGATGCTTGCTTTTTTAGAGATAGAAAGTACTGGGTATTTATTATTAGCTGTGGTCAAGTGCCTAAGGACACCTTAAAAAGGTACAAGTAACCTAATTAATCTGTTTTGAACAGACATTGTAATTAGGCTGAACACTCAGCAGTAAGACTGCCTTCAAATATTGTTCAGCTAGGACAGATTAGCCTCAAATAATTTTGAATTACTCTTGTTTCTTCAGAACAAGAAAATGTCACATTCAAGTGAAAATATCCTGAACTAGTCTACTGCAGTTTAGACATGAAAATGTGTGTACAGCTGCTTGGGACTTCTCAGGTCCCTACAAACGCTTCCAGAACTGGTGGATTTAGGGAAGCACTTCAGTTTTTTTCCGTTTGTGGATATATATTACTCTTTAAACAGTACTCTGTTCAAAACTTGTATTAGTAAAATATACATCCTGTTCTCAGTGGAACATAAACAGTCCTTAAAATACCTTTAGGTAGGTGCATGGGTGGGGGTTTTGGTTTTGTTTTGGTTTGGGGTTTTTTCCATCTTCTGAATTCTGTCAGTCTGCCGGTTAACATAGGAACTTGTATATGATGTAGACTTGTATACATTTGACTGAATTTTCTTTATCAGAGCAGATGTCTTTCTAAGACCCAGATCTGTTATTTTAACTCAACATAAATTATTAGTGATGGCTAGTAGAAAAGTATGTTTAGTTACAGTATGTGTAATAGCTCTGCTGGAACAGTTTTATACATTGTGAATGGTCATTCATTACAATGTAACCTAAAATCCATAGTAGAATAACTAGATAAACATGTCCTTTACATTGGGAAACGGTGGTTTAAGGGCTTAATGATGGGATTAAGAATCTCTTCGTCAATGTCTCAGTGCTTTGCTGAATTAGAGACTAAGACATTAAATGGCCTCTACTTAGATTCAGAGTAACAAAGCCTTATGGTGTGTTATATGCAGTGCGAGGGTCTCAGTCTGCTTTTTGGTTTTGCTTTTTCTAGAAATCAGTTGTACAACTGGTACAAATTGGTTGATGGTAGGCTTTTTGTTTGTTTGTTTTGTTTTCTCTACCTGGATCCGGTGAGCGAATGRGTTCAGGAACGGACTGAGCTGAAGCATCTCATGAGATGCTGCTCTGTAGCATGGGCAAGGCATTTGTATGGTACTTTGAAGCTTTAATTATTAATGCTTGGTCTGCAATTCCWGGCACAAGCAAAATAGCTTCTTTGCTAGTGTTCGGGTGGGGGGTGCGGTATTTTGTTTTTAAAGAAATGAGATTTATGTTGTAGGATCCGATCCATGACTTCTGTTACTTTGAAATGCGTTTCAGAAGTACTGGATTGAAACAGAAACTAGTAGTGCCGTTAGTTAACAAAATGTTTTGGGCCTGTCCTTACAATAACATTATATCTGATTAGTTTGTTTATCTGAACTGCAGCAGTATAATTGTGTCACACTGGCACAAGTCCACACCATTTTTGTTACTGCCATTTTACAGTTACTGATCAGTTACTGTTTGACAGCTCATCAGTGAATTGAACTACTTGCATGGCAGTCTGGGCGTGCATCCTATGGAGGAAAGTTCTGCTCTGTGGGTTTTCTCGTGGTCCTTTGTGGGGTGCTTTCCCGAAGCTTCAGGAATTCTGTGACTGTGTGTCAAACTAACGCAGTTTTGTGGCATCCATCAGCTTTGCCGGTGCAACTTCTGGCAGCTGGTGAGGATATGGCTGAGTTCTGTGATGAGCAGACACTACTATGAACAGGACAGTGGTGTGCAGTTGCAGGCGTATGTTCAGCTAAGTGGACCAGCTCTGCTGGGAATTCTGCTGCTGTTGTACTGTGGGTAATAGAAGAGGCTGAAATCAAGCTATTCAGGCTAATGCATTTAACTTCACAAATAGGGTGAGTGGAGAGAGTTCACGTCATCAGTTACTGTGGCTCAGTTGTGGGACCACCAGCTGTGGGTAGTGGTGATCTGATTGGTTTTTAAGAGTAGGCCACACCTTTTATTTTTCTTGATATTAGGTATAGGTGCAGTTTCCTATACTGTGTATCAACATTATGTCCACTTTGGCAGGGGTGTACAGAGCACTTCTGGAGTGGATGCACCGTGATGGCAAAATTGTGCTCTCATCAGTGTAGTTTGTCATTTCTGCTGGGCAACCAGGGGAAAAACAGGACTATTAGCATAAGTGTATTTTGCTAGGACAACTGCATCTACACTAAAGGCCTTTGTTATTTTATTATAGATACATAGATAGCTATCAGGTACCAAGTAAGAAATGATTGACTGGGAAGGGCTGGGCTGGGCTATGAAAGGTTAACATATGCAGATTTTTCCTGTTCTTTTTTTGTGCCATAAAGAAAGGTTGATATGTGGCAGGACCCAGCGGGGGTTTGCTCTGGCCCATTATGCAGATCAGGAAAGCTGGGCTATGTTGGTAAAAACCTTAATGTGGACATGACTAAATTAGTTAGCTTTTTCTGCCTCCAATTCCTGTGGATTTCTTTAAGCCTTATTTTCTTCACTGGAGATGTGTTGGTTTTGAAATGACAGAGAATTTCTGTCTTGTTCTCCAAATAAGTACAGATCAGAGCTTGAATCAGAAGCCTATAATATCTGTTTCAAGTCTGTAGTGTTATGTATGGTAGTCTGGTGCTGAAGCAAACTGGTTTTTCTGTTGAGGTTTTTCAAACATTTGCTATCCCGCAACGTGGTAGCAGGGCTCGTAGATTTATTTAAGTTTCCATTAAACACAAGAACATGTTAACCTGAAAATGAAAGTAACAGAACAAGTGCCATTTCTACTGAGAAGAACCAGGGGGACAGCTTTCCACTAACTTTACACAATTGTTATTAGAGTGTCACAAAATACAATTGGCAGCAGATCTATAGCCAGGAGAAGGCGTAATTAAGTCTGCAATACCAAGGTGCTAATAGATTGTATCAAAGTTGTGAGATAAATCACAGGAATAATGTGAGGCTCTGTCTGTTAGTGTGACAGAAACACTTGCAAGCAGATCAGATCAGAAAGGAGAACTTCYCATGTGTTTCACTACAACAGTAGTAGTTTTCTGAATTAGTGCTGGGCCTTAAACCCGGAGAATATTGCTCAACTCTTGGAATGTAAGGGCTGATATACCTTTTTATGTTAGCTCATAAAAGTTAATACTCAAAGCACTTAAAGATCACTATCATGTACAATTTCTTTATGAAATTTAAAAATAAAATACGTGTACATGAACTTGGTAAGTACATACGTAACATCCTTCTGGGTACTCACATTTGTTAGACTATTGAAATAAATAGGTTATTAAAAGGAGCAAGAGCTAATAGTAAGTGTAATTGTTAATTACCTGATTTAGAAATAGTATTTGCAAATAATTGTGGTGCATAGCTGTTCTGAAATTATTTTTCTGTCTATATGTATGTATGTAAATTTTTTTTCATATACAAACGTCATGTAACTTTTGAGGAGAAATTGAGAGTTGATGATTAAAAGAAGCAGAAAAAAGTTCTTTTTTTAAAGTATCGAACAAACTGGCTAATTAAACAGGAAATAATATTAGTGATATGGTTTAGTGTATCATTGGTGCTATAGTTTGCTTATGAACTTAGGAACTTTAACATATGTATTTTTGAAAACTGTCAAAAGGTATATTCAGTTTGATTTTTTTGTTGCAGATCACTAAGACGCAAAGCAGGTCTGTGACGTAAATTTAGGATGGAAAAGTTCTAGTTGGTTCATTGACCACACCATGTGCCCGAACAGACTTGAAGCTGTTGTTCAAAGAAAGTGTCAGACTTTGTCAGCTGGTGCTGAAGCTGAAAACGAGTATGTGCCATGTTGTGTTGCTTTACATTTGCGCAGACAGCTATACGGTGAACAGATTTTGTTGTTAGTTTTGTTTTGGTGGTTTTTTCCCCCCCAAATTAGTTTTCAGCCAGATCCKGTTCACTGTGTGGCCGTATAAAGATTTGTACTGGCATATATCAGCGAGTGGTCTGGGGCAGGAACACTCTGTTAGAGGAGGATAGGACTGCTGGTTCTTTAGGGTGCTTTTTTTTGCCTGCAATGCTGGTTTATGAAGTAAAACGTTTATCAGATTACAGGCTGAGATTTACTCTCAATATGTGGCTTTGAGCTAGGGCCTGTGAAAAGAGTCCAATTCTGTTGCAGATGAATATACAGATAACAAACAGTCCATGCACTGCCTATGGTAGTTCTTTTCTAGCTTCACATTCTTCAAGCAGAAGGTCGCACAATATGCTGCATATGACAGTAAAAACCTGTTTGTCTGAAAAAKCATTGGAAATAGAATTGTTTTGGACATCATGCATGGATGGAAGATGTAGTTTCATTTAGTTTGATGTCGAAGGTTGAGAGCAGTGTTAAGGTTTTGTAGCAGTACACTAGGCGAATGTGGGTATATGACCACAACTTTATTTACTAGCTTTCAGAAGTTGCTATTAAACCTTTTACKCACTCAAGGCAAGAAGTAGTTTTGAAAACTCTTGAGTCTTTTTGTTATTTCTCTAACTTAAGTGCAAGTAAAAGTGAGTATACAATTGAAACAGATAGGAACGAATTTTGGAGTGAAGACAACTTACTGTGCAAATAATACTAAAAAATTACTGTCCATAAAGGCAATGAAGAGTGTGAAGTATTACAGTTTGGTATGAATACATTTGTCAGTTATTGAATAGTTCGATAACTGTGAGCCATTTGAATATTTAGTAGGAAAAAAACCCCAAACAATGATAACTTGAATGTCTGCAATGACAGAATACCTCTTAATGGTCACATGATCAATTAAAGCACCACTTAGAGGAATTTGAACTACTGTGGACAAGATTAATGCTGTGCCTCAGAGGTCTAGCCAAATTTGGAGGAAAAAAAGGCATGAAAGTATGGTGCAGAAATAACAAATTTGAGGTAACAAAGTGATTAAATGTTTTCAAAGTTCTCATGGTGTTGAATTAATTTTCAAAACTATCAATTCTTTCTCCTTCTCCTTGTACACATTGACAAACTCTGGGTGTGTTGTCTTCGTAACTTAGCTATGCCATTAGAATCTGGGACTTTTTTTTTTTTCTTTAATTTGTGCTGTTGGGGTGAAGGATTATCTTTAGGATAAACAAGGAGAGTATTTTTGATTATTACAGATGTTCCAAAGCTCTCTACTAACAACTGGCTTATTTGTGTAATGTGGGTAAGATACTTTATGCCAGTCCTTAGATAAATAGAAAAAACTTGCTTAGTTCTGTTCTTCTGCCTACCTTTCTTATTTCTTTTGTGCAGGAGGAGGAACATAACCCCTTTTATGATAGATTTTAGGACTTACACTGTTTACATCACTGAAGTTATTAGATATGAAATTGAAATTGCTCTTTCATCATTGTGATGCATATTATCTTATCACTCAGATTTTTAAGTAACATAAGTCCAAAGGCCTCCAAAACTATTGTTGAGAATTTAGGAGGAATGCAAATTGCTGTGGGGCCTGTTGCTTTTTACAAGCATAACATGTAAAACCATCCACGGCTTTTCTACTTTGTGTGTTTATTTATATGGGAAAACTTTGCAAAACAGTTAAGTGGAATGTGTTTTTAAGAGGGTGTTCCCTTTATAGACAGATCTGCATGTGACATGACAAGATTATTTCTTCCCTAATTCTCAGATTGTGTAGGCTGAAATTATAAGACAAATGATGACAAAGAAGTGTCAGCTTTTCTTAAAAATAAAAGACAAAGGTACATTATTAACCTCTGAATTTGTAAGGATGTGTGCTGCTGACACCCTGTCCGGAGCACATGGGGAACTACATGGGTGTAATGGGGTGGGGAGACAGAATACAGTAAATTAGATTCTAGCAAAAGATTATAGAAGACAGAGTCAGACTGAAGGCAGGGTTTCGAAGACTTGTATTGAAAAGTACCAAAATAAGCATACTACAGATCTGCAGAACATTTTAAAATCAGCAAGGCCTTTTTGTAGGACATGTTCTAAACTTAGTGGCATCAGTAGAAAAGTAAAAGTACTGTAAATCGTACATGCCTGACTACTAGTGTAGCATTCTTGAACTGCTGCCCATTTAGGACTCGGCAATCTCCTTTAATGGAAGCATGTTTTCTTCAATATTTGAGTTTGTTTGTTGCTTATTTATAAGCTCATATGAAGCTGGTGTTTTAGGCTGAGATTGACTGGTTGTTAAAAGTTATCGTTTGCAAATTATAGTATCTGTATAATTAGAGATCCTCAGGAAGGTTATTTAAATTTTGTTCTTGTAACTTAACCCGTTATTTAATGATTTTTCTTCAAGTTGCTAGGGTTTGTGTCTTCAGTCTCTCCTCTCCTGAAGAGATGGAAACATGACATTTTGAAATTTAAAACAGATAGTACTTTAATATGGGAACAAAATAATTTATTTCAGAGAGTTTTTTAATTGTTGTTCTCTTCTACTTTATTCATACCAGTTAGTTTGAGTCAAATTAAGTATTCGTCTGTTGGGGAAAAAATGTAATCAGTTTTAACTATTTATCTTTATCAAGTTGGTTCAAATATGATTCCTCATCACATAAGCCACTTCACAAAGTAATATCTAAATCTGACTTTTTTCCTTTTCATTTTGTATGTGCACTTTTCAAAATCTGACTTTTTTCCTTTTCATGTTGTATGTGCACTTTTCAAATAAAATGGGTATCTATGGAAAAGTACATGGCATTCAGCAGCAGCTAATTTTTGGTTTGGGGGGCAGACTCCTTCCTTGAATTCTGCCTTTTGTTGTAACATACTGCAAAATGCAGAAACAATTTATGATTGCTAACTTAAATGCTTTAGAAATTGGTGTTCACCAATTTCTGTACAAGAGATTGAGTGAATGTACTCTCACAAGAGAGTGAGTGAATGTATTCTCAAGCTTAAATTAAACTAATTCTAACAGATTTAAAAAAAAAAATCCTTAGAAGTTTCTTAAGTGCAGGAGGAAAAAGAACGTCGGTCTGCTGTCGAGTAGTATTCAGTATCATCTTCTATTTTTCAGGTTAGCAGCCAGCACTAATATTAAAGTGTTCTTTTTTGAAGTGTTTCTTTTTGATGGGAGTAACTCAGTGATACAGTCAGGGCAGCAGCTGCTGTGCACCTGGGAATTGGTTTCTTCAACTCCAATTTGAGTCTTGAACCAGATGACCTTGGGTATGAAAGAAAGGCAAGAGAGATGCAAGTTCTGCAAGTGGTCTCCCATTTTTGTAACTTTTTCCTTTGTATAATAGACAGTAGTGTTTTATGGATTCAGAAGTAACATTTCATTTCTTTAACATTTGTCTGTCTTCCGATCTGCATTTACTTGAATTAATTTACTGTCAATTTAAGGTTTATACAGGACTTCAAATAAACAGATTTTTAAAACTTAACTACAGGCATCCATATTCTGAATTCATTCACATACATTTTCTAAACTATGCAGTTGAATTATTTTCTTCTTTATTTCCATCTAGCATGTAATATCTTCTGTGGATTTCCTTCACTAATTTTTGTCTTGCACTTTGCTAACCGTATATGTTGAAAATGTCAGATGTTTCTAATTACTTTTATGAATTTTCCATTGTTAGAAAATAAGCTGTCTACTGTCCTGAAGTATTTAAGTATTTCTTTATCGCAATGAATATACTTGAAGCTTAGTACATAGTCAAGTACATCTACTGGAAATTCCTGCAAATCTGAGTTACAGCAGCAATGAGCCTTTTGGTGGCATATACTGGAAATGATCAGAGATGCCGCTTCCTCCCTCAGGGTTAGCAAAAGGAGAAGGGAAGGGCTGGCTGTGGTTCTGGCATCTTCAGAAAATGGGGAGAACCTGTGTCTAGGCAGAAGCATTGGCTGTACCCCAGAATGTTTATAATAATGCCAGTTCGTTGCATCCTGGCTAGTTAAGACAGTGGGAAGGGTGTGAAAAAGAAACCAGTAATGCTCAGAGAGGTCAGGGAAGCGTACAGTTGAGAGGATGCTAGCCTGAGCTAAATATAGTATCTTATTTTGGAAGATGGTGTAGACAGATTGAGACTGTACTTTATTTTTATGTAGTTTAATTTCTTTTTTTATTATAGAGACTGCTTTTTATTTTTCTCCTGTGACTCTTGACATCTTTAATGCTTGAGAGAGCCTCAAAACACACACACACACACCCCCACACCAACCCCACCACCCCCCTACCACCACCCCTCCTAAAATTTAAGCTTCTGTCAGAATATTCTGGTCTCTTTGATCAAGTAGAAGAAGTCTTCCTGCTGGTATTTTTCAGTCAAAAGTTAGTTTGTGTATTTTTGTCTCCTAAAGATGACATGCTTTAGATTAGATAGCTCATTATAGAGGAATACATAGTAGATACTCTTGGGAATGCAACAGGTTAAACTTCAACCATAAATAGCTTCTGACTGCAGTAATTTCTTTCTTTAGCTTAAAGGGCTTCTTCATGAAGGTTTTGCTGAATGTCATATCTAAAGTATTTTTCGTAGCTCTTGGTTATTAATAAAGCAGAATATTCTACTTCTGTTTAACATATTTTTCATGCTACAGTTTCGATTACTAACTAAAGGTCTTTCTCAGGCAGCTAACTAAAATGCTTCTGAACTGGAATGAAGTGGAAAACTTCTAGCCTTGAAGAAGAATGTCTTGAAAGTTATGAGCATATCAAACTCAGTTACACTGGAATATTGGCAATAAATATTCCTAGAATGTTTTTTAAAATTGTAATTGTGTGTGAAAACTGATGTGTCTATATGCCCTGTAAAATAGGGTGAGGCTTTTAATATTAAAAAATGGATCAATTTAGGATAAACAGAGGTTAAATACCACGTTCCAAGATTCCATTCACATGATTGGTGCTGGAAAACACAGAGAATACATGTGTAATCTTACCCACTCTGAAAAAGGAAGGGCATTGAAATCATTAGCATGTATGCCTCATAGTGGGCTTTCTGAATACTCATCAGCATAAAGAAAACGTATCATTCCCCTAGTTTGATGCAGTTGTAAGGTAAGAACTTTTTGCCATTATTCTGTAAACTTGGGTTTATAGCATATCCTTTAATATTTACTTTTATAGGCACATCTATACATGATGCATTGTATGCATACATAAAGCTGTTGTTTTATGCAGCTTTATTTCTGTTATGTTACAGGTCTCATTGGTGCATTGGTTATTTGGAAACTGATGCTTCCCATTTTCAATTTAGCTGATACTGAAACTGTGCTGGTAACAAGAGCTAAATGGAAGAGTGTCCTACAAAATGGGAAACAGCTTACTTAGGAGATGGTACTGAGACTGAACATAAAGAGTAAAACTTGTTAAATGAGCATTAAGAAATCCTTCAGCTAAAATCCTAGACTTCTATTCAACACTTCTCACTGTCAACTTCATATAAATGTCAGAGGTTCATTTTGGGTTGTAAGAAGGTAGATTTGGATTACTGTACTGCAGGTCAGTGAGGGATCACGACTCCTGAAAACTAAGAAAATGTAGAAAGTTTTTAAGACCAAAACTTTAAGCAGATTTGTGTTTTGAAATGTAAATGTATTACAAATTTTTTGTAGTCCACATAATCAGTAAGTGAAATCACCTGCCTCTTTTTCATTGCTATTGCATAGAAAGCAGTTAAGTCAGGAAATTTTTCCTTTTCCTTGTTGTAGGTTAAGACGAGCTTCTGTTTCTTCATGATTTCTCTAATACCTGGGGAATTCTTAAATAGAAAATGGACATTAAGAGCCAGTGAGAAATTTCCTACCATATTTTAAGGGTCAGAGACAGAAGGGTTGCAAAAACACTATTCAAATGTATCACAGCATACATCAGTGATGCTCTGTAGAAGTCTCAGACAAATGGGGATGTGAAGTAATGCTTCTATAAATAACTCTGTGTTCATCCATAAACTTTTACTGGAAAGGCATGGAATGAGATGCCTGCATCTCTGCAAGCAGAATTTTGGCTGTGGCAATACTTATCCCCAATAGTGAAAAGTGATTTTTTTCTACTGACCACCTGTAAAGATGAGGAAAGGATTTAAGCAGGGTTTTGCATCCTACTTTTACCGGTGGAGATGAAAACAGGAGCAGCATTCCCAGCTGGTTGGAGTGTAGAGTGTGAACTTAAATAACTTCAGATATAATAGCCAAAACTACTGTGAAAGAGTTTTCAATCCTAGAGTATAAAGACACAGTTCCTTGGTATAAATACAAACATACATCCCTTTCCTGTAATAACAGATTCAGCTACCAAGTTGGGGAACCCATAAGCTGTGGTGAAGGCACTGTTGCACAGTCCTAGAAAGCAAAAAAATCTGGTTCCTTCACCAAGATATAGTATTTAGCCACTTGGCCTGTTGCCTCATAAAACAGATGTTAGTATTATCGCTGATATGTGTTGCTGCATTTATAATGTACAAAATAGTTGGCTGCTAAAGATGATGGCTTAATTAGAGTGGAATGTAGACTCTCAGCTCTTCCATTAGTTTTGCAATGGCTAAAAATAGCTCCTGTAAAATACAGTAAAGTTAAATGGACTAACGTATTGGTTGCCTGTGCTGAAAGCTGGAATTGCCAGAAACAGTTATATTTTTTTTTTTTCCAAATTGTAATTATCCATCCCAGAAATGGAGATTCTCATACATGGATCACTTTGTTGTGCTTTTCAGATTAAAGAAATTAGTGTATTGTTCTTTAACGGTGTCCTGACACTTGTATGTGTTATTGAGAAATTCCTGTTTCCTAGCTGAGGGTTTCTTTTACATTATTTCAATGATTTAAGATTTTTAACCTGCACTGAAAGAACAGAGAAGTCCCAAATTGTACTGACTTGTTTTTGTAGTGAGGCGTTTTAGCATTCTTCGCCTGTAGTTTAGTTAGAATGTGTAACACTGAGTACCACCACTTACAGATGTGGCAATAGCTGATACTGTAATTTGTGGATGAGCAGAATGGTCAATCGCATTATCTGAGATAGATAATAATGCCTTTTAATTAGGTAATTGTAGCTATTATCTAACTCATTTTTATCATAGTAGAAGAAAACCACCTTACAAATGGGAGTGGACTTGTTTGTCATTAGTTATTAATAGCTGGGGTTTGGGTTCCTTGGGCTTTTATTTTGATATTTCTGCAAAGTGATTAAAACTTATTCACAAGCAGAAATTTAACCATGCGTGTTTATATTAATGTTAACATTACAGCCATTGAAAATGTATAGTTGCAATGTTAACTTTACATTAAGGTAGGTACATTTTTTGGGTGCATGCCCAACAAATATCACCTTTGTACAGTGTGCGTTGTGTTTGAGGAGGCGTTATCAAAGTCATAAGGCATGATTGTGACTCATGTCTGTTGACTGACCCTTTTACTTTTGAAAAGCTTTTCTACCAAATTAAATATCGTATCCTGTAGCTTGGATAATACAGTAGAATTATTTTTTCCAACATCTTCCGCTATATGTGAAATATTACTCTGCTCTGAATGTTAGACAAAATTAGGTAAATACTTTATATGAAAAAAACAATATAAGTATTTATATTGGGGTGACATAAAATTATACTAACTTTCTGTAGGAGCAGAAATGCTTTATTTTAGGTGTTTGCTTTAATACACTCTTCAACAGATACCTTACTGGTTTATTTTATTTGGGGAAGGTGTAGAGTTTCTCTCTTGCGGACAGATTACTAGTTTCTGTATTACCAGTACATAGAGGCAAATTCTTCACAGAACATTTGCATGACCTTAGCTTTATCTTAAATAGTTCTGTTTCTTCAGTAAGTTACGCTGGACTTCAAACATTTCTGAGCAGCAAAACAACTGCTTGCACCAAAATTGAGCTTGATGTAACTACAGAGAAATCAATCAAGTCAAACTGAGACAAGTCTAGTGATAAGAATATCTCTCCTTGTTTTAGTCTCTAGCAGTAACACAAAACGAGTGTATTAATTTCTAAAGGAAATTGGTACCATGCATACCCATATGTAGTATTTGGCAAGAATATTAAAATATACACTTTATTTTTAAAGTACATACTGTATATATTCAAGAAATAATTCTAGGCCATTAGAATGAAGTTGTTTATATATTTACATGGTACAGAAAGTCACAGATGTTCCCATGAAGAAAACAATAACTCCATGTTTATGTGAAAGTGTTTAAAATAACAAAGAAAACAACCCCGAAACCCACCAAAACTTGAATCTCTTTCAATGCTTATTTTGCTATCAATTTTAAATTATTTTTTTTTTCAAAGCAGCCTCAAACTGTCAAACACACAAAAATAGTGATTTCTCTGCTATTTACCAGTCTTCAATTTTTATTTGTGTRGTGGGATCTTAAGAATTTTTCCCCAAAGTATGTATCAAAGGAAGACTGCGTTTTTCAAATTTGATCTGAAAAATTTAAAACAAGTTTGTGCATGGAATTTCTGTGTTGGCAGTGGGAGATATGACACACATGCATGTCCATTTTCGCTGCCCAGTCCAGTACGTTAAATGTACAGCTCCAGTTCAGAATCTGTGACTAAGGGACTTCTTTTCTTAAGATACATTGTGCTGCTTTGAACTAGCTTCTCTTTCAGTTATTGAACTGCTATTTAATTCACCTGGTTTTCCTCATCTTTTAAACAGGAGTGTATGTATTTATCACATTATGAATACATGCTATGATAATATTACAGGAATTAGATGAGAAATTACTATTTCAGTGCTTCTACTGTATGCATCTAGGTGAGGCTGCATTTTAGGGGGAATTACTTCGGTCGTCTTGGCACAGTTCTATAATACATCGTTACTGGAGGTATTTCCAGCATGCAGTATGGTATTAACAGTTCATAAAATCTTTTTCCCTGTATCTTGAAAGAGCTCGTTTATATTTTGGCTATATAATAGAGCTTCTGCTACTGTGTGTGGTCTGCTTGAAACCACATTAATTATGTAAAATGCAGTTTTCTTCTGAGTGTGTATTCTGCCTCTTTATGTTGTTATACTAACTCAGTTACTATAGCATCACTGATAATGATTGGTACTTCACATGCACTTAAAAATGAGAAGCTAAATTAAAACTAAGACAGCAAGGTCTCATAGAGAATGGAGAAGTGGCATTGTTATAGGTGTAATTTCATATGCTGATCTTGTTCCTGGCCACATGTAATAAAAGTTGTGACAGCAGGCCCTGTTCATCATAACAGGGATTTGTGCTGTTTCTTTTGCACATCTGAAACTAGAGAGGGTAAGGTTTGTTTCCGCTGTGCTGGGCTCTGTTGGAATTTTTTGACTGGGAGTAGGAACTTGAAATTACAGATAAAAGTTTGGAAACTGCTGAAGTGTCTGTACCACGCCTGTTGCCAGAATATCTAGTCACGCTTCTTGGATGCTGTAACCATATGCTGATCTCAGATTCAGGTGCTCATTTGTTGTGCTGTGCCATAGCCTCCGTTGAGTCCTCGCAATCATGAGAAAGGTGATTGTGGGGATTTTCTTTTAATGTCATATTTCTTTGCAAGCCTCCTTGCAGGTCCTTCTCCTAGCATAAAACCTTCAGGAGCTGCTACAATGAGAAGCAGCTGGAGGCAGCATTTCTTAAAATGTTTTCCTTCCTTTCCATGAGGAGGAAATCTCTCTCTCTTATGCCCCTTTCTATAGTCGATGTTGGTGCAGCAGTGCACGGGCACAACCTCCAGTTCTGTAAGCAAGTCTGTGCTGCTGTTGCAGCACCTTTTGGGGAGTGTGCTCTTTGCGTTATTAAACACGGGCCTAATCAGGGATTGTTTGTGATTGGAAGCCTTGATGTTAGCAAGGAATCCCCAGGGAATTTTAATACCTGTTTAGGTGCACTGTTCTGGCTGAGGCAGGCCGCACAGCTTTTCATACAGGTGCTGTAGGACTGAGTGCTCGGCCCAGCAGCTGGCGCGTGCTTAAAAGCAACCGTTCCTCCTGAAGTGTTCATCGGGGCAACAGCCCACACTGGGAGAGAGGGGCAGGGGGGCCCAGCTGATTGAGGACCGTAGGTTGGACATCCCTCTTTCAAGGAACGCTTTTTTTTTTTATCTATTTCATCTCTTATAGATGCAGCCAGGCACTCACTGTTTGCACACAGGAATTGAACCCCATTTAATCAGCGTCCTACTTGACTTCATCCACGTATAATGCAATGCACTATGGATATTTGTGCCTTAAACAGCCTCTTGTTACAAAGCAGAGAGCTGTGACTTAGATTAAATTTAAATCCTGATTTGTGACATGTTAGCACAGCAAACTAATGCCAAAATCTATTAAGCCTCCAAGGTTTTTTTTTGTTCTTGACGTTGGGTGAGTGCTGGGATCTTGACCACAATCACATTTGCTTCTGGGCAAGAGGAAATAGTCCATGTAGTTCCAGTAATCCAGACAAGCCGTCACATCTGGTTTTATGAATGACTTTAGGGGGGAAGGGAAGTTTGCAATTGATTAACATTGTTCTTAAAATCAAAGGCTACTGTAGTTTCAGGAATTACTATAGAGAACTTCAGGGACCTTGGCAGATAGCTCAGAAAAACAACTTTTTTTTTCCTTTTTTTTTTTTTTTTCCCTAAAAGATTATTCAGAAAATTATACTAAGACACCTAATAGTTCCAAATCTGTACTTCCAGCTCTTCAAAATGAAATGAAAAATTAATAAACATTTAGTCTTTCTGGAATATGGTAATTTTTAAAATTATACATAAGATGAAAATCCTATTTTTGCATTTGAAATGAGTATGCTTATATTAAATAGCCAAGCATTTTTTACTAAACTTGTCAAAACAGGTTTTCTTATTGTTTCAATAGGCGATAATAGACAATTAAATTATTTCTGAAATTCAAGAGCATGTAAAAATGAATGCTAATAGTTTTAGGAGAAAATATACACAGTTTTACTGTGAGTTCTGATGTGGTCTTTTTTTTTTTTTTTTTCCTAAAGGCAGGTTGAGTGTGTGCTAGTAGCAAGTCAATGTGAAGTGTAAATAGTATCGTGCATGAGTACTCATCAGCTGTTAAGCATGCTGTAGTTTAAGGCTCCACTTCACCTTTCTATGACAATTCCTACCAGAAGTCAGCAATTTGAATTCTTGCCCTATTCAAAGTCTCCATGGTGAATACATGGTATAATGCAGTGCAGCTGTACTGTGCTCTTAGGAGCAAGTCTTTGGGAGCTATTAATGTCCAGGATTTTAGCATTATCTTTTTCTTCTAAGAGGTGGCAATTTGAGAATCTAATTTTGAATTGGAAGTCATTGAGTTTACACAACTTAAACAGATTCTCTGGCATGCTCAGCTTCATAGTACTCTCTTCTATTCAGCAGTACCATTTCCATCGTTCAGCAATTTAGATGTTTTATTCTTAAATGGGAGTTTGGGTGGTAAATGCAGTTTGGCAAGGCACCTGCTTCACCAATTGTTTGGCTCAGAATTGACCTGAGGAAAAAGTGTGGTGCCCCCATGGGTTTTCATAAACAACATTACTACTCTCTTTCACCACATCAGCCAGAATAGACTCTGTGTATTATTAAAAGACATGCTCAGACCACTACCCATTATTTTCAGCAACTATACTTAAAACATTTCCCAGGAGTACTGAAATTGAAGGCTGGCATCTTGAATTCATCTGTGTAAATAAATAGTCTTTGAGCCAGCAATCACAGTGAGGTTGAGTCATTAGGCCATTGCAGTAGGAAAGCGATACATGTGGGTTCCCTTTTCTCTTATCTTTTTTTTTTTTTTAAAGCAGTAGTATCTAATTTGTGGTCCTTGATAGTTTATTGTAGCAAACATAGCTTCAGTTTCATTACATGCTGAAATGTTTCGGAAATCTCCCGTCTGGCTCATAAACGTGTATTTTCCCATTGCGAAGCAGCGTGCACCACTGCCTCCGATTGCTTTCCACGCAGCCCAGGAGCAGGCTGTTAGGAGCAGCGCTGGGTGCCTGCTGCCCTTTGCTGCTGCTGCTGGGGCGAAGAACTAGGTCAGCAGCCGCCTGCCGTGGCGCGAGGAGGAGAAGGGTGCTGTGCCCAGTGGTCCGGCCCTGGGACCACCCAGTAAGGATTGTCTTCTCTTTTAACCAGCAGTCAAAACACTACCAGAATTAAAAAAGAAACTGAGAATCAATAACTGGCTGCCCATTCTTTTGCCTTAGATTTTAAAGCAGTGAGACCTGTTCTCTGTTTTGCCAGTAGGAGTGGTTTAGTCATTATCTGCTTCAGAACACTTGCACTCTTAAGATATTTTACATTAAATGATTCTGGGAGAAGGAGTAAAGGAAATGGCTGTGCAAAATCCATTGATGGTTTCTTGGCATAGAGAACGTGAATGATTTCTCCCGTCTTTGCACCCTGCCTGCTTGAGCAGTGCAAAGAAAAGGACCTGGCCCCTGCCTCCAACTGTTGTTTCTTTTGACATACTCAATTTTCAGGTTGAGGGGACAGAACACCTATGTCCTAATGGATGTGAGGTCAACCTGGGAGGGAGTTTATCCAAATGGGGAAAACAGTTTTTTGAAAGAATATTCAGCTCTAACAAGAGACATGTAGTACATTATCATCAAATAAAGCTGGAATATCCTGTGTTTTAAGTCACTTCTCAGTTTAAAAGTAGAGTTTGAGTTTGGCATTTTGGGAGGTGCTTTTCTTAAAGAAAAAATCCTACTTCACTTCTCTTACTCAACTGTTAGACATTGTGTCCAGTTGTATCCATGTTGGCATTATCTCCATTTTAAAATGGAATGTTGCTGAGGCTGCTCATCTCTCCGGCATGGGGATCTGTCTCAAACCTTCGTTGCATCCCAGCAGCAAAATGTGTCAGCGCAGGAGCAGAGCAACTTCGCTTGCAGAACACGCTCTTCCTCTGCATTCACAGCAACCTTCAGGGTCACTGAGTGCACGGTTGCCTCTTTGGAAGACTATTTATTTCGCAGTGACCTTTGTGCCAGGTGACATGTCTAGGTAACTAGGTGTCAGGATACTTTTAGTTCAAAAGTATAATTAACTCTGGATGACAAGAGAGACAGAAGGAGTGTCATCTGTGGCTTTTGGGGGCATTTAAAGATGAATGCTTAAATGCACAGGCAATGTGACCGGCTCCCAGTGTTAGCATCCACACTATTGAACTTTTAGCTGTCTCAGAAGCAGATTGAAGAAGACGACTCTGTATCCCGAAACCCTTAAGTCCAGGGACAAAGATGCTGCTGAGACTGCTAAAGCTGAGGAGAACTTTAACTTAATTACTGGAAATTTGGAATGCAAATTACTAATGATCATGGAGATTTAATTTAATTGAAGACTTGTTAGAGACACTGTATCTGGCACAAGGGCTCCAAAAACCTGTTTATGGAAGAACATAACGTCCCTTTAACAGGTGGGATGTAGGGCTTGTAGAGGGATAAAAACCTCCCCTGTAACAAAATACATTATTGTTCAATAGATAAAGAATTAACTGAAATTTCTTTAGGAAACCCTAGTCAAGAATATTTCTGAATTATTTATATTCGAATTACATTGTTCTGTTTGAGAAGTGTACATTCTTGGCATAATTTTAGCATACTTCAGGTGCTATTGGAATACGGAATAAAAGTTTTCTTTTGGTTTGGGGGTTATTTGTTGGTTTGTTTTGTGTTTTTTTTCTTTTTTACATTTACCACTTGTCTTTCTCCCGTGAACTTTGAAAAGTGTAATATCATGCTTTGAAGGAGGTAGATGATGAGTTTATTTCTAGGAAGCTTGCAGAACAAGTGCAAAGGATTATGGTTTAAAAATACGCACTTTTTTATTCACAAACACTGTTTTGATCTCTGTTTTTAAAGGCTGAATAATAGTAGTATAGTAGTATACTAGTCTTGAAGCTCTTTTTTTACATCCAAAAATTTTATGTGTTAGACAAACAGGGAAATCTAAGATCTGAATCTAATTTGGATATACTTATCACTTAAACAAATAGTTTGCTATACAGTTGCTATATGAATTTATTTTCAGTTTCAGTTGTTTCTCAAAACAAAACACTCAGCGCGTGGTGGTTGGTTTCCTTCATTATGGATATGACCCTTTGTACTATTTGCTCATCACTATTGATTATTCTTTAAAAAAAAAAGTTGATTCTTTTTATATGCCTATATATGGAAAAAAGCAATATATTTCCCTGTACAACTATTAATAGCCTCTCTACATATGCATAATAAATTATTTATTTTAATCTGCACTAACAGAAATGTACTTACAGGAATCACACGTGCACTTTAAGTATAAATTTGCATGATTTTTTCCCCTTTTATTTCTTATTCAGTTTGTCATTTCTAAATTGCTTGTTTGTTGTCTTTTTCACTGATAGACAAATTCTGTGGCAAGATGGTGATTCCGACTACTTTTAATATTTAAGAATCTTTGAGCTGCTAACTTTTTGTACTAAAAGTAGCAGCTATAGGTAAAAATGTTTTAATAAGAGGGGTTTAAAGATGATTTAGTAAACTTGTAAAATTATAGTTGAGGACTAGTAGATTGGACCTTGCTTATGGAAGGCAGTATCACTGGAATGTGCACAGATTGAAGGATTTTGACCAGCATTATCTGTTGACATCTATGGCCCAGGCACAACCTTCATGATCCTCATTTTCCCAAATTCCTTCAAAAATAAAAAAGTTACTGTGGACTATATCTTGAGATGATATGTTCTGGGACCTTCTTACAGTTTATTAGCCTGATGCTATGCTGCTTTGAACTCCTTCCTGAAAGTTTTCTTGTACTATTTCTCCTGCTGTATTGTTGGTGTTTCCAACAGCAAATAGTGATGACAACTAATTTTACACCCAAAACTTTTTAATCATCCCTTCCAATATCTTACTGTCCACCCAAATATTTCAGCAGTCTAGGCAATTTCATCAGTGTGTTTAAGAAAATTTACTGGAATTTTGGTCTTTTGGGTAGTTACATACAGATCAGGCCACACATTTACTAAACACATCCTGAATTACCATTGGATCAGATTCTAAGTTCAGGAAAGCCCTTCTTTGATCTTCACTCACTTAGCTCTAGCTAAGACTTCTTGGGTAGGACCTAGTGTCTACTCATTGTACTGGGTCCATGTATAAGACACAATGGAAGTGTTATTACATATGTAATTAATTGTATTTGTACTTTATTGATGTAGGTTCTATAACATGCCCTTTGTACTCTTACTTCTCAATGATACATAAACATATGCTAGGCACAAACATGACCTTATATGTACTGGCGGTCCAAAGACTTTTCATTCCCTGCTCCCATACTACACCAACTCCTGTTCATCACTGCAACATTTTTTTGTTCATTTCAGCCTAGCTTGCCTGCACAAGAAAGTAAGATTTTTATATTTTTTTTATTATTATTGTTTTTTAAAGTAAAAGCTTTACGTGAGGGATTTTAAAAAAAAAAATCTAGCAAATTTATTTTCCGTTAATGTCTTGACAAATCTTTATCAAGATGCCAGTATTTCTTTAAAAGTTTGCAAACACCGCTAAGTTTTTTTCACCTTTTTTTTTTTTACAACCTTTAAAAGGAATCTATTCTAATGAATGTATAAAAATTCATCATAGATAATCATTGTTAGAAGTTAGTCTTATTTTCTATATCCATTTGGTCTATTAAAACACACAATTAAATCTAGAAAATTACAAATGTGAGTCATTAGCTCTGAGGCATATAACTGCCAGGCAAGCAGCCATGACAAATCCAGAAGTATTTAAATCTCTTGGTGTTAAAAATAGGCATAGTAAAGATGTCACTAAATTTAAAATAAATCTGTTGTAAAATGTAACTCCAGTTAACATGTAGTGTCTTGTGAGATTATTGCTTTAGGGCAACATGAGTGTAGACCCATGGTTAGTAAGTGGTCTCACAGAGTGTTTAATATAGAGAGGCCTAAAGCCTAGTCATTTTAAGTGTGCCGTGTGCGTTGTCAAGAAACAGTGTTTCCTGGTAGTTATATTGCTGTTTTTCTTTCTAGGGGGATGCCAAAAGTCTTCTAGCCTCTGAGAATGTGAGCACTGGCCAAAAGTTGGACTTTTCAGATACAATGGTACAGCAGAAGCTGGATGAAATAAAGGACCAAATCAAGCGGGAAATAAGGAAGGAACTTAAAATCAAGGAAGGAGCAGAGAACCTCAGGAAGGTCACAACGGATAAAAAGAACTTGGCGTATGTGGACAACATTTTGAAAAAATCGAATAAGAAGTTAGAAGACTTGCATCATAAGTTACAGGAGTTAAATGCACACATTGTTGTAACGGATCCAGAAGATGTTGCAGGTACTATATGTTACTGTGAAATCAGTTTTTCCTCTTAGCTTAGATAAGCTGTATCCCATTTCACTTGGAAAAAATTGCTCTGGGAATGAGCAAATCCATAGCTGGAGAGTTTGTTACTTATGTATGCCTGTTTGCTGTGATTCACAAATAAGTGTCCAGTCCCTTTGAGTTTTAAATTGTTTTCTGGGGAGCACTGTATTTCACGGACTATTTGATGATGCTCTAAAGACTAACTTAACATGTACCAGTTCTTCACTTTCAGTTAATACTATATTAAAATATTTTCTTAATCAGGGTAATATTTCCTAATAGCTTTTCACTGTATAAAAGCAAATTTCAGTAGCTCTTCCAGTGAGTTTCTCTGAGTTATGCTGTAGGCATCAGTGTTAATATACCTTTTAATTCTATGGGGGAAAAAATTATAACATTTGTACTTAAAAGTTTTGTTGTTTGTTTGGTTGGGGTTTTTTTAACTTAAATCTAACTTTTAAAAACTGTTTTTCTGATACGCTGTTTGTCTGACTAACTTATCAAACATTTCTTAGTGTGGCAACAATTTGTTAAGCCTTCAGGCTTTTCCACAATGAAGCTACCATTTTAAAGACAACTTGAAATTGTTTTCACAGAATCACAGAATGGTTGTAGTTAATGGTTTTAATTAGTACTTTCTGTGGCACAGCAGTGAGTCAATACTAATTTTGAATGTATTTTTTAAAAATACCAGGCTTGGTATTTTAAGATGGAATGTTGTGAAAGTAAACAGTCCTTTTTCAGCTTTGTGGAATGACTTGGGAGATACTGCCAGCCTGGTGATTTCACATTGCACAGACTCTTCCTGGCAAAGAGTTAATAAATGTGCACAAGCTGTTGAAGGTGTTTGTGAAGTGAATGCCAAGCCTCAGGAAGCTTGGGCAGTAGAATAAAAGACTGCATCATCCTTGTGAAGAAAGGTTGGTTACAGTGAGAATTTAGGAAAATACTGGCAGGTGATTCAGCAATGCATACTATCTGGCCCTGTGATAGGCTGCAAAAGTGTTGAAGGGTCCATGGTGGTCTGCACAGTATTCTCTCTATTCTCTCCATTTTTTGCTTTTGATCTTCATGAGATACAAGGGGCCGAGGGGGGACGACAGCTGGAACTAGGGAGGCAAAGTAGTTGCTGCAGCATGAAATGAGAAGGAATACAATAATGTATGGTTCATAGATAGCCATTGGGTTTTTAGTAGGCATGAAGCATTCTATCCCGTATCAGCTAAGGTTTATGAAAATCCGCTTCAGTGTTGACAGTAGTGTGACTTTTAAAGGAACAGGAAGAGTGGAACAGAAAGAAAATAGTATACAATCTGTGTATAGACCGAATATAAAAATCTGTGCAGACATAAGTTTGTGAAGTTCATGTAGTAGCAGAATTGAAAAGTGGAYGAGCACAGAATGCTCTTTTTGGAATGCCCCCTTTCAGTGTAGCATTTTAAAACTTATCACAATGAGTTAATGAGCAATATTGTCCTTGTGCATGACTCAGGAAATGCAGTAGACCCTAAGAAAGCATTTACTAGTTCTAAAGAGATGGTTTGCGTACAAAGGTCTAAATAGTGTTGTTCAGATCCTTAGTACACTTCTGAAAAGGCCAGCAGTGCCTATTGTTTTTGTGAATAACTGTTAGCAGCCTGGCTCATCTTGCCTTGTGTTCAAATACCAGAGACTTCATGAAAGGCTCAGGGGATAAAAGATCAAAGTTGATAAACTTATGTGCTCCTACCTGCTTTTGATGCATGCTAAACTTCTTGGTACTATGTTTTTAACTTTCATTCCATTCAAAATGTTATTGGTAGGTAGCTTTTACAGTCTTACTTAATTATTGAAATATGCAAGAAAAAACTTACTAATTCTGTTGAGTTCTTCATATTCTCTGTGTAGTGTCACATCAGGTATTCCTATATAAGACCCATTTTAACAGAATATATTGCATAACCTTCTGAAAAAAAAAAGTAGTCTTTAATGCTTTTAATATCTTTTTTTTTAGATCAAAGATCTACAAGCACCCACACTCTAAAATTGAAATGCTTGAGGTTTTTATATTATTTGCCTTATAATTTAATTGCCTGTCTCCTTCCTCATTCATGGTTGCTAATTCACAGTGGGGGAGCGCTATCAATAAACATTCTGTCTGTCCTGAGACTAATGGATGCAAGTCATCTAGGTGATACTCTGATTTTTTAATACTGAAGTCTTAGGTTTGACTTAAGGTATTAGTGAGCTTGGCCTTTGCGAAATAAGGTTGGTAATATAAAACTCGAGGGGTAATATAAAACATTTGATGTAAAGGGGTTAGCTTAGAAGTTAGTTAGGAGAACGGAAGAAGAGGCATGAACTTGTCTTTTTGATTTAATGTTCTCCATGTTTTATCCAGTCTCCTCAATTCCCTCAAAGGTTTTTCTACCATCTCACCTCCCTATCCACCTTTACTTCAGTTCTATGGAACAGATTAATTTTCCAATTTATACATCTCCTGTGTATCAACTATATGCCTAAATAAATCAGTGACTTGCTGTAGGTAAGCTATTTCAATCTTACACCTCACACTATACCACAATCTCTACTGCTACTTTTTAGACACATGAAAAGAATATCAATTTAATCTGTGCTACTGTATGTTTTCAAATACAGAAGTGTGTTTTCAAAATACAGAATTTCTTCATCTCTAAGACTGAAGTAATCATTCCCATGTTACACATAAAAATAAATCTCTCAGATTTTCAGCAGTAATGGTCTCTAGGCTTGTCCTGCTCATTTTGTATTGCTGCATTCTGCTTCACTTTAAAGTGCTGACCTACAAATTTTAAAACTCCACGTCCTAGTATGACTAATACACTGCACGATAAGGGCAGACATGGGTACAAAGTCCCACTTCTAAAACAAATCTAGATTCACCAGCAACCCCGTGATGCAAAGTAAACCTATGTTATGCTAAAAGTTGTTTCTGAATCATACATCTGCTGGCAAATCTACCCTCACATTCAGTAATATAGCTTTTTGGCAAACTGCACTTTTTGGTTAAGGTTTAATACCGATTCTTCAAATAGTTGTGCAAATAATTTCCTATGGCATTAGGACATGGAAAGCTTTCAGCTCTAGGCAAACTACCACCAAAACGTCTTAACTTGCTTGAAATGGAATGTTATTAAAACACATTTTTTTACAGTAGATTCATTAACACTACATTTAATGGTTTTAATGTGTCGATTACACTGTGCTGATTACAAAGAAGTTACATTACGTTTTTAACAAACCACTAATTTGTAATGTAAGTTACTGCTTGATACCATAAGCAACAGCAAGAGTCACAACAGCTTGCATAGCACTTTTCAGCTCTAAATCTGGACCACTTTACAAATATATGTTCACACCCACTTTTCAGTTACAGGAACAAGGAAAGATTAAATGACTTTTCCAAGTTACCACAATGACCTTTCAAGCAGTCAACAGAAACAGTCCAAAAATCTTCAGAGTTCAGGCCTGACAGGTCAAAGGGATCATCATCTTACAGGCAATGATTCTCTCAGTGTTACTTCTCAATGGATCTCAGTCCTGACTTTGCTATTTAGAACCTGCAAAAACCTACACAACATACTCTAGAAGACAGGGAAAAACATAGGGCCACCCCCAAAAAATATTGAAGTACATAAAGAGAACACAGACTTGACTCCCATAGCTCTTGAACCCTCTTTACCTTATTTTCAGCATTCATGCTCTGCACAGTCTAAAAATTTCCCATATATTTCCTTCTCTCTTTTAAATCCTTTGTCACTAACTGACCAGAAGAAGGTCAAACACGAGCTAAAGTGAAAAGCTGTAACTTAGAATAAAGCTAACCTCTGGAAACAATGCACTTATTCAGGGAGCTCCCATATTCATCAGTAACTAGTTATTAAATTCACTGTCGATCCTGAGAAAAAGCAAGAATTCCCAAACTGAGATATCTGTGACCTCTCCACAGAGGTATCTTCTGTCAGGTGGCAGTAATCTTCAGGGCTGCGTGTCTATGTATTTGCTGAATATTATGTGTGTGTGTGCGTGTGTGTATATATATACACACACAAACACGCACACAGTTGGCTTTAGGGGGTCAATAAAGAAAATAAATTATGTTGTTTAAGAATAGGACTAGCTGACAGGTGAGTGAGAGAGGCTGTTTTGGGGATTTCTTTGTCCCTACAAATGACTAGGTTAATCTGTCAGACAGCAAAGTGTCCATATAAGACCAATTACTGGAAACTGGTAGAGGTAGCAACCAAATTGGTAGAGGTAGTGACTTTTTAGACAGCAGACTCCGCCTACAAGGCTCATATCCATAGGAATTTCACAGTAACTTTTGGGAACCTTAATGTAGAATCACATTATTGAAGCAATTTGAAACAATCTCCTGTCACTTGGTAGTAGTTAAAATTAGCCGTTACTGAATTGAAATTCAGTTGAACTTCAGAAGTTTCCAGGAGGTCAGCGCTGGATGTTCTCTGAGTGCAGAATGTCCATTGCTGCCTTGGACTTATTGATGGCTTAGTTCAAGTGCTGATGCAACCATCTGACTCGTGGGAAAAGCCTGATGATGCCTCTTTCTTCCCCCCTCTAGCAATGCCTAAACATGCATCATGGGTATTTCTGTTGGGTATGACGCTGATGAGGCTAACTGCAATTAAATATCCTCAAATAAGATTAAAATTAACTATTTACCAAAGGGCACTTGCTGCTAATTGAGTAGCTTAGCAGCATGCTGCAGTACCATCTGGGAACCCAAATTCAGAAAGTTACATGGGATCCTAGATTTCACACTGAGCTTATTGAAGAAATAGCATACCTAGCATCTGGGGAACAGTCCCCAGAGGAATGAGCAGCAGTCTCAGAAGAGTAGAGTTGTGTCACTACTCTAATAAATATAATTTAGACGGGAGCGATGGTAAAAGGCAATTTAGAAGCAGGAAGTTTTTGCTGGTGAGCACTGTGCAAAGACTCAAACTGAAAACGTTTTCAGAAGAGCAAAGATCACGGTTAAGATAAACATTTCAGACTGAAAACTGCTATTGTCCTGATGCAGTCCAGACTTTTTTTTTTTAAAAAAATCTCTTAAACCATCACTATTAACTTATTTTAAGTCTTATGAGTGTATTTTCATGAAAACAGGATATTGCAGATGCTGGGGAAGCAGTACTGCAGCTCTTCCAGCAGCCTGGATGTGTGCTAACAAGCCACACAAAATTCATTGGTGTTAAGCAACAACATTCACGGTAGCTCAGCAAAAATAACATGCTAGTTATTTGAAGTGAAGTCAAGTTCACTTGAAATACGTCCGTTACTTCACTTGATATTCGCTATCAAGAAGAAAATGCCTAGGGGCACTAATCCATACCCCAGCAAAGCTCTTGCTGTCCTATGCAAAGTTGTACTTGAATGCATCCAAAATGGCAAGTCTTGTCCTTATTGACCAACAAACTTGGCAAACTGGGGAATCTATTATTTTCCCCAGTCCCTACTTACCTACTTGAGTGAAATATCAATTTGGTATGAGTCCTTAACTCTTGTTTAACTTTAAGCATGTACATAAATCCCATTGATTGCAATTATCTGGATGAATTTATTACTTACTTGTATTATGAAGATGACTAAATGTCTCCAGATGAGATTTGAGCCCCTCTGTATAGTGCTTTACACAAATAGATCAGAGATAGCTAGCCATACCGAAGTGATTACAGCCTCAGTAGACATTACAAAGAGAGAGGGAAACAGCTAATACAGATGTAGCTTGTAGTGCTGCTGCTAAGATTGTCAACACTTTCCATAATAGGACCAGTTTGTCTGGCTGATTTAAAACTTTAATCTGAATTCTTCTATAAGAAGCTGCCTTAGGCTGCTTACTGAATTGTAATGGGGTCAGGGGGGAGAAGGAGTCACTTGGAAGCCATTTCTGAAAAGCTGTTGGTAAACTTTTTTTTCTTTAAAAAAAAAAAAAAATCTTTGTTAAGAAACCATATTGTTCCGTGTTTGGAGTTTCGTGAGCAGCTATTATGCCTGAAGGCAAAAAATGATTTCTTCCTAGTCCATGCTGCAGAAAAGTTTCCTTTGCTGCTGGTTACTAACAAAGCATATAGTAAGCCCATTTAAACTAAATGGTAGAGGGTATTTTAGGTCCACAAGTGCAGACCAACTCTTGAGATGACCCAGGTAAGTGATGTGGTTACACCTTCACAGTGCAGACAGACATGCAAAGGGAGATAATAACAGCTGCCTGGGCAACCTGAACTGTGGTATCTCTAATTAGTCCTTGACTTGCAACTTGAGTGTTGTTTTAATGCAAAGGAAGACTGCTTGTGTGCATCCTTAGAARCTGTGAAAACAGACTTCAGGAGCCCCACAGTCTTCCCAGGGATCATCAGAGGGCTGGGATCTTTAAGTGGTAGAGGCCTGCATTATAAATCTAAAGTTGGTAAATATTCATTTATACGATTAATTTACTTTACAAGGAGACTTGACACTGTGACTTTCAAGTTTCACGTTTGTTCTAATTTTGAATAGCTTATTAGGTGAGGATTAGTTGAATGTGAAGACGTGAGAGGAAAGCATGTTGTTAATCTTTGTTTTATTAATAACAGATTTAAGGTAAAGCTGTTCAAGTGCATTTTCACAGAGAAACCAAGCCAAAGCATTGAGGAGAGGATGAACGACAAAACAGATGAGGAATAACACTGGGGTTTTTTTCTTTTTTTAAAACATCTGGTATTTCGTGTACTACCTTTAAGTAATGAGGATGCAGTAAGAGGCTTGAAGTGCCTTGAAGTGAAGAGTGAATAAGCAGCAGAGGAAATTAAAACTTCTCCTTACATCTGTATGTAGCCTCAGCAAAAATTGCAATTTAGGAGGAAATTACACAGCAAACTTGAAAGTTAAATGTATTAAATCTCCAAAATTAGTTATTCGAAGCTTCTACGGAAGAAATATGAAATGGCAGATAAGACATCTCCTCCCCATGACACCTCATAATTAATAATTTGTAAGTTACTAGTGCAATGCCAGTGTTTTCTAATAATTGAGGATTTCAGGAACTTGATCCATCATCTAGTTTTAATGCAAGGAAAATTAATTAAAATTAGAAAAAAAGACTGTACTGTTGGTATCAGGTAAATACTATCTTCCAGGAGACCAACCAATGTCATTTGCCCATGGAGAAGATATTCTCTCAGTTGTTAGGGTAGACAAAATCAACAACAAAAAAAACATTATTACAGTGGACATAATTTATCCTCTTTTACAAAAAGTTTGAAAGAGGAGTCATTGCGACTGTTAGGGAAGATAGTTAGCTAGAAGGACAGTTGTGCTGGAAATAGTTAAGGGCTAGGAAATTGTCCAGTGGGCACTTATTTTCAGTTCACTAACAGTTCATGTTGCAGAAGCTGAAATATGAACCAGTGATTAATTGACTTTTCTGGAGGAGGATAGAAAAGTTAAGGAGTTTGACTATATAATTTGATTGATAAAACTGACTTGCATTCTATTAAACTAATCCAGCAAGATGGAGATCTAAACCCAGTAATATTGTCAAACGAAAAAGCTTTATCCTTCCCACAGATCACAGTTGTTCAATAACTTGTCTGCCTATATATCCAATTATCCCAGGATTCTGTTATGATTCCAGAGCAAAAATCATTCAGCTTTACGACTAAGGAAAAGGCTCATTTTATCTATTCCTAATTTTGACATAAACCGCATTTGCAGTGTTCACACTAGAATCGTTGAGGATCTACTTACAATCTGTATTTAGACCATGCTCATTAGTATTGAATATTATTGTCCACGTTTGTTTTTAAAACGCTTAGATTTAAAATCAAGAGTGTAAGAAAGCTTAATGGAAAACTGCATTTTTAATTGACTCAAGACATTCCAGAAGAAATAAGTCTCCTTTGAAACGAAAATAGACCTAGCTGCAAACCTGCCTATTTTACCACTCCCGGAAGTGATTCATGTGAATTAGGAGGTGTGTAGGAGTCACTAGGCTTTCCCGAGGCTTTGCACGGTAAGGCGCATTTGCCGTGCTGTTGCAAAGTAGCTCTGGACAGGAGGGTCGGTCTTAATACTTAAGTGTGATGTTCCAGCTCTGTTTAATCTATAACTTAATAGAATAGAAAAGTTTAGGGTGTTTTGGGGGGAAGAGGGTTGGTTCTGGGGTTTTGTGGAGTTTGGTTTTTTTCTTCTTTTGTTTTCTGCACACATTACATCTTACCTCTAATTCACAGATTGTCCTCGGACTCCCGATACTCCAAATAGCGATCCTCGTTTTTCTACTAACAACAGATTGATGGCCTTAAAGAAGCAATTGGATATAGAACTGAAGGTAAAACAGGGAGCAGAAAATATGATACAGATGTACTCCAATGGCTCTTCAAAGGTAAGGCTTTGGAATGCTTAAAGAACATGAAATGATTGTGGATTTTCATATTTCTGTGGTGTGAATGTACAATGTATAAACGGTATGCAATTTCAGTGTTTTTTGTTTGGGGTATATTTTTAAGTAGTTATGTCAAATCTGCTACAAATTTCTATACCATTTTTTGTTGCGGTTTGATACCCACTCAAGTGATTGTTTTATCACTTTGTCCACATGCAGTTCAACCTAAATAACAAATCCGGCTTACTAAATTTAGTACATCTAGTAATCTTTGATCATGTGTGATTCACTTAGCAGCAAAGCTTGGTATGGCACTGACTGGTATCTGATGCTTTTTCTAGCTCCACTAAAAAAAAAAAATCCATTAGTTTGAAGTTGTAATGTGCATGATAATTATGCAAAAGGCAGCATTGCCAAGTATGCTTCTGAAATGGTCATCTAGTTGTAGTCAGCAGGAAAAGGATTTGTACCAAATATTTGTTTTACTAAGACGTGCATGTGTACTAATGCAGATTATACACATAAAATACACACAAAAATACTTTTTTTACAGAAGTGTGGTATTCTAGAGGCTGATAGCATCAAACTGAAATTAAAAATAAAGCCACACGTATTTCTAGATCTGAATTTTAAACACATGCTCTCTTGCGCTCACTCTCTCTTAATAGCACCAGAAGTTCTCCAGGGAGGCGGGGAGGGAAATGTTTGCTAACCCCTAACTGGGTTTGACTTACTACATAGTCCTAACTATGTAATAAAATTCATCATACTCTTCAGAATCCCTTAACTCAACTGAAGGACAAGCCAAACCTTTTAAATGGAGGAAAAAAAAAAAAAAACAACAACAAACGAACAAACAAAAACCACCCAAAAACCAAAACACCAACCCCTCCCCCGTATTTTATGAGTATAAGGGAGTCATAGTTCTCAAATGAGAAAAAAGGTGGGGGYGGAATCCTCTACTTACCTGCCCGTTCACCCTTCATTAGTTACTCATTACCTGTTCTTTCCATTTACTTTTACTAAATCATTAAGGAGATGAATTTCCAAACTAAGGGGGAACACAAGCATAGATAGTATGTAGTAGCTTGGTTAGATGTTTCTGTGTACAGACAATAGTAAATAAAATCGAAATGTTTTAAGTTCTGAATTGACTGATCCAACACCTAGCTAGGTCAGTGAACTTACTAAAAAGAAGTGTTTGACTTGAAGAGTAGACATTGCTACCCCTTATAATTGATACTAGCCAGAAAGTGGTGGAGAGGAACTTCATGTTTCTGAGTGAATTTCTGCTAGGGACTGGTGGAGAGGCAGATTACTTTGTATCTGCCTACTGTATGACTTCCTTGTACTTTGAAAAAATTAAAGCGAATGCTGCTCACTCCCAGAAAAACGAGTTCAGACTAGATGGACCGTAGGTGCCATCAAGCTCATTCTGTTCCAGCAGCACTTCTGTTGAACCAGCTGGTACTTTGGTAGCCTTATCTGAAAATGACCTGTAACCTACTAGCCTGGGGCAGATGGAAGAAATATCTGGAGTGCACCTTATGACTAAGGGCCTGGGAATGCTGTCCATGCACCACAGTCCCTCAGCTCCTGGAAACCCTGGAGTCTACATCCTCTGGGGCCATGTACTTAACAGCAGGTACACTTAAAAATAATAATCAGCTGACCCAAAGGGATCAAAAGACATACATGAATTATATTCCTAATAAGCCCTCAGTAAGTAACCTTACAACAGCCTGAAAAAACTTAACTAAACACTCAGACTATAATATTAGACATTGTTAGCAGGCTTTGATCAGACTAGGTAGAAGGGATAAATTCTGGCTTGCTTTATGGTTGAGGCATGTAATTAAAATTGATGATTGAATCTTGTATTTGCAATTGGTAAATGCTTAAATCAGCCTACCAGATTGGGTGTATATAGTAACTGGGCTGGGGAGAGCAAGCTGGAAAACACGAAAGCATTGCTAGCTGCTTCAAGAAACAGGATGGAAATGGTGCGTATTCATTCTCTCATGTTCTTAATACTCAGTAGTGAGTTAATTTGGCAGGTTTAAACTGTAGGCTTGAGCATGGTGATTACTTTTTAAAAAGCAGAGCTTAAAACAGCTCAAGTGTCTGGATGAGGTAGGCAAAAGGGGCAGAAAATTCCCAGTTTGAATCTGACCCCGGTAATCCAGTAGTTCTTTAAAAAGTAGTCACAGGACCCTCTTTAAAATATACTAAACTCTTTTGTGACCTTTATTCAAGTGTACTATATGATCTAATTTCAAATTTGTTGTATTATTTTCAGACCTAAATTTAATGGAAGGAGGTCATCATTTGTTTCTCAAAAATGAAAAAGTAGTCTGTTAATAGTAATAAACCCATCATCTCATGGGAAGGTTTTCCCTTTGTACTTACTCTACTTGCTTCAGTAACATTCAGCTCAACTTATTCAGACTTAATTGTTTCTGAGATATTGATCATCTTTCCTTGGACCTGTGTGGATTCTCTGAGATCCCACGACAGCTTTGCAGATCAGTTTTACAGGCAGTGTCAGTTCTTCTATACTCAGGAGAGGCCTTGAAATACTTTGTATTCAGCCTCCAACACTAAAAGAGCTGCTGAGTATAACACATCCATTTTGATTCTGAAGATGGGATTTTCTGTCTCTTGAAAACGTAAGGATATCTCTATAATCCTGAATTACTTCCATTCTACACATTGGAGGGCTGATGTTTCCCCTGAGCAAGCAAATCCATTGCAGTAAGAGGATATGAGGGACAATCAGGAGCAGCAAGATCAAAAATAAGATAAAAGTGAAGATACAGACAAAGAAGCACTAACAGCATATTTATATATCAGAATGATGCATGGATAAGGTTTAATACAGGATTCTAGAGTTGCTTGTAATCGGTTACTTAGATCCCATACTCTGCTGTAGACAGTGGTTATTTCAAAAGTTGACATTTGTATTTGAGAAGGCATTTATTTAGGAAGTTCAGTGTACTCATTAAATAATTGGATAACTAACATGGAATCTTAAAATATGAAAACTATCAGTATCTCCTCTCTGATATGTTGATTAATACTAAAACTTAAAACCAAGAGTTCTGACACTACGTATGCAGAGGGGGCACAGTTTCTCCCCATGCAGCCAAAGCCTTTTTATGTGTATATCTTGGTGTATCTACCCTGCAGAACACAGGGCAGCATTAAAATATCTGAGTGAGTAATACATGAGGCGCAAGGTCATAGAGGAGCTCTATGAAGGTAAATTTCTCTCTTCTCAGCATACTGATTTTTCTCACAGTATACTTCATGGTGCCAGTATTTCTAGCTCTGGGTATCTGTGCTACACTGCAGTTCTTTGTCTTGGTTGTGGTAAGGGGAAGAATTGAATTTCTTTAATGAAGTTATCAATTATTTAAGAAGTTATAAAATTAAAAATATAAGTATAAACCATGTCCATGGGAAAGTAACTTATTAATGAGGTTATAGAGTGGCTACAAAATTAACCAAAATACCCTTTGGGCTATAACAAGTGTGATACTCATCTACACTGACTACTATTAATTACTGTGATTGATTGGTACTGCACAGACAGGACAAATGGACTGCCTTAAATTTTCTTATACCCCGTTTTTTGTTCTTACTGCAAGTCAGATCACCTATAAGTTATCTGGTAATTCCCAGAACATATATAGAGGGCCATGCAGCAGCCGTAGAACCACATGCACAGTTCCACTTCCAAGAACCATTTGATAATCCATTGTAAGGCAGATCTCCAGTAGCTGGGGGACAAAAAATTATATACCTGAGAAATGTGTGGATGGCTGTCTGTGCTCCTGACAATGAAATGGTATTATCAGTTAGCTTGAAAGTTCATCTTCAGAAATGTTATATTCTAAACTGCTTCTTGTGTTACTGCTTTTAAAACAAAAATTGGTTAGCTTAGTTTATTTAGATGAAAAGTACTGTACTTTAGGTTGCTGATAAAATAGCTAATGAAGTAACCCTCGTATATCATGTATTAATGAAAAAAAACTTCATCTTTGATTTGTTCAGAAAAACATACTGCAGACTTATTTGCAATGTGCTATGTAAGCTAACTTCATATTTCCAATATCAAGATCGAAAATCAGCTGAAGTGAATCAGTGCAATGATTTTTATATGGATTTAGTCTAGCAAATTTGTCTATTAGAAGAGTTCTCATCATACTCACAGTAAATGTGGGTCATTCTACATAGGGTGGAGGTGTTTTGCACTTAATATTTTGTCCTTTCTTTAGTATCAGCTTACAAAACATTAATCTACACATGTAATGTTGCTAGAGCATGCCTCCTTTATTCAGCTTTAAACAGATACAGTTTCCATGGGAGTGGCTTATAGTCTTTAACGAACCAGAATATGCCTCTGTCATAACTTAATTTCCACTAAAATCCTAATGTGGTTAGTTGAATTGGTCTGCTATACCAAATGAACTACATAGATTTAGTTCTTGTTCCTAAAGCATGGGAGTTTTGAAGCTTTCGATGTGTTTTGTTCCATGAAAAGTTTACGATTTAAACTTGTTTGTTTGCTTTAATAGGATCGAAAACTTCTTGCCACGGCTCAGCAGATGCTCCAGGACAGCAAGACAAAAATAGAAGTTATAAGGATGCAGATTCTTCAGGCAGTCCAGACCAATGAATTGGCTTTTGATAACGGTGATGGAGTAGAAAGGAAATATGAATCATTAATGTCAGAATGCCTTGTAGATATGTACCTGTATGCACACAGATTTATCGTAGATTTCTAGTAGGAATGTTAGACAAAGCTTGCATGAACCAAAAATAATCGGAGACTAGGCATACCATTGTGTGTGTTAGTATGCCAAATACATCTGACTTGAAGCAAAATACCGTAAGCTTAATGAAGAGAAATACAATCTCTCTTCATCATCCTTTTTATACCTTATGCAGTCCATTTTTGCTTTGTGGTCTTTGTTCTCCCTTCATGCGTGGTTTCTTTTGTCTTAACAATAACTAGTAATTTTCTTTAAAGCATGTAATCTTTTCACTATCCTGAAAAAAAAAAAAATCTGATGCAGGTACAAAGCCTGCTTGTCATACTTAAATAGATTGACCTCATTATTACTAATGGGAGCACAGATGGTGGCGAATTTTTGCTCTCTTTATGCATATTTAGGCTAGATTGAGTAGTAAACAACTATTTTAAAAACAACAACAACAAAAAAATCAGTGTTTTTAAAATGACCTGACTTGAAATACTCATGTTGCATTTCAGAAGTAGTTTTAAACTTGCATGTCTTTGGAAATCTTTAAATTAAAAAAAAAAATTACCCCTGAGCTATAATAGCATGAGTGTACTGTAAAATTGTGGGCATATCGGTACATCTCTAAGTCTTAAACTTTATTCGTATGCATTTCTGAGTATTGACGTTGTATGACAGTGGTCGTAATCAGGGCCTGGATATATCCTAGATACTGAAAAACTTGTGTGTGTGTGTTTTGTTTGTTTTGTGGGGCACGGGGGGGCTGGTTTCCTTTGTWTGTTTTTACACTTAAGACACTTTGGCTTTTTTTAACACCGCATCTTAGCACATGGATTGTGTACGTTATTTGTTGAAAAGAAAAAGAAAAGTATTCAAGCTAGAAATGGCTTTCTAATGCCTTTTTGTGTTCCTACTACTCTTAGAGGTTTAAACGGAAAGGAATATGTCCAGCAAACTGTCTAGTTCTGTTCAGGAAATCTAAACACTATAAGAAGTGGACATTACTATGGTTAACCCAAACCGTTTGGGGAAGGCAGCGTATGGGACCTCTTACATTCTCTGTGTTGGCAGAAGCCAGATTCCCTGGGATTTCATGTGAAGCAGGAGAATTACCAGAAAATGATCGGGGATCTATTTAGCTACAGAGTAGTTTGAAAGATAAATCCTCAGAGCATGGTTCAGAAATGTGGAGGTCTCAAAACCTCCTTCTTGCCAGCTGAATGATGTTTGGGAGATTTGGCTTTTGTCCCTTAACTCCCCTGAAGACATGTTCTTTTTCTCACATCCTCTAGCAATTATAGCTCTTCAAGGAGTAGGACCTGTTTATTGGATTGAGTCCCTGATCAATTATTTCTTTCTTCAAATGCAGATGCTTAAAATTCACTGTTGCTTTTATGACATACTTCAAGCTTTTCTTTGGACTACCAGATCTGCATCTCTCAGTCTTTTTTTTTTTTTCTTTTCTTTTCTTTTTTTCTCCCCTCCTCTCTGTTTATATGGGGGAGGGGTTAATATTAAAGAAATTAAACATGGGCGTGGTCTTCAATGAAGATTGTTTGTTTATATCTCTTTGCAGCAAAACCTGTGATAAGCCCTCTTGAACTCCGAATGGAAGAATTACGGCATCATTTTAGGATAGAGTATGCTGTAGCAGAAGGTGCAAAAAATGTGATGAAATTACTTGGATCTGGGAAGGTTACCGACAGAAAGGCACTTTCAGAAGTAATTTACATCATTACAATTTCTGATATTTTATTTTAAGTGTTCTTTCAAGAAAAAAAAAATGAAATTTTTTTTTGTTATTTTAAAAAGGCACAAGCAAGATTTAATGAATCAAGCCAGAAGTTGGACCTCTTGAAGTATTCACTGGAACAGAGATTGAATGAACTTCCTAAAAACCATCCCAAAAGCAGTATTATTATAGAGGAGCTTTCATTGGTCTCTTCACCCACATTAAGTCCTCGTCAAAGTGTAATATCTACTCAAAACCAGTATAGTACACTGTCCAAACCAGCAGCTTTAACAGGTATGATTTATGGAGCTTTTTTTTTTTATTTTATTTTATTAAATGGTTTAAAACAAGTCTTTAATGCCAACTTTATTTCTTTCTGGACATATTTCATTTTCCTAGACAAAGGCATTTAGAATTTCCAAGTGTACATGTGTCAAAAAAATGCAGATAAGTTTCTTTGATTTATTTGTTGACCATTTTGTAATCCTATTGAAAAAGTGAAGTTCTGGCCTTAAGTTAGGTCACTATGGAACAATATTACTAGCGTTTACCCTAACGCCTTTCATCTTTAGATTACCAAGCACTTTAAAAGGTGGGTAAGTATCATTATCCCCATTTTACAGATGGGGAAACTGAGGTGCAGAAGGGTTAAGTGACTTGCCCTGGTCATACAACAAGTCAGTGGCAGAGCTGGAGGTAGGCACCCAGCTTTTCTCCCAGTCCCTATTTTACCCACTGGACAACACTGGCTTCCTAGAAGGTGAGATTTATGCTACCAAAACATGCATTGTATTTCTAAACCAAAGAGAGAGATCCTAACAAACGTGCATGGAACTCTTGAAGCCTCTATTTATTGGTGTGAATTGTTTTCCTTGCAATTAAACATGGAGATTTTTTTTTAGGAGGCTTAGCCTACTGCGAGGGAACGGTACATTTATATATAAATATAAGACTTAGGAACTTCTCATAGTTTGGATTCACCTGGAATTGTTGTCCTTCATTGGAGGTAGACTGTTTCAAGAGAGCCATACTTTAACAAAGCTCTTAAACATTTGCCTCCCAGTGTTCTTAAAGAAAAGCAAATACTTTTGACTACTTGGGGGTATGTTGCTTTGCTAAATTTATTTAATAAGTGGTCATATAAGAATTACTAGTACAGATAGGTTTGGTGTTTTGTTTCCTAAAACAATTTACATGTAACTATTAAACCAACTATTAACAGAGGAAGTTTATTACAAAAACAATCTGTAATTCAAATGTCACTCTAGTTATACATGTATAACTGAAACCAGAATTTAGTTTTGAAGTACTATGGGGTTATGTTTTAAAACAAAAAGAGGAACTCTTCTGCTGAGCTGCAACAAGAATAAAATGGAGCAAGTCTACTTTTGTATTCCATTTTGGCTCAGTAAGACATATAGCAAAGGGTAAAAAGCATCAGGACCTCATCCAAGAGCCCTTGTAAAGTCGCAGAGTGGTGAGGGGAACTTTTTTCATCATATGGAATCTCAAATGTTCAGTGACCATGGGCAGGAAGTATCGTGCCTTGGTTTTAAAACAGCTTTTTTTCTATTATTCTTTTCCTGTAATACATAACCAATGGGTCAGATACATTATAGTGACAAATAATTCCTCTTTAAACGTGATTTACTCATACATATGAACAGTTTCTAATAGGAATTATCAAAACAGAGCTACATGCTTGTGAAGTTCTTAATAGTTTCACTTTCATATTGGCTACACAAAGAGCTTTTGTATTGAACTGGATTTAAATGAACGGTGTCTTTGTGTTTTGCCTCTAACACTTTGTGAAAAATAGATTAGTGCTACTGTAATACTTTTTAAGGTGCATCAACAGGACTTTCTGATACGTATCCAGTCCTTATACAAGATGATAGCCTTTCTGCTTATTAATTTCTTTTTTTGTTTTCTAAACAGAGTTTGGGAATGAAGTATTCTTTTACCTTTTAACCTGCTTAGCTGTCACTTACGGCTGTTAGTTCCCTACAGGATGGGATTTCTTCTCAGGCTGGTTTCTTGGTGTCTGTTCTGTGGGCTATAATGTTGCCAGACCATTTTTAGGTCAAGTCTGACTTAAGTTTCTGTTACAAAAGAGTACTTTTAAGTTTCACAGTTAAGTACATTTGCTGTCAAAAGAACACTGCATTTAGGAGCTGCATTTCTAGCTGACAGTATGATTATGAACTGGCTAATTTCACCACTTCTAATAGTTAATTTTATTAGTGTCAGTGGTGTCACAGTTTTACAGATGCTATCTTGTACAGGATGAGGTAAGCCTACCGTTCTTGTAACCATCTGTGGTATTCAGATGTTTCTGTGCTGCTGGAGGAAACTCTCTTAAATTAGAACAGCAGCCTCTATTCCTCATTTGGTTAAAGATGTAGAAGATTTTGAAGAGTAGCTTCTTCTCTCAGCTTTTATAAATGCAAATTCAGTCAAGTTGGAACAATTCAATCATTTTACATTATGTACTAACTCAAATTTGACTTTAGCATGCAGCAGGCAAATGTGATTTCTGAATGTTATCTTAAACAAATTTGTAGTCTCAATAGTCAGCGTGTTCATTTTAATTACCGAAGTGATGTGTTATTTTGATGAACTGTTGCTCCTTCTAGAAGGTTGAGTCTCACATACTTGACTTTTAATGCTTATTTTCAGTATATTTGTCTGTCTTAGATCTGTCTTTTGATTTCATCTGATATTTCTGTTATACCCTGTGGGGGTCAGAATGTGAGCTATTGCCATAAATCAATCATTAGTCATTCACTTTGTTTACTTAAGAACAGAAATCTTTGATAAATCATTGTCTGTCTTGTTCTAGGTACCCTGGAAGTTAGGCTAATGGGCTGCCAAGATATTTTGGAAAACGTCCCTGGTCGATCAAAAGCCACATCGATTACGCTACCTGGTTGGAGTCCAAATGAAGCCAGATCATCTTTCATGAGCAGAACCAGTAAAAGTAAAAGTGGGAGTAGTAGAAACCTTCTGAAAACTGATGACTTGTCCAGTTCAGTATACTCTTACTTCTTTTATTTTTATGCTTATCTTTTATTTACATTTTAATGTGCATGCCGTGTTCTGTAATTTAAAATACTAAATTGATTTGAAGCTTTGAACTTATCTGTAAAGTTGTTTAAAAAAAAAAAAAAACAACACACAACCACACCATTATGCCCGTAAGAACCAATTAAATATGAGATTACATTTTTAAGGGAAACTTACTGAAGATTTTTTTGTTTGTGGAAAATCCTCTTAAAGATTTAAGCTGAGTTTGTGTACTTTACTTACAGATGAAGTCTGTGCAGTACTGAAGCTGGATAACACTGTGGTTGGTCAAACTAGCTGGAAACCTATTTCCAATCAGTCATGGGATCAGAAATTTACACTGGAACTAGACAGGGTAAAAATGTGGTCTTACTTCATTGACAGTTATAGTCAATTCTTTAGATTAATTTCATGTTGCTTTATTATTTTTGTTGTCCTGTTGTGATTATGTTCAAATTTCATATGTGTGAGTATTGCTGTCCTTAACAGAATGAGCTCCCTGGGGCTAAGCGTTTATGCTGGGCTGGCATTCTAGAAATTTTACCTTTTCTGGCCTACAAACTGACATAATATTTTCATCTAAGATCTAACACTTAGCATCTTTTTAGCCTGTGATAGACAGTGCTTAAATTTTTATTAGGATCATCAACTTCTCATTATTTATCAGTAAATTCTAATATGAGATACAGTTTGGATATTTTGGTAAAGCTATGTCATAGAATTTTTACAGTGCTTCTGTAAAAGTGTTCTCAGGTGAAGCTGATAAATTCTCTCCATAGAACTTTAAATGTTACTTGGAGGACGGAAGTATAGAAATGATGCTTGATGTTTCTTTCCTCACACCTTTTGAAGAGAATTTATGTTATATAGGTTTAATCAAGCATTTGTTTTTTAGATACCCGATAGTCATAGTATTTTAAGGTACAAGGATTTTTTTCCATCAGTGTTTAAAATAGACTGAAAATTAAACTATATTTTAAGAGCCTAAATGTCATCTCCAGTATACATTTAAAACAAATGAGGGGGAAAAAAAAAAAGCCACCTTCCTGTTTTTGCTCTCTGCACGCCTCACCCCACCCCTCCGAGCCCCAAACCAGATTCCTTCCATCTAGGAAGGAAGCAGTTTCAGACCTGCAGGTAGAGAAATTCWGGTTCCGGTTAGTAGTAGTGCAGAACAAAACTAGCAGCTGTGGGGTCCTGAAGCCTTGATTATTCTCAGATTAAGACTAGAACTAGTCAAAGTTTAGTAGCTGCTCCTACCAGCCTAGTATGTGTCATGTTAAGAACTCAATATTAGATGCTTTTTGGTGCCAGAAAAGGACCTTGCTTCTGCTGGGCATGACCACGCATCCTTCCGTATTTGAAATGCACATTCCAAACCCCATCATTTTTTTTATCTGTTGCTGCTTCTTAACTTTTGTTTCTTTTAAAACCTACAACTATCATATAAAGACAGTAAACTGATGCATCATGATGAAATTAAACTACGCTGACTGAACTTAGTAATGTACAATGCTGCTGTTATATTGTGTTGCAGGATTCTTCACATTTTGTCACAAGCTTTTGTAACAAGCATATAAGACACCCTAAGAATATATAAATCCCACCGGCAAGATACAGCAGTAGTTCTTGTTAGTTATAAGTTTTTGGCCCCTCTTCACAACTGTGTCACAAAAACTGTATGTATTTCTAGAGATACTGTACAAAGTCTTGCATCGTGATGTGTATGCAGGTACTAAAATGTCACTATGCAGCCGTGAAATGCAATTGGTAATTGTAAATAACGTGGAAAACTAGTAAAGTTGAGGTTTCCAAACACAGGTAAAAATTTGTCGTCAGAGCTTGAGCTAAAATATCTTGAACTAACACTGTTATTAGACTGACTCAAAAAGTCTGGTGACCGTTTGTGACTCTCTCCTCCTACTCTTGGGGGAATTTTACACTTACACTTTTATTTGGACACTGGCGATCACATCTGAACTGAAGTGGTACAATCATCGTAGTGAGAGCTTGCTTAATATGGCTGGTTAGCCCTGGCACTCTTTTAAAGTAAAAGCTCTGCATCTTGATCCTTGCGTTGCTAGATCTTATGATTGTACAGAGGTAACTCTTGCAGAACAATTACTAATAAGTAATTTCCTGTGTATATGTTTCCTGTTGTAGTCACGTGAATTAGAAATCTCAGTTTATTGGCGTGACTGGAGATCTTTGTGTGCAGTAAAGTTTCTGAGGTTGGAAGATTTCCTGGATAACCAACGGCATGGCATGTGTCTCTATCTTGAACCCCAGGGCACCCTGTTTGCAGAAGTAAGACTGTTTCTTTGAAGCACTTGAGCATACGTGCAAGTCTTATATTGCAAAATAGTTTAAAACGTTTTTCGTAAACTTTTAAGAATGCATTTTGTTCTGAAACCTGAATTATAACACACATTATTTGAACTGCAGGTTACGTTTTTTAATCCAGTTATTGAAAGAAGACCAAAACTCCAGAGGCAGAAGAAAATTTTTTCAAAACAGCAAGGTGATTGTTTAATATAAACATGTAAAGCTTAAAAATTATACAGATCTGTGATCTTTTTTTTTTTTTTTTTTTTAATACAGAGACCTAATATTTGCCTGTGAATAAAGCTGTTGATAATGAAGGATTTGGCATTGCATTTAGAAATGTTTTGTTTTAGAATTCCTTATTACTCATTAGCATTTAATAGTGAATAATTAGGAATTGCTAAGGAATATGACAAATTCAGTTTGTTCTTCATAAACTATAAACTGATTAATACGAATATTTTTTTAATTATAGCTTTTGGTAATAAGTAAGGAAATTACTTGCACCCTATTTTCTTCTTTCACAATATCCACAGGCAAAACATTTCTCAGAGCTCCTCAAATGAATATTAACATTGCCACTTGGGGAAGGCTGGTAAGAAGAGCTATTCCTACAGTAAATCACTCTGGCACCTTCAGCCCTCAAGCACCAGTGCCTGCTACCGGGCCAGTGGTTGATGCACACATTTCTGAACTAACGCTGGCAGCCAGGTAGGTGCTATCTACAATTTTTAAGTACTTTTAAGAGCAAGAGCAACAGTCAGATGCTTATACCCTAATGTACGTAATGTATGTCAAATCTGTTTATTCTGCAAGACTGCAGACCTTTCAGTGTTTTAATTTTGGACATCCATTTTATAGACAGATCTACACACACAAGATTTGTTTTAGGAGAAATCTATGTAACGTGCAGTTTAAAGTCGGTTTTCATACTGTTAAAACACTCTCTGCTATACACTGAGGAGTTACTTATTTTCTTGCCAGTGACTCTCCTGTAGCCAAATTGGACTTCGAACTTGAGCCTGAGCCTCCACCTGCTCCACCCCGGGCATCTTCCCTTGGGGAAATATGTGAATCTTCCTCTGAGATAAAGGCTCCTGATGTGCCATCTCAGGCAAGTAACTTTAAGAATTTCGGGCTGTACAGTTTAACAAGGTTGTAATATTGGCACCTTTATGTTGGATTTCTTCCCTTATATTTCAGCATATGCTCCCTTAAGTTACACGTACAGAACTGTCTCAACAGAATTCTCCGATTACTCTTGGTGGCAAACTGTTTCCGTGGTTGGTGTGTTTAACTCTACACGTCATTGGTTCCACCACAGAGAAAACAAAAGCCCAAAATCATTAGAGTATTCAGGAAAAATTGGTTTTATTAACAAAGACCAGAATGACTGGAGCAATAGGTTTCATCAGTCTGTTAAAAGCTTGCCTATCTGTATCATCTTAAAGTATACCATTTTAGCTTAGAAAAATCTTGTGTTAAGAATTTCATATGCTTATAGTAAAATTTCTGTATTCATTTGCCTTCGCAATGAGTTTTAAATTTTCAGAATTCTTTGTCTTCACAGGATGAAGTAACAACTTTTGATTTTGAAAATGGCAGAAATAGTATTGTCCCAAAACTCCAGCCTGAAATAATCTGTGAGACAGATGCTCCCCATTCAGACATAAAATACACGAATACCCGAGAACCTGAAGATAGAAGGTAAAAATGCAGTCGTTTTGCCGTTGATCTGAATAATATTTCTTACAGTTAACAAACTAGAAGATTTTTGTCTGTTTTTTTATTTACATAGATCACAACAAAGATTTCAATTCAGTCTGAAGGATTTCAGATGTTGTGCTGTACTGGGCAGAGGACACTTTGGAAAGGTAAATGTCAAAAGGCTACATCAAATGTCAAGGCTATATCAAAACCTAGATCTAGCTCTTAAATGAATCGCTTATCTTCTGTTTTAGGTGCTGTTGGCAGAGTACAAAAACACAAACGAGATGTTTGCTATTAAAGCCTTAAAGAAAGGAGATATTGTCGCTCGTGATGAAGTAGACAGGTCAGTTAGTTTGTAAAATATAATACAYGGATTCCATAATCAATTGTGTTTTCTTTCTGCATGCAACACAACCGTAAGCTCTAAATTCAGTGAAAGAGCAAAACAAGTTGTCATCTCCCTGCTTAGCTGGCTGCTGCGGACGTGTAGTCTTTCTTCTGGGGCAAGGAGGGAGCAGTGTAGCCCAGGAATACTGATTCCTTTTAGTGCCCCTCTTACTGTGCCTGTACTACGGCTCTGACTTAAAGCTGATCCTGTTTCTCATTTAGGTTCTCTTTCAATTATTTATTCTAATTACTTGTTCTATAGACTCCTGTCACATTTCAGGAGGACAGTGACTTTTCTTTACTGGCGGGAATACCTATGATGGTATTTCGCAACCTGTAACATACTGCGATACTTTGTCCATCCAGTCCAACAACTCCACTGTTGGGTTTTTTTTAATCTTTTTCCCCAAAACTCAGATTTTTCGTTGCTTGGAAGTGGCAGTTACAAAATTGTATAGTTTTAGTGCAAGAAGGTGCTTTTACAACCATTTAATAGGGACTATATTCATTTGACTTGCAGGAGGAAAGATAACTGTACTAAGAATAAGCTACAAATTAACCATTTGGCTTAAGGAGAAATAATCTGGAATTACTGTAGATAAATGTCTATAATATTGTCACTGTTTTTCCACTTTTTATATATTGTATACAGTCAAAGTAAAAATGGATTGAAGCTAATGTCACATGGTATCGATGCATGCTTAATGCAAGTCTGAGTATTTGGAAGGAAAATTGGCAGGGTACGATTTTCATGGACTGCTAGGTTTCCTTTTTCATTTGTGAAAGCTAAATGTAACTTTGTGGAAATCCTGACATCAACTTAATGTGTGTGCAATTATTAAAACCCCTCTCTCTTGAAACAAAAAACGTTCTTATCCTGAGGAATACAGGAAAAAACATAAGGTATAAGTTACTATTAGTTTCTGAGAGTTGAAAATTTTTGCTTCAGGATTCAGCTTTAAATTTTTACTGATTTTTCTCTTTGCAGCTTGATGTGTGAAAAGCGAATATTTGAAACTGTGAATAGCGTAAGACATCCCTTCTTGGTGAACCTTTTTGCTTGTTTCCAAACCAAAGATCATGTTTGCTTTGTAATGGAATATGCTGCTGGTGGGGATCTGATGATGCACATTCATACTGATGTCTTCTCTGAACCAAGAGCAGTGTGAGTATCCATCCCTTTTTGTGGCATTAAGTGAAGGGCATTTTGTTCAGTGGGTAAGAACTAAGATCTTTATCACCACATGCCTCTACATTATGTCATTTCAGTAAATACTGTTTAGGTTTTTAAAAGGGTCAGAGATTCTAACTGATTTTGTTAGAAAAAGACAGGTGAAGGTTTAATGTGCCTGAATCTACACTGAATTAAAAAATTATATACAAATATTTAATGTTTATAATACTACTTTTTTTTAAAGATTACATAAAAAAGCTAAATGAAAAGTTAAAATAGCAGACAAGACTAAAAAAGGAAAGAATAAGCAAAATTAGAAATCCTTCAATGCCATTGCAGTGGACATTACAGAAAATTTGTCCTCCGGGCCAAGCGAACATACTACAGCCCTGAAAGTGCAAGTTTAAGTATTTTTGCCATCTGGCTTTAAAACTCTGACCTTGTATAAAACCAATCTGTACCTGAAAAAACAATCGGTAATCTTCAGAGGATGTTTAATAAGAAAGATCAATAATAATGGACTTCACATTCTGAAAAGCGAGACTAAAATCCATTGAAATTTTAACTTTTTCAACAGATTCTATGCTGCATGTGTGGTTCTTGGACTTCAGTATTTACATGAACACAAAATAGTATATAGGTAAGTAGTCATTGACCCATTTCCAACAGATGAATTTCAGCTATTCTGAATAGTACTGAAGAAACATCAGTGATGCAATTTTGTTCTCAAACATTCATTTAGAGATTTGAAGTTGGATAACTTATTGCTGGACACAGAAGGCTTTGTGAAAATTGCTGACTTTGGTCTTTGCAAAGAAGGTAATGGCCCTTAAATTTTCTTTCTAGGGGAATTCCATAGTCTGTCTTACTCTTGACTGTTCCTTGAGACTTTTGGACTGCCAAATGCATATCAGTGTATACTTACCCGATATCATTTGAAGGAGAAAATACATCTCAGATTGTACAAATGTGGAGATAGGAGGAAGTTCCTTAGTAGGGAAATATCAGGAGCATCTGAGCATAGCCCTGGTTTTTTATTTATTTTTTTTTTCAGTTGTGAGCATCACCTATTCTGATTCTTAGTTCATCGTATCTCTGCTTATTAATAAGGCATACTGCTGCATTTTACAAATTAGCAGAAGCAGCATTAGGTGGTTTTCCTCATTCTCAACATGCTGACATGGTACAATGAAATCAAGTACCATTATAATCCATACCTCACTCGTATTTGTTTACAAATTCATTATCTATTTTTTTAACTCTGAAATAGCAGCAACTCTAAGTATATGGAAATGACATGCAAAGTATACTATAGTTAAAATAGAGAAATTTATCCCAAAAGGGAAGCCTATATGCTAGAAAGTTACTTTCAAGCATCCCACTACTGGCAACTACCTTTCAAATAAGACATAAAATAGAGGTAGCAACTGAAATTGCAGTGTCTTTCTCAAACCCCATTGGGGGCAAGATCTGGAAAGGTCCGTTTCCTTCTCCAATTTGTATAGCCCGTCTTCCGTATCTTTTCCTTTTAGATAGCCTAAGAGGGAATTTAGTAAATTCGGTAGGTGTTCAAACATTACTGTTGTCTTTAATATCTTAGGGCAAGTCCTGTGACTTTAGCTACAAATAAGTTCCATAAATGACAAAAGGACACGAGGACAAGGAAAGCTCTTTGGTTTACAGCCTACTACAAGAAATGCTTTCTGAAGCACCTCCACTTGTAGTGTCACGTCAGTCCTTGTGGTGCTGATGTCCCAAACTGTGCCCCTCTTGCAATATCCAGGGCTTATTTTGCTCAAAGTTGTTTCACTACGCTCCATGTTTTACTTCACTATATGGAGTTTTGCCACTACAGAAGCATCCATAGTAGGCATGTTTGACTAAACTAGTGTACCACAGTTTCTTCTACTAGCTAGTAGAATATAGCATAAGATGGTTTGTATCTTTTCAGGTAAAGATAACTGGGTGACAAAGGTGTATCTGGAAGCTTAACTTGGCTCATTGGATATAGTTAGGGATACAAAAACTTACAGTGAAGCACACATGAAGCAAGGGCGTGGGAGGGAAGAATGGGGGAATGTTTTTACCTCATTGGCCTGAGCCTTCAGGACAGGCCCTGGAACTACAGTATTGGCTGAAGTTGCTCTAGAGAGAGGTTTTACTAGCTGCAGGAATAGGTTGTGGAGTGGCAGAAAATAATTCTTGCTTTTCATTAACTGTAACTTTTCAGGAATGGGATTTGGAGACAGAACAAGCACGTTCTGTGGCACACCAGAATTTCTTGCTCCAGAGGTGCTGACAGAAACTTCCTATACAAGAGCTGTAGACTGGTGGGGTCTTGGTGTACTTATCTATGAGATGCTAGTGGGTGAGGTAAGTTCTAGTAAGATACAATGGAGTCATAGAATTAATATACGTTACAAAGGTTACAAAACTCAAGATACCGGCCTGTCAACATTTAATATGCCCGACCTGTCACAGTTGTATCAATACTTGTATATACAGTATGTATAGGCATACCGAGTTTTACAGTGAGCATCTTAATGTGTTTCATCAAGAAAAAGAAGTATTAAATACTGAGCAGCTACTTACCTGATACTAGGTGCTGCAATGCTATAGAAGTTGATGAGTCATGTCATGAGCTTGAATGATCGGCCATTGTGGAAGTGAATGAGTTGTAGCTGGCCCAAGACTTAACCTCTAGATTTTTGTTTTATTTTGTTTTTAATTACATCATTATGCCTTAAATCAAATTACAGTAACTGCACATTAATATCAGCGTCTCTAAGCAAGAACATAGCACAGCTGGTGTTGGGGAGCTGTTTCCAACACACATCTGTTACCGTCAAATTTGGATGCATACAGCTATAGCAGTCTTCTGCTTTCAAATGCTTTTGGGGAGAAAATAAACTCCTTAACTGCTGTAGCTTGAATGAAGTGAACTTTCATGCATAAAACTGGACAGTAGTAAAAGATGCCAAACGCAATGCTGTTGACCATTTGAATTACACATACACTAAAACAGAGTGCCCCAGTTCCATGGAAATAAGCTGATATAAATAAATTACTATTGAATAGTTATTTACCATTGCGTATATTGCTTTACCTTCTGGTCCCTTTTGTTATAGTATCTCAGAGGTAGCACAGTGATGGCTTTYGTGCTAAAAGCCAGAGGAAAAACTATGGATTTGCTCATCATTTTGTTCTTTTTTGAAAAAGATGATGATCGCTCAACTTTCTTTCACTTCCTTTCAGGTAAAAAAAGGACAAAAAGCTTGTAGGGTGTCGCCTACATCTGTCCGGCCACTTCAAAACAGTTTGAAAACTCTTGAGCTGTAACATGCTAAAGATATTACAAAGAACAAATTAGTCTTGACCACATTACTTGTGAATGGCAACTGTCCCAAAGAAGAGCTGATACATACTTTCCACATTCCCTGTATATCTTGTGTCAGAGTTCAAAGATCATCCCAGTTTTAGGTGTTTCTGCTTCCAAAAGCACATTTTTAAAGCATAGTCCTTCAGTAAGAATTAAGGGATAATACCAACTTGCCTTACTTTTCTACTCTTCCTTATGGAAAACTACCGTATCTGTTTCTGGGAAAAGGAAGACTTCATTTCAGGGTGTCTAATTCTAAACTGTCAGCTGAATATATTTTGTTTTCAATTGTAAGTGATTTTTAAGCCTGTTTAATAGTTGTGGGTTTTTTTATTACTTTCATTATAGTCTCCCTTCCCCGGAGATGATGAAGAAGAGGTGTTTGACAGTATTGTAAATGATGAAGTAAGATATCCACGATTTCTGTCTACAGAAGCCATTTCTATAATGAGACGGGTAAGAACATAATATTACAGTATTCCCCTCTTATCCTGTTTCCAACATTAAGGAAATTAATTACTTTTGTGAGGAACAAAATACTTTAAGAACCTACGCTGGGTATTTTTTTCTACAATTAAATTTCAGACTTGCTTCATTTATGCTGTCAGTGCCATTCCACTTTACTCAGGAGTAAGTTTTTCTTTTTAAAATTTAAAACATTAGAGGCTCTATTTTCTCCCTGAACTAAGTTTCCTAGTCATACCTAACTAGAGAAGTTCAGCTCTCTTTTCCTAGCAGAACACTGCTGCATTGACCTATTTGGTAGATTGAATTAAAGTATTCATGTGACATGTTAAAGACTTCTAAATCTTTTTGGTTTCATTCCAACTGGGGCAGGGAACACTGTACACATGACATCTGCAGTCCTATTCTTGGCAAAGAACAGCTGATTTTGCTTATGATTGTTATTAGTGCCATTCCTTAGTGTAATGCCTCTATTTATCTGAAGAAGATGCTTGAACCTAAGTTAGAAGCTTATCACAGCTGATAGAAAGGCATCTACTGGAGGTGATTCAAAGCCTTTGGAAGGAGCCTCTCCACATCAATGTCTGACACTGAGTATCAGTCTAGCACCCAATTCAGCAACGTGTAAGTTAAAGCATATCACAGTAACTATTGTGACTTACGTATTTAAGTATTAGCATAAATATTCTATAGCTTAAAATGATTGCTTACTCCCAGAGAGCAAGTGTTTGTCTAGCAAAAGAAGGAAGAATACAGTTTTAAAGCGGTACCTGGGGAGAGTATTTTTACTGTGAAAATTATCATGCCRATATCCACAGGGGACTGCTACACTGCACCCAGAATACACGTACCATGAACTTTGCGCTTGCAGTTTACTAGTTGTAGCTGTGTGTGCGCTGTTCCCGTCTGATTCTTACATAATATAGCACACATTATTTTTTGATGGCTGCATCATGAATATATCAACCCACCCTGATGCTGGGCACTCTGCCCGAGACAGGGGTCTGCTCCCAGCAGCGAGTCACAAGGGGGGGCACCTGGCTTGTGGTGTGAACTAGAAAACCCTTTTATTTGGCTGGGTGTGTAAAGCAACATTCACCCTCTCTTGCTAAATCAACTGCTGTGAAATAGCTGGGCACAGGAGACAGCAGAGTACTCTCTCTTCTGAGCCAAGCAAAAAATACTAGCTTATGTAAATGCTGTATCCTCTCCAGCAAAAAGCACGCTTCTCAGCATCTCTGTGCTGAACACCAGCCCCACAAATCACCTCAGGAACCAAGACTTGGTACTACAGATTGCAGTGAGACAGATTAATTTGCTCTCTATACCTTCATAGCTAGGCTGCTGGTGGAATTGTGGAACAGGTTCAGGCATCTCTAAAAGAGCGCTGCTATCTCTAGCTGTGTACACCTGAAGTTTTCTTTCCCTTTCTTTGAGGACCAGGAATTTTCTATAGGTCAGGCACTATGAATTTTGCTGTCCATCCAATCGTTTGTTGGCTCTTATACAGTAGCACTCATCCTCCCTAGTTCCTCCCCCTACCCCTGAATTTTTGCACTGAAATCTCACGTTTTTGTCAGCTGCTACGAAGAAATCCAGAGCGGCGTCTTGGAGCTGGAGAGAAAGATGCTGAGGATGTGAAAAAGCATCACTTCTTCAGGGTGAGTACAAACTAGTATTATCTCTAAGGACACTAAGGAGTAGAGACAGGAAACTAAACAGCAGTTGGTTTATTTTACAGCTAATAGATTGGAATGCTTTACTGGCCAAGAAAGTGAAGCCTCCTTTTGTACCCACCATTAGAGGACGAGAAGATGTTAGTAATTTTGATGACGAATTTACCTCTGAAGCACCTATCCTCACTCCACCTCGGGAACCAAGGATACTTTCAGAAGAAGAGCAGGAAATGTTCAGAGATTTTGATTACATTGCTGATTGGTGTTAACTTCCAGACACTGTGAAACCCCAGCTGACTGGCTCACAAGAATGCCTCTCTCAGAAGAATACCGACCCTTCAATTGCTCTCTGTGCCACCTGTAGCTTCTGGGTTTTTTTTAAAATCACATGAAGATCCTTTTAAGTACTGTTTTAACACTCTTGTGAAGAGTGGCCTCTTTGTATATTGTTTTTTTATCTGAGCACTGGAAAGCAGGTCTATGGAGTTCTTAAGCTGAGTTGGTGAACCCAGGCTGTATTAAGCTTCCCACACACGGGCACACGTGGATCTGTACTGTTTCTCTCACTCTTCTGCAGCAGATAACATCACTTTTCAAAGTATCTGCCTTAAGTGGGAAAAGCAGACTTTGAGCTAGGTAATCACTTACCTCTACTCAGCCACACTGAAATAGAAGTTTGGGATACTGATGACACTCACACAGAACGTGGTTCTAGCTGGAGAAGGCAAATGATTTCAGTTAAATATTATCTTGTGCAGTCTATAGAACTACACATTTCTATGTACACCTTCATCTTGTGTTCTTAAAATAATGGTATTGAGAACAGGTATGCCTTGTTTTGTAAATTTTCTATGGTATTTATTAGGAAAAATGTTAAATGCCTTGCCTTTGAGATAACAACAGTGTAAGTGCTTCCATTACGAAGAAAAATCCAGAAAAATCCGGAAAGTTTACCAAAGCCACTTGCCAAACAGTTTTGCCTTCAAGCTTTTTAAGCACGGCTTAAAACCCTGGTTGATACGAAGAATGTAACAAGGATGTTGCTCAGCCTAACCACAAAGAGCAAAGCATACGCATTGCCCAAGCCCATCCACTTCTGTACTCAAACTCACGCCTTTCCCACTCACCGAGTGGACAGATAAGTTACCCAGTCTGTATCTAACCACCTAGATCATCCTGTATCTGCTGTACAATATCATATCACTTTTAAAAAACATAAGGATTTTCACTGTATACATGCTGTGAACATGTATATTTGGAAGTTGTAATGTATTCTTATGTCCAGGCAAGTAATTTAATTATACCACTTCATTAGTTTTGCACAGTGGCTGAGTGAACAACATAGAACCAAGTGAAAAAAATACTTGTATACATATAAGGCCACTGAACTCCAGAACTTAGATTGGCAGTTACTGAGGGTAAAAGCAATATGTTGTAACAGAATGTAGAAATATTTTTGATAAAAACTCTGTATATTTTATAAGCCCCTTAACACTAAAAGCTGTACCTCAAAAGTTGAAAAGTAATTTAGACCAGACACTGTGCATACTTGTAAACCAACACCTATTTTTGGCATCTGGTGTTCTGCAGGCAAAATTCTTGGAAAATAAGTTTCCCATGTGGTCCTTAGCTCTAGCACCATTCAGAGCTGATTGCAAATGTGACCTCACAGGTTCATCCTAGCCAGGAGTTTGCTGTTCATGGGCTAAGACAGTGAGAACCAGCACTCAAATGAATTCAAAACTTGTAATTTTACTCATTCCAAAGAAGAAACGCGAACCACTTGAGTGTGCAACACTAAGGTGGTTGTTTAAAATCATGATGCTGCACAGACCTGCGGGGTCAGGCAGGGGAGAGGCTTAGGGAGAAAAAAAATAAATGATTAATATAGGTCTAAATCAGGCATCCCCCCCCCCCCAGAACAAGGCAGGCATCTCTACCAGCTCTACAAATCATGTTGGGCAGAGTGAGTCAACTTTTCAGCATTACTTGTTTCCAGATTCTAATTAATAAGAAACAAATTATGTTCCTGTATCTAGCTGAAACCAATACTTTTGAGGTACAGTCAGCTCACCCTTTTTGGTTCAAATATATGTATGAGCATCTAACAGGGTGCTTAACACTTATGAAAGTATCCTCAAAAATACTTTTTTGTAACTACATCTTGTACAGAAATCTTTTTTTAATCTAAGTAAATCACTAAAAAAAAAAAATAAAAAAAATTAGAGGGCAGGGTATGTTCACCCAGTTAAGCTGAAAGAAAGCACTAATTTTATCTCTGTAGTTTTTTAAATATTTTTAGGCAGATTAAGATTTTAAACCCTAGATTGTAAATATATTTTGCTATACTTTATCTGTATGTGGCTGCTCAAGCACTTTGTAAGGAAATTAGGATATTTTAGAATGGTACACTATGCATTAAAATGAAATGTGCCTTTAACAAATGTCATTCTAAGTGTTTTGCAGTCATTAATATCACAAATTAAAGTTTTAAATAGAGTAATTTGTAAATCGTGTCCCAAACATGATTTTGCTGTTTCTTGAAGTGACTTGTCATGTTTTCTCCACAGGTAACTTCAGAAAAGAACTTGCAATCAGGAGGGGACTTACAGAAACCCAATCTCTTAGTGGTAGCTCAGTGTACTTCCATTCGTGGTTTTTTTTTTAAATCAAAATAAATAATTACCTCTGAGCATACCTTCTTTCTGAGGCTGAAGGAAAGTGAGCAGTCCTCCTGAAGGGAGCAGGAGACCATGTCTATTGAGGTCTGGCCAGCCTGAATCAGCATTCTCCCTTCACAGGCTTCCTTTGAGGGCAGGGGGAGACACTCACTCCCCTCCTGGGCATTTCTTCATTATAGTCTCTTCCCCCCCCCCCCATTCTATAGGAAAGCTCTGTAAACAAACAGAAACCTATACCCAACCCACAGTGAGCTTGTTCTTTAAGCAGAGAGTGAAGCTTTCTTTGATGAGTGCATTTAGAAAAGAAATCTTTACTCTTAAGAACGAACTAAAATTTCACATGAGACCATTGCCTAGAGACACTTTACTTCAGTACTTAACTAAGCAACCATTCCAGAAAGGGCTGGCTCCAAATGAAGATACAGACAGTTTCAAATCTCTAAATTGCAGTTGAATTAACATAGGAAGTGCCTGAAGATACTATGCCCTTGCCTTTGCTGGGTGTGGGGAAGGCAATCCTTCAGCACTCCGGTCTTCTCCCAGGCTCGCTGTTGAACCACCTCCCAGCAACAACATGCACACGTTAGCAGAGAACCCAAAACCTACAAACACCAAACTCTGCAGCCTGTCTCCTTGCCTGCACTTAGGCTCTACTTGTCATACAGCCACCTTTGCTACCGCTTAGCTTCGGTAACACAAGAAGGTGGTAATTAGCTAAAACAGGCTGCAGAGCTGCACCCACCTCCTCTCCAGCTCCCCACACCTACCCCTGCAACCCCAAGAACCGCTGCACGCAGACATCCCCCGTGCTGCCGAGAAGTGCTCCGGCCAGGGAGGAGGAGAGCTCATTTCTGAATGAGAAGCTTCTGTAAGAGAAGCCAAATTCCTTAGCTTCATCAAAGCAGCTTACTAAAGCTGCTTGGTAGGGTTGTAGCTGCCTAAAAATGAATTCAGTTATACTATTTTTTTTTTCCTGGAATGCTTCACATTAACTGTAGTCTACTGGGACCAGTAGTAACTGGTTTTCAGAATATACGGCTTCTTCAAGCATATTCCTAGTTCTGCCTCTTTGGGCTGCACAGTTGCTACCATCTCCACACCAAGGGAGCTGCAGGAACTTCGCAGAAGTGTAGGGTCGAGCTGGGATAGTATGTCCCTGCCTCTGTCTGCTGCACTCCAGAGCTTTGCACAGATGTATTTAAATTTCAGTCCAGACAGCTTCTGCTGTAGGTAACAATTTCAACTGCAAACACTCACCATGCGCATGTCAAGTGCTCATGCATAATGCCCGAAAGCATTTAAAGTAAGAGCATTATTGTAAATGTAAGTTTCAGCCATTTTTAACCTGCATGTAGTAGATGTAACATACTGATCTACGCTGGAAAGTACACTCACGGTAAAAGAAACTGCCTTTCCAAACTGTAACAGTACATTAAAGGTCGGGCCCTGCCTATTCAAAGCATCACGCCTTCTCCCACAGAAGAGGTAGACAGAGTAGCTCAGAGCAAGACAGGGAAAGCCTAGGTAAACAGAAAATGTTGCAACAAAGTTTAAGGAAATATATTAGAATACAATCCCTCCACACTACCAAGAACACCACCTTTAACATCTGCACCAGAATTTTTCATGACTGCAACCAACAGCTTCAGTGGTGTAACAGAACTGTACAGCCTTTGTTATTTGTTTACAGAAGAAAAAAACATTGAGCTGCCACATTTCAGTAGTCCCAACTGGCAGAAGAGGATTAAAACTAAACCAGCAAGAAAACAGTGAGGGCTATTGACAATTGGTGCTATTAGCATTGGACACACAGCCCTCCCTCTGGATGGCTTGGGACCAGATGTGTAATGACCTGACCCCTCAGCTGTTCATTTTGGTAATTAAAATGAATTTGCACCTGTGATACAAAATTAACTCGGGAACCAGAAGACTCCCAGTTAAGTACATTTGTTGCTTTGCACACAGAGGGACACTGTCAGGAGGCAACCAGTTTTCAAAGCTGTCAGTTTGGGGAGGGCTGAATAACTTCTGCCCTCACTCCTCCGCACCTGGTGCACCATTCCAAACAAGCAAGTGCTCACTTCGGACATTCGCAGTGCCAAAGGCTTAACCACTGGCCAGCCAGACAGCGGGGCGGACTGACAGGTCAGAACATTTAACAGAAACTTTGACTAGAAATGTTTTTCACCTTCCTTTGTACAGTACCTAGCACCACAAAGTTGTCAGGAATTCAACTAAAGTAAGAGTCCTTATGTTTCCCTTTAGCTGCTTTGTCRTTATGTCAAATTTAGGGAAGCAAAGCAGAGACACATCAGTGAAAATCAGGGGGACTGCRCCAAGGCTGTGACTAATCCTTTCACAACAAATTTGGAAATCTTCAGCAGCAGTTGTGCAAATATTCAAACGACTTTCCAGCAACTGCTTGCATTCTGGGTTAAGTCACCCACACTCTACTGTACAGCTAACTACAAATACTAAAGCCACGCTAGAGATTAAAAGTTGTCAAGAAAGCGAGCATTTAAGCAGCCTTGTGACGACGTCCGTAAGTATGAAGCTAACTCTACCATTCTGTGGACGACTGCACTCCAGTTCTCGGCACGTGGAACAGTATGTGCGTGTCAAGTTGCAGTCATATTCACAAGATGGTAAGTGTTTTTGGAAAACAGTTTATTTGGGAATTACATAATATTTTAAATTTTCCAAAATACATCTTACTAGATCCCTACAAAAGAAATCTAAATAATTACAACAATATGAAATTAAGTTTGTTGCAACAGTCATTAAATATTTACTTCCACTAATATATACATACAAAATGCCACACAATGAGCTTGTTTACCCTTGGAATGTGTGCTGCGTTCCAGCAGTTACGCTCCACCTCCGTATCCTCCAGTTCCACAACATGAAGACTCAATATTAACACTTTGTACATCCTTTATTATAGGCAAAAATCAAGTTTGTTGTTGTTGGGGTTTTTTTTAATAGAAATTAAAAGTAACCCTCTGCAATTTCACAGCTGTGGTAGTTTGTCTACTGGGGTATCAAACTTGAAGTCTGCTGGGAAGAGATCTGGAGCTCGAGGATAGATCAGCCTGTACGATTGTCTAATCGTAACATCAGCCACACCAGCAATATCACCAATTTCTAAGACAAAAAGCAGATAAGTGATTAGTTTTCACTTTTGCCATTGGTATTGAAGAAACCAGCAAGCGTAATTTATCAAGAAGTGCTATACACTTAGCTTAATTTGTAACTCTCCCAAAAGCCTGGTAAAAATGGTTTTAACCATGGTGACTAATATTTTGCATATATAAGTCTGTCTTCTCACGTGCCATAATTCAACTTATGCTATCAGTCTTGGAATAATACCAGTTTCAAATTGGCACAGGGCCAAGAGCGCAAAAGTCATTAGAAACATCTACTGCAAACTCTATATGTGCCGAGCAATAGTCTAATAATTGCTGTCTAATTGTCCTAATGTCATCAACACCAGGATCTTCATTGTTGCGCTTTAATTAAATATAAACAAAAACAGCAAAGGACTTTGGCATAGACAAAAAGCGATACCTTCAGCTAAATATGAAATAGTTACCTTAAGATGCACAGAGAAGTAAGAAAGAGACACAGAGCACTGTTTAACGAGCAAAGGAAACACTTTTTTTGAGATGCACAGAAACTTAAATTTATTCAAGATTTAACCAAGTTTGGAATTTAAACCTTGAACTGTATGAAAGCCTTCAGCATTGTCTGAGGACGCTGAAGGAGTACGGAGTCACGTCCGTATCCATGGCAGGCATCTGTATTTTGTTTTAATGATCACTCTTAAGAGACATAATCCAATAGCTCAAGGTGAGCAAGGATGAAGGCACCGTACTGCTTGGGCTCTAGATCACTCACATGCCCAGGAAACTGCCAACATGATGAAAGCTCCAGGGACAGAATAAGCAATGATTAATGCAGAACAAAGCACCACAACCTGACAGATAAAAGCTATTCTTTCCCTAAAAACAGCTCTCCACTAAGAAATTGCTAGACTTTTAACATTTCTGATCTGAACTGGACTAGACACATCAACACAGCTTCCACAGCCAGCTACCAGCAATTGSATCCATTTGTCACACCAAGTTCTAACCGCTGCAGCCGTAGCTCCCTTCCTTCTCCATGTGCTGCCCCCACACAGGCCTTATTCTCTTGAGCCCCAGAGCCTGATCCATGCTGCTCTGAGGCTCAAGAACAGCCCCAAACTCATTACTGGCTTCCTAAGGGCTACCCTACCAGAARAGAGTAATGCCAAAGGTTAGCTACGGCCAAGCCTGCTGTCCTGCCGCTCTCAATCTTTATCACAGGCTCGCAAGAAGTCAAGGAACGTACTAATTTAGGTGATCCCCTGGCTGYTAGAATGATTAAAGACTCAAGGTACTCTAAAGCCATAATGCTACCTGCAACTGCCCCAAGTTTGYATTTGGAGTATTTTAGAGCAGCAGAATGTACACATGCAAATATTAGCACGGGTAAAGTTAAAATTATGCTCATGTGAATGCATTGGTCTACAGCATTCAAGAATCCAACTCCTAGTGCCGGAAGAAAGTGAACTCAGTTTACATTGAGCGTAGCCAATTACTCAGTTTTCATTTTGGGGAGTGGGAAATCCTAGTTTGGTCCTTGCTGTATGCAATTAGAATGGCAGCTTATCACTACTTGCACAGACCTCAAAGTTTTACAACGACACTGAATTCTCTTTCAAGCAGCAAGACATGGGAAAGAAAAGAAAAAAAAGAAAAAAAAAAAAAGTGAAGTTTTACCTTTTTGTGTCCTTTTCTCTGCAGAAGCTTGTGATGCCATGTAAATAGCTGCAGCTGCTACAGAGATAGGGCTTCTCCCAGGAACCAAATCTAATTCCACAGCTTTACGGGCAATGTGTGTTGCTGCCATTTGTACTTGTTTGGGAAGACCCAGATTGGAACAGAATCTTGACATGAAGTCTCCAGTTGTAATCAGATCAACACTGGTTTCAAGAGCTTTCAAAATAAGTTTAAAACACCGGCCTATTTCCTTCTTCGAAATCCTGGACACTGCACATATTTCTAAACAAAGAGTAAAAATTAAATCAAATTTGATTCTCAGTATATTAAGACCCACAAAAAGAAGGCTAATGTCATGAAGGCCACCATCACTAAATAAGCTTTGCACATTTGTGAAACTTCCAAATCACTTCAGTCAGCGCACATTTTTCGTAAGGAGCTAATTAATACAGCTTGCTTAGTAAGGGAAATTTGGTACTCAATGCCAAAAAAAGTTGTATCGCTGTCAGGGAAAAGTTGCACATATTTACTGCAGAACTGTTGGTTCAAACTCGGTTACAACAGTCCCCGTCATCCTCCGATCAAAGCAATACCTTTTAAGTTTCACCAACACTCAGAATGACTTTCAAACACTGAATTTTTTTTAATGCATTATGACCAAAAGTCCCATGCCCGAAAGCCTACTCACTTCACAAATATAACAACTTTCCAGACTCCCTCCTTCCCTCCCTTGCAAAGGTGAGCTGTAGCTGAGAACAACCAATTCAGCAAAGTCCAGGAATGAGAAAACCAACCTCCTACAGTGACACTGACTAGACCTTTACTTCATAGCAAAATTGAACCTGTATCACTGAAAACTTACCTTTAAATGTTCTTGGAACACCCTCTTGCCTACAGGCTATGTAGAGACAAGCAGAAGCAATAGCATCATTACTCCTTCCCTTCAGGCTCTTTTGCTCATACACTTGCTTGAATAAATTATTTGTTCGATCCTTCAAAGCAAGAAGACTAAATTTAATTAACTCTAGGCCATTTAATTAGCAGCAATATCAAAAATTCATGTGCTCATTATATTATGCTAACTAAGTCAAAGCCAGAACAATTTGGAAAGGGAGACATGAACTTACAACTATATTTCTAGGGAGGTTGATTCTGTCTGCCATGTTCGTAATTTCTTTAAAGGCATTCATCATTGCACGATCAGAGCTGCTCATAGTTCTGCGATTTTGGTACTTTGAATTCCCAAATTCATCAAAACTTGCTGCACCTGTGCCCTGAAAGAAAAATTTTTATTGTTCATAAAACACAAGCAACTTCCTCCGCATTTCAAGAGCAAACATCTTCCAGCTTTATACATCTTAATTCAAGGCATTCAGTTAGAACAGTTGTGCAAATAAACATCACTGAAGTAAATCATACAATCGAGCATTGTTCCAAATGTCAGGTTCTATACTTTGCACAAGCCTCAAATTGTGAATTCATTTCCAAGGACCACAAATTATGCAGGGATTTTTATTTCCTAATGTACCAATAGTTCAAAGAAAAAAATGAATAATATGTAGCCAACGTGTGCGTCTCAATACTCCTGTCACCAATGCTGAGGTCCAAGATTAGGTTTTATGCAACCCGTATGTCATTTGGGCTGCATCTGCACTGTGGCAGACTGGCAAGTCAGAAAAACAAAATTTTATGACCAACTGGAGACCAGTTGTTACAATGGTAACTCAAGTATGAAAATGAAAGCATGGGCAAAGAGAACATCCAAACCAATGACCTATTCAAAACCAGTTTGATACTGTGCCTGCTAGCAGTTGCAAGTCTTAGTTGTGGCAAAATATAAAAATCCATATATTCTGCCTTTACAGGAAAACCACAGACCTCTTAAAAGAAGAGCTTGAGGGCTATAGGAGAAGTAAGAGCCACCAACTCAACCTGGCAACTTCAAAACAAGCTTCCAACATGCATTTTTTTGTACCTTACAACTGATAGTACAAATTGCATACTGCTATTAAATATGCAATCAATTTTGCCCGAGTAAGAGGGTCTAAGATGTTTAAGATCTTCAATTAGCCATCAGCCTGAAACATGTTTTTAACAAATAATGCCATGTCAGATTAATAATAGCTGATGATGACAACATGGCCTGTAAGTTCAGAAGAGCAAAGTCTGTAATTTATATTGTCCACTTACGTGTTTGCTGTCACAGTGCGTGGGGCCATGAGTTCTCTCAAGTGGAAAACGCTTCTTCACAACAATTCCGCATCATGAGTAGAAATCTGGATTCCCTGAATCAGCAAGCATTTATTCCTTGCTGGCACCTTCAAACAATTTAGCTGGGCAGGGGCATCCAACTTTCATTGCRGACAGATTTGGTCATTTAAACAAGCTGATAGGGTGGCGCTGCAGACACAGACTACTACGCTGCCAAAACCAGTAAGCGTAAAGCAGATCTCAATCTATGGCTGACTGCTAACCTGGCTATTCACATGCAGCACTTGCACACAGAGTTCCCAAGCTGAAGACTCAGCAATGTATCAGGATGCCCAGGTGGTACAAAGTGCGGCCAGCGAACAAAGGGCAGACCACTCCCTGGCACCACCTTATTCCCCTGAGCTGCCCAGATGGAGTCAGAGCTCATTTCTTCTTTCCTGATCCATGTTCTTGGGAACTGCCCTCCTATTTTAAAATAGCCTCCAATTGTATAATCTCTCGCTGGTGCGCATCTGCATTTAATACATGTTCTTTGGCTGACACTAATAATGCTCATGCTTGACCATTCGCTTACACTGTTCCACTTCCCTACACCCAAGGACTCCAGTTACACCCCATTTCTGATGAGCTTAGTGGACACCTCTACTGTTGAGAACCATATCTGTGGTGCACACACACTTTGATACTGTGGAGAACAAGGACTCCGACACAGAACCCTCCCTTGCCCCTTGAATAGGCCCTCTGTGACAGATGCAAGATTCCAAGATCATTCTTGGGTTTTTTCTACTCTTTCAAACATCCTTTCAGATGAAAGAACCAGATGAAATGATCCTGGCACCAACACAGCAGAGGGCTGCTCGAAAGGCAATCCTACTTCCTTGACTGGATGAACACCTCCAACTATCCAAAGGTTCCCAGTAAGGTTTAAAGGTAAACAAAGAGCAAGAATCAAGCACAACAAGCTTCAGGCCACAAAGCACATTACAAACGTATCTGCAACACTAGACCTTCCTTTCAGTAAACTATGCCAGAACAACTTCCCTTGGCCCAAAACATACACAAGTCTCAGGTCAAAAGGCTCCTTCCCGGCCATCACTCATACCCCTGTTCCCTGCAATGCATTACAACATTCGTGTGCATCTCCTAGACGAGCGTGATGCACAAATGCTTACAGGAACTGCATGTGCGCAAAATCTTGTGGATGCCGGAAGAGTGACCACACACAAAGGCCTATCAACCCTGACACCAAGTCCCCAGTCCTTGTCTATTCAGGCTTCATGCCAGATAAGTCCTTTACCAGGAAACACTGCTCTGTCCAGGGGCCATCAAGTATTACCCTTCACCATAGGGATTTTCCCCTGCTCCACTATACAGCACCTAAAAGATTACTTTTTTTTTTTTGGTAATGGTTCTCCTTAACCTCTCATTTTTTACCTTCTTGCTGGTACTTATGGTTACCTTTTCCTTGGAATATTTGTTTATGTATATTGAAACTACCAATGMAGCTATAGGCAGGTACTGTTAGCCAAAGGCTTTTACCCTATCAGTATCAGCACCCTCCAAGAGCCATACCCAATATACAGCTCACAACTATAAAAGGGTTGGAAAATACTCTTCCATCTCAACCGCTTAAATAAACCACAGCAATTCTCCCTGCATTTGCTATTTAAATGCAACATCTACTTTCCTTCTGGAGCTTTCAATTGAGGGACAATGCTTTGTTGGCTTCAGCCCCTGACAACCATGTTAGGAGTCCCTTTCCCTTCATGGAAAAAACAGAAGCCATACAGTTTAAACTGAAGTCAAATAGACGTCAAGAACTGTGTGTTCTACTGTTGTGGCCTTTGTGAGATATCTACTCATAACTTTCCCATCTCAGCAAGAAAGGTAACTGTCAAAGTCAGGAGTTCCACCTGTTTGGCTTTCAAACAGAGCAGAAACCTCATGGATACAATCCTGGAAACAGCCTCATAGATAGCTCGAGTGAGAAAACACAGTCCAGTAAACAGTGGTAATCTCTGAAGGGGCTCAATGGAGGCTAGGTTTACAGTGACTTGAGGTTATCCACAGCACCAAGGAATGCCCCCAGATCCAGCAGTCGTCTTGCCCAGTACAACCAGCTCATTATAGAGTCTGATGGACCCTTTCTTCTGCAATCATCACAGCCCTTGATATCTTACCACTGCTTATCAATACAGCACTTCTAGATCCAGGCCATGCAGCCTGACAACAGCCAGCTTCCTTTCAGAGGCATCTTGACCAAAGGATAGGAATTCTRTATCAAGAAATTGCATTAGTTTCTTGTTCAACCAATCTAAATTCTCTTGTAGTTGCAGTCACTACAAAAAAGGAATAGATTAACTACAAAGGGCGACAAAAGACAACTTTTTCCACAAGATAGGTAGCAAAACTTAAAAGTTTTCTTTTAGATTCACAGAGAAGAGTTCTTTATATCAAGGCAGATCTAGAAGCTGCTTGTTCAGCTATTTTTCTTGATTTTTACATGAGGATTTTAGAAATAACTAATATTCTGACAATAAGTCACAACTAATGCCAGGCTTTACCACGTCTCCAATTGATCTGCATTGTCATCAGATCAGCTGCAGCACACAGTATCTACTTTCAGAGAGATACAGTTCTGTGCCAATATCCTAAAAATCTGCCTGAAGAATGCAAACTACTCCCACCACAGCCAACTATGCTATTCATCCTCCTCTTCACAGACAAATTAATCTTTCTTCCAATGCAGACTGTTGCTGCCTCAAACAGATGGGTCCCTTAAGTAGTAAAACCAATTAGGAACTAATCCCTTCGCACGAGCAAAGCAGCCTCTCTTCTGYTGCTAGCAGATACAGACCACATACCCCCAGCAGAAAGAATGAAGTCCCGAAGCAGCACCTCCTGGTTTCAAAGAGGAAAGAGTGACAAACCATTCTGTGAAGCAGAACTGGCCCCCTTGCTTTACTATTTCAAAGCAACAGCCAGTCACCAGAACTTTTCTGTTGTAACTGGCAAGTGGTTCAGACCCCACTTCCACCTACATTCCCAGGAGTTTACAATAGATCTCTAATACGATGTGCCATGAGAATTATTAGTGTCCTTCTCTTTTGGATTTTCCACAACACAAGTTGTGTTTTGGGGTTTGGTGTTTTGGTTTTTGTTTCATTGTTTGTTGGGTTNGGGGGGGGGGAAGAGTGTTTTTTTTGTTTTAAAAATTCTATTATCTGCAGCTCTACCTCCAGCAGAAAGGAGCACCTCTGCTCCCTGTCCCATGCGAAAGGCTAAAGCAATCTCTGGCACACAAATTGGGGGTCCATTCCAAGCCATTCTAAGAATTGTTGTTAACTGAGGAAAATACAATCTTACCCTGCTTCATTCTCTGGAATTCATGAAGGCTGTTCTGTACTCTGTCGGATACTACTTATCTTCCTCATGACTACACCAATTTCACCCTTGTTCAACCACTGTGCATATCTAGGTCAATACTCATTCCAGCTTACTGCTGGCAGGGACTTCAGAAGACTGCTTGAGAAATTTACTACTTCCTTGGTTTAGTTATTTTTGCTGCAAAATTCATAGGAAATTTCTTCAGCATCTTCTGATATAAGCCATTCTCTTCCTTCCAAATGACTGAGGAAAAATGCAGCTCCTGATATGGAGTTCACATCAATGAGCTGACATCCCAGAGCCCCTGCTCACRGGCAAGATAAACACAGCAACTCTTTTACAAGGCACATCCTGGTTTGTCAAAGAGATTCCCAATTTCCTGTAGAAAATAACGTGTCTCTTCTGTGATTCCTCCCCGTGCAAATAAAACATCCACAGTAGGACAGACTGCCCTCTCTACGTTCTCCAACATGATCCTGGCAGTTCCAGTACTTGGACATTTTCACTCACAGTTCTCATAGGTTAAATCCACACTGGCATTCCCGCATCTCATCTTCACTGAATGGCACTCTTTTCTATAGCAAGCCTATTCTGGGATGTTCTGGTTAACAGCAAAACTGTTTCATTAGATGAATGTTCATCTCTGAAAATTTTTATTTTTCACTGAAAAACAAACTTTTCACAGACGTTTCTTTATGTCTTAAATTCTCTCACTGAGGCTGCTATCCCCTCTTATTCTGAATGAGGATCTGAACCTCCAGAGAGAAGAGGGTTAACAACACAAGTCACTATTCACCTGGATACAAATTCTACCCTTAGCTGAAATACCTTTTGTCTTTTCCAACACACAGTTTTTAAAAGAGCTCAGAAGGTCATCCTACCTACTGAATCAAACTGAGCTCCCAGAAACAAACCCTGTATTTACACAGTCCCAGAACGAGACCACAGTGTGAACCTGAAGCAAACAGTCCTTTTCTCCATTAGTCTATAAAGGTGTATTTCTGATGTTTATCATAGCTGACCAAATCGGTGACAGCAATCCAAGCCCTGAGAACTACAATATTTCTGGACCTATACAGGTGACATTAAAACTCCAGTGACTTCTACAGCACTGCTTCACAGAGCTACTTAGCAATACCAACTTTTTAAATGGAACGGTGCAGAAATTTTTTTGCATGAACAGATTCCAAAAGCCACCATAAGGCATCCTAAAATTTGGTGGGCAGCAATGCTTGGCGTTGTCCAAAACACAAGCATCTACTTGGACAATCCTTTGAACAGAAGGCTTCTTTTTCACCAATGGTGAAAGATTAGCTGTCCATATCAGTATTGACTAGTCGACTTCATCCCTTTGAAGAATTCTTGGTTGAGAAGTATGGTGCACTCTCCCCTATACATATCCATACATATTTAGGTATGTCTACTTCTTCATCCTAGCAACGTCACCGGAACAAAAACTTCTGAGAAATCCTGGTGCGCATGTACCGCAACACACAAAGCAGCAAGACATTTTTTTTATAGTTATTTATCAGCAACTGGACCACCTTTCATGAAACATTCAAGAAATCCACAAAAATCAATTTGGATCTTGCAGTACAACAATGAAAACTTACCTGGGTCACTACTTCATATTAAAGGGAGTGCATTTGCACAATTAATCTTGCTTGCTCTCTCATGGGAAACAGCAGGATATGGCTGTACCACTAAATTTCAACTCAAATACACATTGAATATTTTCTTCTGGAGCGCTCACACCATGAAACAATTCTACATTTAGAGCTTTAACATTAACTGGAAGAACATGTACAACATGCATGTAGATCTCCAGGTCTCCAATATGAATCTGAYACAGATTTTATCACAAAAAATGATAGTTCAAGTCAGACAGTACTAGCTATTGAGATGTCAAAACTAAGTACCTGTTATTTCAGAATCATCTCAAATACACATGCTAAGTCAAAGTGTTTCCTTAATGATTGCAACATCAGCTTTTCTATTTATAACAGCACACCAAAGAGTGGCAAGTAACCACACAGCACTGCAAACTTTTGTTGAAGAGGTCAGCCCTTTCTTGCTACCCCCAGGAAAGAGAGCCACATTTTACATACCACTGAAACATAAGAGTTCAGTTTAGACAAAATCTCTTTGTAAATACATTCTCTGAAGAGTTTCCCTACGGACATACAAATACGTACTTGACATAAAAATGCTCAAACTTAGTAAAATTTAGTATTTTAAGAGTTACCTTGCCAATCATTGTACTCAAGTCTCCATCGCTCAACAAAGGATTCTGGGTATCCCCGACTCGAGATGGATCTTTTGTTGCTTTGTCATTGCTGAAAGTTCTCCACTCTGACCCTACGTCTATGACCCGGTCACCTGAGTTCACAGAAAGTAACAGTCTGCATTAATATAACATTTTGAAATATTTCATGAAACATTAAGTTACACATCTGAGCTCTCCATTATAAGAAGGAAGTCTGTTGCCATTCCCAAACAGAACAGTAATTTGCAGGACAATGTACCAAAATGTTTGGGATTTACAAGTTAAATTGAAGGCAATGGAAAAAAAAATGCACAGAAGACATAAATGCACAGAAAACACAAATAACTAGAGAAATGCATCCAGAACACAGAGTTACAGTTATCCTTCAAGAGTATCAYGGGATCTTCAAAACACAAAAGAAATCAAGACCTTGATTTCAAGGTGGAGGTCACGGTTGCCTACGGATGTTCTCAATGCTTAGACAAATGAGTAAGTTACTGTAATTTCACAAGTTCTCTCACATTCACCATGTGTTCAAAGTGCACATGGATATTATCTATCATGCACAATCTCATTAAGCTATAGTAAAATCACTTCCGTGCACAAGCTCCAGGTCCTTGATACTCTGAAATATGCCACTTTCTAACCCACCATAACAGCATTTTGCAGCTCAATTCTTGTTCTTGAAGGGAGGTCTGACCCTGCCCAACTCCACTTCATTTATGATGCTTGACAGTATTAACACACAATATATACACACACACACAACTATTTCTTCTTAAAACTCAACCTACCCTGCTATATCTGGAAAAGTTTAAATACAGATTCAGAGTAAGCAGAAAAAGCACTAAACCCACTTCCTCTGAATGAAACAGCTTTCCTTGCAGTCCTCTATTCATCTCACATTCACCTAAACCTTTCCTACGGCAACTTTTCAGATTGAGAAATAACTCTAACCAACATTCTGATGCAGGCAAAAGCCCTACAGTAATCACAACGATACAATCAAAAAAAAAAAAAAAAAAAAAAAACAACAACACCCACAACAAACACAAAACACCACCCCACTCCCCACTGTTGGCAGTGCAGTTCATTCTATTCACARGTCTGGTAAAAGCTGCATCTCAAAGGTGTTGCCTCCAGAGCAATACTACAGAATTTTTAAGAATACATATACAGAAAAGCACAAAAAAAMCACTTTTATTAGTGTTTTTCAGTAAAGCAGATTACAGCTCTGTGTAGGATATCAGAAGAAATGTCAATATAATTGTCACCCTGCTTTGCTAAACCTGAGGAAAAATTCACTAYCTTTATCAGTGTTTAAGTGTGTTGTGAAAGAAGTGTCTGCAAAAAATAAGCAGCATTGACTGCAAGAAAATTTTCCAGTCTGGAAGTCTTAGTATGATACCACAGARGCTGATTTAACCTGGTGAAAACATAAGCAGACAGACAAAAGCACTCTGCAAACAATGGTAATACAAGATATGAAGCTGGAGAAAATAAAGGAGCAGTGGACAGAGTGGTTCAACTGCACAATTACTTGGGGCAGGGGGAATCTATTCTGAATGAGGAACTTTATTCTTAACATAAAATTATGCAAGGAATATGCTTGAAATTGAAAGCTGTGAATGAACCGTAAGAAATCACTACAACCAAAAAGAATAAATTTAGGTTAGAGGTGTTCTCATCAATATTTGCCAGACATGCTCACAGCTATGTTCCACCTTTATTTACTGCTCTAATGAAAACCAAGAGGGTGAGAAAAAAAAAAAAAAAAAACACACATCAAAAACTAGAAGGTTAAGAATATAGCAGAGGAAAAGAAGGCACAGATCCATTCTTTCTGCTACAAAGGTCTCTCCCTCCTTGCAAGCTTAAATTAGCAGACAGCATGCTCCTCTAGCTCCTGGACCCTCTGTAAATATTTGATTCAGTAATGCTCCTTCTATGGCCTAGCAGTAACTTTACTTTAAGACAACCCCCCAATACTGTTTACAGCATCTAAAAAAAGCAAAATGTACTTAAAATTCTGGCATGGTATAAATAGAACACTGAGTACAGGGCAATGATGTAATATTTTTTCCACACAAGTGGGAATGACCTAAATGACTCACTCAGGGATCTGCCTCTTGTGAGTTATGAACCATTCCTGCTCTAACAAAAAACTGTTATATCACTGTCTGCTTTGGCAAACATATGACAGAGGATTGAGACTACTATTTTAGAGCGAGAAAAGATTAAGTAGAACAAATCACTGAATATAAAGCATTTGTGTAATTAAGATGCAGTATGCAAATACCTTTACTTTGCCACAAAATCTGGTATTGCAGAAAAGAAGTTTCTCTGTATACTCTCAGTGTCTTATTTAAAATATACAGAGGTCCTAGGAAGTGCATTCCACCTTTCAAAGGGCTTCTATAAAAGTGTGACACAAGCTAGAAATATTAATGAAAATGGAACAAATAGGCCAAAAGGTTTCCATAGATGGAAAATATACTCGACTACAAGCAGCTAATTATCCCATCTGACACATACACACACACGAAAAAAAAAAAAAGTGTGGCACTTACTATTTTTAACTCTTCAAAACATAAAACACACTTTCGAACTGTGATGTTAGTACAGATGCGATTAAGCCCCACGCTAAGTGACTGAAACAAAACCTTAAAATAGTAAAGTCAGTCTTACAAAAAGCAGTGTAAGGAATCAGCCTTGAAGACTAGTCCTGAGTTAACATTTCAAGTCCTAAACTGAATTTGCTGGGTCATACACTACTGTTTGGCTTTCCTGAAGCACGTAGAAAATGGGTCTGACAGTCAAACATCAGAGTAAAAAAAGCTCCCAATAAATACCTTATAAAATCATCTCTGTTTTCTCACATCATTATTACATTGGTTTTGGCAACGGTATTGAGCTGCGGTAAGTACAGGATTGTCTGCATATTCCCTTCACTACTTCCTTTTGAACAAAAACAAGCTTCACTAGATATGGTTACATTAGACACTCCCTTATTTAATTTTCATCAGATGAGTTCATCTCCTCAGCTTCCTCCTCTGAAGTACATACAAAAAATGCAGTTTACAGGACCAAACCTTTGTGGAACCCATCTCCAGACTGATACCCTGAAGCATCTTTCTGAACATACGAGGTTTTTCTCCATTGCCCCATTTCATTTCATAAACCACTCTGCCAGTATTCAGTTACTCTTTAAAGTACGGTCTAATAGACTAACACTCAGGCTCTAGTGGAAATACACACTGCAAACTTCACTGACTCAGGTTACCCACCATCTGAAAAGCTCATTTAGTAAAATGCAGAACTGTTATTCAGAACGGAAAACCTCAGACCAAGGCTACTTTTCTTTGCAACTGCCAAATGCAAAGAGCATGCGCTACAGAAATGCAAGAGTAAACTCAGGTCAGTATCAAAAATTAAAATATCATTTTGAAYAGTTTTTAAAAATTAGCTTAAAACATCTACACATCACAAAATATGTATGTTTACCCCCCCCCCAAAAAAATAAAAAGTGATTTCTCAAAGGAAAATATTTTCATTCAACAAGCCCTGAATTTGCAATTACATATTTATAGAGAAATAATACCAGCTATTTTAATGTTGCACTCCACTTGCAATAACTCATAATATGCATGTATTTTATTCTCTTTTTGCATTTTGTATTATCTGTTATATGAAGACAATATAGATGCAAATTGAAGATGTTTAATCAAAACAAGAGACAGGATGAAATTCAAGTCTCAATAATGTTACCTTCCATATCCAGTCTTGAAACAGTTCTGAGAATGTATGTTCTTAAGACTTTTTCAGAGGAGGTCTAATGTTAGCTGTATATTGCATCAAGTTCTACATATTATTAACTAATATTTTAATCTTAACATAAATATGGTATTAAAGTGTATTTGCACTTTAAAGTACCAAAATACCTATTGTTTCTACAGAATGTTTCATTCTTACAGTTAGTTAAGGAATCTGCTGCCATCTAGTGAGCACATATATTATACTTTTAATTAAAAGCATTTTATAATGCCAAATTTAAAAAAAATATAGATACAGAATTACAATTAATTTCAGTCAACTCCTTATTAACCAGAGTAATGAGGTGCTGAGACAAACTACAATGAAAAACCTAGGTAGCAGACTACAAGCTGAGGAGAACTGTGAAGACATGTAACTGCACAAAGMCAGGCTGAACTGAGCCTTCTCTTTTCCAGGCTAACAGTCTCAGCCTCTCCTCGTACAGAAGATGTTCCAGTCCCTAAATCACTTTTGCAACCTTCTGCTGGACTTGCTCCAGCAAGTCTCTATCCTTCTGGTACTGAGGAGCCCAGAGTTAGACACAGTACTCCAGATATCCACTCCTCCGCATTCTATTTATTAGCTTACGCACTGCCTCATACAGTAGAACTCAACTTTATAGCTTCCAAAATATAAACTCAACTTTTTTTTTTTTTCCCAATTTTCAGCTTCAGAACTTCTATTGAAGACCAGATGTATTAAATGGTACAAAAGAATAAACTCTTGTCAAAAAAAAAACAACACACACAATTTTACAGTCACAGCTTCTTCTACACAATTCCCAGCCTTTTGTAGAACAGTAATATTATTTGCAAAAAGTTATCTTGTTTTCAATAAACTGCCAACACCACAAATGCATCATCACCAACAGCAACACCAGCCTATTCACACAACTCAGCTGAAATAACAAACAGAACCAGAGCAGGCTTTGAGATGTTAAACAAAAAAAAAACAAAAAAAATCCACAAAAGACTTCAACTAGTTTCCAGACATCAACAGCATCATACCAGTACTTATAGGCAACTATGGACTGAAACAGGCAGTATAGCACTGCAGGCAAACCGACTGTTATAAGAACAAAGCCTCAAGTAGCTCCTGCTTTTTGAAATGATGACAAATTTAAAAGGACTTCTGGGTTTCTTAAGCCATCAACTTGTAATAATTTTGGAGSAAGCAAATTAGAGTAGAAATGTTAAACAATTTGGTGGACAAGTCTGGTCAGTTGAAATTATACCTCTCCAGGACTTGTGGCCTTTAAAAGACAAACAGCTCAAGTACTTGCAAAGGATGCTCCAAACTACAGAATCTCAATGAAAAATGTTGTGCCTGATCTACACTACATCACAAAAATAAGAGGCTTTGGATTCTTCTTCCATCAGAGGAGTTAAGATCATTTCTAGCCATTATTTGCCCTAAATCACTTTGCCAATCTGGTAAGGAAGCAAGTAAAAAAAAATTAAAAAATAAAAAAAAAATCCCTAAATAGAATGATTCAAAATGTTAGTGTTATTCCACTAGATAAATCCAGTACTTCAACCAACGGGAGCATGCTTCATGGTGGCTCTCAAAGACGTTCGGTTCCCAGCCTAGAACCCATTAACTAGAAAATCTCCTCCACCCTCCAGGAAATTTCATGCTAAGAGCAGTACTTATTACAAAGCCTGACAAAAGACGCCAACTTTTGACATCTAAAGTCTGTTTTCAGTGTTACAAGCATTACTGCTCAAACAGCTAGAACCATCACCCTTGTCTTTAAAGCTGAAATGGGTTAGACTTAAAACACAGACTATTTGAAATGCTGACTGAAAAAGGCTAGCAAATGGCTTTCTTCATATTACAAATTCCCTATGTAAATCAAGCATCCCYGAGTGCTCATGCAAAAGTCAACTATTCAGAATTTCTTTAAGTATTAGCATCCCTTATAGCTAGCTTTCCTGTGGATGCAGAGAGTTTTATTTGCAAGGACTAACTTTTGTCAGAGACTTTTTAGTGCTTTGGACACCAAGTGCAGAAGCAGTAATCAGATAAAAGGTGCTAATACACATCCATATCTAAAGATTTTTGCCTATTTATTTAAATAATACTTTAAATTGAGGTTTCACACTTTAGTTTTAAATGTTGATAATACTCACAGAAAGAAGTAACCATGAACATACACCCAAATATGAAAAGATTTTTSACCATTTGGAGGCATAAAGATAACTGCATAACTGCCCTCTACTGGATCCAAGTCAGAAGTACTTAAGCACCTTCTCCACTTACAGGATACTACCAACAGCTGAAAAAAAAAAGGTTTCTTTGGTTTTCAGAAAACAAGCATCTATGTATAGACGCAATCAGTCTTATCCCTAATGACAGACATCCTGAGTAACAGACTGGCCAGCAGAGAGGCAACTGTGAAATCCCTTCCTACTTGTTTGTTATATTGTAGAGAAAAAAGTATCTGTGGTATAGTTAAATCTTATCTATTCTTCATAGACCATACCTGAATTTAAGATACGCCATTTAGACCTCAAACTTTTCAGAAGCATTAGCCAACCAAAAATTCTGACAGAATTTTGTAACAGCCTTACTGCTGACCACAAGCTATTGAACATTTTTCCCAAAAATTCTTTAACTGAACACTCAGGTATACACAGAACATGGAATAAATATTTGAATATAGGTCATAATCTGATTCAAAGCTTTAACGAGTTGATACGTGTCCAAGGATTCTCATCAGCTGAAGACAGACTTCTGCTTTTTTATTTAAGACGACTATCCAAAAAGACTCCATACAAGAGCACTGTTCTTCCCTAAGCCATACCTGCCTACTGAAGCAAACAGACCTAACCAGTTAGAGAAAATCACTTACTAAATGCTGAAAATAAACTCCTCACTGCTCCAACTCCTGCACACTAACACAACATTTAATGAAACTATACAGAAATTTAAGGAAAGTCTTCGATCAGAAAGGTACTCCTACCTAGCTGAGATGCTACATGGCTGTACATGCCAGGAGACTCATTCTCATCCCCCTCTGAAATTCAGCTGACCACCTTGCTACATCAAGAAAATTCAGTGCTTTGTATTCCACTTTGATTCTGCTTTCTTCAGCCCCTTCTGGCATATCAGCTGACTTCCAGCCTTTTTTACTGCCTAAAAGGTAGTAAGCAAAATATTTACCTGCCAAGAAAGAGGATTTACTAGCCTTGTGTTCCTGAACAAAATGCTTCTCCCCCCACCAAGTCTGCCTGAAGAATGAGGTATGGTCAATGTTTTAAACGAACACAGAACTATTTCTCCAAACTCTAAGAACTCTGTTTGTGAATTCTCAAGCCAGCACATGAACACTTACTGTACCACACATCCTAGAATGATTTGAGAAAAGTATGTATAATAAAATACAAGACTTACGACAGCAGATAAACTTGGACATAGACTTGTAAAGTTTCAGATGCATGTCAATCCAGATTAATATCAAAATTCCATGGATAATTGCAATTTAGGTCTCCAACTGTTTTTCATGCAAAAGGCAATTAGCAGGAGGAAAAGTTAACAAGTTGGAAACAGTTACCATGAAAAGATGGAACACAAGCTAACCCAGGAAAGGTAACAGTGAGAAGGCAGATGAGAGTTTTTAGTAGACCGAAGCTGTATTTTGAAGCAATAATAAAACAGTCACCAGCTTCAGTCATACTGACATAACAAGATTTAATTGTTTTAATACTGCACAGTAAACCAGCACAGTTTATTTAGAAAAAGTGAAAAATGTTGTGCAAAGAAAAAGCAACATACTGGATTTAACTTAAAATTTCAATCTTAATGAGACACTACAAACACCACCTGAGTACAAAACAACATTGATTATAAATCTTTCTCAAAAATTCCTTTACAAAGCAGTAATTCCAATATACAGCTCTGCCCAAGACATGGAATTCAACTGTTGAGAGAGATCAGCTCCTCCTTCTTCTAGCCTCCTGCTCCCCCAAACTCTTCCACTGCTTCACTCTTTCAGCTACAGACCTGATAAATACAACCTCAGTCGTAATACTAATAATACTGATTTCATCTCATATTCCCAGAAGATTGATTGCAAAACCTGAAAATTATCTACGCACCAGCTATTTTATCCTATGACACTCTTCTACATTTAACAAACTCACACTTTTTCCACAAATGTGAAACTTCAATACTTTGCCATAGCAAGCAAGAAAAAGATCAAGTGGAAATACACTTAGTTTAGTCAAAGACTCTATGCTGATTTCAGCAAAATTGCACTAAAAAAAAAAAAAAAAAAATCAGCGAAGTCATATCACTATGTACTTTACAACAGTAAAATAAATGCACAAATTCAGCATTTACCATTCTGCCCCATGTACACCAGCAGTGCTCTGCAGACACCAAAATCACAGTATTTTTAAATAAACCTGTAATATTACTTTGGCTACAGGGTCTTTTGGGTTTATTTAACTGTTGTCATTGACGCCCTTCAGCAATAAAGTTCTCACTAACTTTCAGCCCACCTAAACATATATTCTGAGTGGGCCCTATTCACATCAGCTACACATCATGACCTATGTAAGCCTTGAAACACAAATCCAGGACTTTTTGATATAAGAACAGAAAATGAAATCACTACTCTCTTAAGGGGAACACGTATCATGGAATCTGCAACAAACGTAAGTTTTCTCATTTGGAAAGAAAATTTTGTCTTCGCTCCTTTAAAACATCCCTACTTCACATGCATCTCCAGAAAACAGGCATCACTAATTGGATCTGTTTTTCTTCTCCTCTAAATTTCTTAATAGATCAGAAGAGAAAATACTGAATGTTCACCCTTCTGTTTAGTCATGCACCCTTCAATTATTTATCTTCATCTGATTTAATTGGTTTGCCAAACTAGCTGCTAGATACCCTAACTAACAAACTGGACATATGCAGGTAAACTAAATTGCTGAAGGAAGACAAGACAGAATGAGAACAATCAGCACAACGAAAGTAAACATTAAAGCCTTTTAGTGATAAATCCATAAAAAGGCCTACTTAAAAAACACTGCATGCTTGAAGAAAAAATACTTTTAACCCTACCAGTAATGCTGGCTRTAAAGAGGATTAAGACCATTCTAAACATTCAACTCAGCAAAAGTTTGTATTAGTATTCTGATGATCATCAAAAATGCTGACAACTTGAACTAAAGAAATCTTCAACATTATTGATTCASAAGAGACCAGAGAGTAAATATCTAAAGCAAGAATACCTTGTGACTGGGTAACAGAAGGTACATGAAGCGAGATGTCTGATAAACTCCCCAAGTTCCTAAAAATGAAACCTATCAAGTAAAATGCTTCTGTCTTGTTCTAAAGCCAGCRTTATCTTAAAAGTTATTAACTGATCAAGATGGGCTTTTCTAAACTTTGGTTCAACTTCTATGGCAGCCACACAAAGAACTGAACATGGACCAAACTATTATTAAGCAATAACTTAGAAGCCTATTACCATATTTCAATAGGAAATATTGCTGTGGACATTTGAATTTTTAACTAGCAAATTTATTATGATTCATTTATCTTTATCAGAGTTTATGCAATTTAAGCCAGCCCTTCTTTTAACAAAGAAAGTAACAATCCTCCCCCTAGCCTTTTAAATGGTTTCATAATTTTAAAGGAAACTGGTACTCAAGTTTAAATATTTTAACATTTACTTAAAAATCTATATGGAAGTTTGCTTTTTGCATGAACAAAAGACGTATTTTAGTCACCTGGCTAAATCAGTACTACTTTTGCTGCAAYTTATTAAACCTTCAGCTTTACGCTAACAGCTGTATGAAAATTTTTAATTCAGTGCAAGACAAGAGCCAAAACAAAATCACCACAGTCTAGGAGAGAGGGATATAAAACCATCTGAAATATTTAGCACCACTGTATGAATCACCTCAACATGCACCCTCAAAACAGAGGATTTTCTTTTGGTCATGGCATGTCTAAAAAAATGTAATAGAAATAAATGAGGTTTAAAGAATGATCATAACATGAGCATGAAAAGTTTCCCATGCAAAAGAAATAAAGACAATAAGATGCACATTAAGATGCTCATCCTAGAAGAGATCCATAAAAATGAATATGCAGCATGTTCTATGACAACATGATTCTCTCTCCCTCTCTCTCATTCAAAGACAATGCCTAAAAGGCCTTTCATTTTAAATATTCCATTATACTTAGAAATACAGTTTAGCCTGTGGAAGTTGCTGCCACATGAACCGAGTAAAAGAGCTCAGCAAAATTCCAGAGGAAAAACTGGATATTTACTTTGGATAGTATTAAAAGCTTTAGGAGAAGTAATTAACAAAAACAGGTGCTGGCAAGGATACAAAGAGAAATCCTTCAGGGCAGAAGATAACCTCTAACTAATGGGAAACTGAGATTTGTTAGGATTTTTTTTTTTTTTATAAGCAAGTTATTTGACAAAGAGCTTTTATTACATTTCTTATACTTTCCTGACTGAAACAACCATCATGATTAAAGACTGAATACTGGACTAGACAGCACAATATTCTAATTCAATATTACAATATATTTTAAATTACAACATATTTTAAATTTTCAATCTGAAGAGAGTTTGATCCTTTTCATAATGAAAGAAGTTACCAGAAGACAGACTATTAAAAACAGTAAGCTTTTAGCCAACAGAATATCATACAAGAAAATATTTAGGCACCAAGAAAAAGCCTTTTAATACTCAAATTATCATATACCAGTTTTGTGGGAAAACAAATCTACATGCACAATTTAAGTTATGTGGTAATTCACAAAAATATGAATAGCTACTTACCTACTACTAGCCCGCACTCAGAACAAATCATATCACCAGCTCTGTAATCCTCTACTAAAATGGAATCTGGATGATTTGGGCAAGTCACTCTCGGAAGTACATCCAAACTAAGAAAAAAACATTACAAGTATTAATTACTTCTAATCAAGCAGGCTGCATATCCAAAAGTACAAGAGTTCCTTGCTGAAAAGAACAATTTAATAATACAGAATTCACAGTGATTTGAATAGAATATTTACCTAAACACTTGAACTTCACCTTTTATTCAAATGCTATAGCACTACATTTGACAATCAAGACTCCAGGTCACCTTAAATTCCAACTTTTTTGTGATGTATCGTGTATCAAAACCACTTCAAATTAAAACATCAAAAATCTAAATAACAGACTTGATTAAGTGTAGCCTAACTCACAGTCCACCACTAAATGAAGTTCCCCAAGAAGTCAGTGGTGATTGCTTCATTCCAAATGAGCATTCTCACTCATTCTAATCAGATCAATATTACTTACCAGGTCCTTAATTCAGGAAGTAGTGAACACACAACATGTATTTTTAGAAAACAGCTGATTCTACCACTGTTTTATTATTTTCAAGTATTTGAAGAAAAAGTCCCATTTTAAATTAAGCAAATCATTAATTGTGAGATCCTAAGAAAAAACAATCAGCTCATGAAGGGGATTACGTGACAACTGCTTCTGATAACAGGGATCCATCTCTTTCACACCCATGCATCTTCAAGAGTTACAGCAGATATAAAAAACTTCCTATAAAGCATTAGCACTATTTAACACAACAGCTTTAGTTACTGACTAGAGTAATAACCAATTGCTTCTAACCAAAAGCTTAAAAAGTAAACACCTCATTCAAGCTACTAGTGGCTGTTCAGTAATTCTGTTAAAACCGATCATTTCAAAATTGGAATAATAAATATTTACAGTTGGGGTCTGTATAGCCAACAAAGCCATTTTGCTGGAGCTAAAAAGCAGAAGGAACAGAGGTTGATCACAATGAATTTGTCATCAGTACCCACCAATCTCAATCTGATTGTGCCAAAAAATAACTACTAATCCTTTTAATTGTAGAAAATATCCTATTAGAAGTTAAATTAATCCGAGTTCCCCCCTTTCCCACTAGTCCATTATTTCAGCCTGATCTATACTTTCCATCTTAATTTTTACTTTTTAGATATTTCTGATGAGTCAAAAGCACAAAAAAACCCAAACATTTTAACCCAGTGACCGTTCAGAAAAACAGCTGACTTGAAACCTGAATTGAAAATCAACATCACTATTAATATTAAAGCCTCCAGAAAGAACATGTACACACAAGATCTTCAGATGTAAATTATGTTCAAAATACTACATAAAAGCTCTTTAAACTACTTTCCTTCTCACTATTCCCAGCCAGTACTTTCATATGACAAGACAAAACTGTTGACAAAGCATGTGCAATCATCTGACATTTGGCATTACACAAAAGGCTAGTGACACACTAAGCAAAAAAAAAAAAAAAAAAAAAAATCCAAAAGCCTAAAAGAATACTAATAGTGTTTTGTTTCAGACTTTACGTTCACAAAACATTGTAAAAATTAGTCTTCCTATCCCAATTTTAACTCATTTATCTAGACGTATATACTGTACTCCTTGTAACATAGAGGTTCGATATACTAAGTCAACTACACTGAAAGAAAACGCGTGGCACGAGTGTAAAGGTCCATCTCAGCAAATAGCTCCCGAGTTACAGTAAGACTACTAGGAAGCACTCCCTAGATCCTAGGACAGGTTTAGCAGGAGTAAGAGTCACTCCACAGTCCGCTCCATGGGCCTTCCTTCATTCCTGACTTGAAAAAAAACCTCGATACATCTCCAGGGAAAAAGACTAATCCAGAGCCCGAGCCCGAGCCCCGTTTGGCCACTGACTAGTGCCGGTCCGGATTTAGGGTGGGAGCCTAAAAGCTGTTTGCAGGACCCGATAACCTGGAGCCAAGCCAGGGAGCAGCCACCTCGGCTCGGAGGCAGCGCTGAGCGTCAGCGGCGGCCGGCCGCACGCTGCCCGGCGCCGGGCCGAGCGGCACCGGGGGCTCCGCGCCCAGGCGGTGCCCACCCGCGGGATACGGAGGAAGGTGCTCCACACCCGCCCGACGGCCTTAGGGCGCGCAACACCCCGGACCGAGAGCAACCCTCCCTCCGCTCAGCGGCACGAAGGTAAGGCACCGCCGAGGTAAGAGCTTGGCCCTACAGGAAAAAGGGCTCGATCACAAGCGCTGATAATACCGAGATCACAGTAACGAGCGGCCCCGGAATCAAGTCACAAATCGCCATGAAACCCCCCAAAACGCTCACTTCCTCTCGGAGCGCTACCGATTAATAACGACACGAAGAAGCAAGGCGGCGAGCTGCGGCCAGCTCAGCCCCCCCCCGCCCCGGCGCTCCCGACCTCCGGCCGCGGGCGGCCCCTCACAGGCCACTCGCGCGGGGGCCGCCCGGCCCGGCCCGGCCCACACGGAGAAGCCCAGGGAGGCCCGGCCCCCGCGGCCCCCCCCGGCCTCCTGCCACCCCGGGAGCCGCACGCAGAGCGGCCCTGAGACACGGGGAAGGGGAAAGGGGCTAGGGGCGTCTAGAACCGAGGGAGCCGCACCGAGCCGGGGCCGGGCAAGGGCGGCGATAGCCAACCGGTTCCTCCCCGGGCGGCAGTAAGCGACAACGCGGCCATTTTCTCTCCTGTGCCGCGGACAGAGAGAGATGGCGGAGCCCCTCCCGCCTCCTCCCTCGCGGCCCTCCTCCGCACGGGCCCCTCCGAGCGCCCAGGCCGGCCTCCCCTACCGGCTCGTGGACGCCATCTTGCCTCCCTCCTGCCGCAGCGCCTGTGTGAAGTCACGGGCCCTACAGCGTTCTCCCTTATATACCGACAGCGCTGGGCGGGGCCCACCGAGCGCTCGCTACGGGTCGCGCGAAGGGACAAACGGACGCGAAGCMGCAGGCGGGTGCCGGCAGGCCCCGCCCTTTCGTCACGGCCTGCGTGTGAGCGGGGCTGGTTGTTTATCACCGCCTGGCGTTACTGGAGCGGCCGGGGCCGAGCCCCGTGTRCCGCCGAAGGCCCGGGCTGCTTACGGGCAGGGCTTGGCCACCCAAGGGGCCGGCGAGGGCAGGCGCGAGCAGGGAGGCAGCCTGCGGCCTAGGCCCCTCGGCACCCAGGGCGGCTTGGGGACCAAAATCTTGTTCTAATAAATGAAACGACGCTGGGTGCCTTGGGGCTGTGGGCTCAGAAAGCCCTCGTCACTTCAGATGCCTGTACTGTGGGAGGCTGAGCTGGGACCCAACGCCCAGGCAGGAGCGTGAGGCGCAGGCTGTGCTGCCGACAGGCTTCCCTGCACACTCGCCCCGGACGGCTTGTTCGTCACCGTGCTGCCACTGCTGCGCCAAAGCAGAGCTGCCCGTGCGTGGGACGTGCCTCTGGTTCAGCTGTTTCTGTGCAAACTCCAGCAGTTCAGTGAAATAGCGCAGAAAACAAGTTTGAGTAAAACTGCTGGAGTTTGCACAGAAATGTCTGGGGCACAACATGTTCTTGGCTGTGGAACACGACCAGTTCCCATAAAGGGGAAGACAATGAAGGTTTAGTTCCCCCTTATTGGCATCACCTGCTACAGCTGCTCTGGTTTGCCACTCACCTGATTCAACCATGAAAAAAACCTGGCCCTTCTGCAGCACCCACAGGTGCTGGGCAGCCTGCCTGTGACTAATGGAAGCCCTTTGGCAAACAGCCATGCACAGGCACTCGGCTTGACTGAAGCAGACATGCACACACACATGCCTGCCCGTTTGTGTGGGTTGCCCATGTTACCCTACACACTCCTGCATGACATGATCARCTCCCCTTCTGTCTCTCCCCCTCGCACCCACCTTGGCAAGCAAACATCAGGCCAAGGAGAAGGAGAAACCCACAACAACTGTTGCAAAACTAAAGCCCTCCAGCACCAGACTCCAGTCCAGACTCTTAATTCCCCAAGAAATTATTCATATGCAAAATTAGTCTGTATATTGAGAGCAACAACAGGTTTTCAAACCCAAATTGTAAAACAGTGGGGAAAAAAACCCTATTTCTTTGGTATGAGCCTCTCCTCACTAAGAGAGGGATGAATAGAACAGGAGGGTCTACACATTTTGGAAAGTGCCATTCCTTCAATGCTTTAAAGGGATAAGTATTGAAGTTTCTGAACAGTTGTAAATTGGCTATCTATTAATCAGATACAAAGGACTGTTCACACCACTTAAGACCACTCCACTAAATAACATGAATATTTTTCAATTTGCTAGCTCAAAGAAGGAAATTCAGCAGGGTTGAAAATTTCTCTTAATACTTGCTAATATTGAGTCAAATTCATTATCACACACCTTCTAAACACTTTTCTGCTGACTGAAATGCTGTGTGCTGGTTGAAAATGAGCTAGTTTGAACTTGCTAACACATTCCTTAGATCTAAAAAAAATACATACCTTTTGGAATAAAAGGAAGCTGATCTATTAGAAGATACAGATGCTAAGATATAAATKTAAAGCTTCTCTTTTTCCATTTGCAATGACCTTTTTCACAAATGCACAATAAACCCAAAAGATGAAATAGTAATAAAAAAAAMCCTCACTGTAACTGTCAATGTGAATACAGCATGCGATACTGAGTTTCCCCATAACCTCTGAAATGTGTRTGTAGCAGTGTCTGCAACAGATGTGCCCCATCAGCACTGTCAGTCCCATCAAGCTTTCCGGGTTTGTCCTGGCTTCTCATATAATACGTTCTACAAAAAAAAATCTTCTGTTGCCAATCACTGTCAACAGCGGGTCCCTCCTGACCCTATTCTCGTTAACTAGAATTGAAAGAGTTTAATTTCCACCACAGAAAGACAATCATTTTCAGAAATGTTGCAAAAAATATGATAGATCGTATCAGCATTTCTTTATTCCCTGTCTGCAGCAATTTTTCAAGCGCTTCGTCTACAAGCAGCAGAAAAAAAGTGGTTGATGTGGCAGATGGGAATACGACTATTAACAGTCTCTGTCAACAACAGATCATTTTAATAACTTACAGAAAGTTCACCTTGCTGTCCCCAGCTGTATCTGTTCTTTCCCATCACTATAATCCTATTCTAAGTAATCCTATTTTAAAACTTACTTAATTGGTCATTCTGGAGTTTCTTAAGTTTCACCCAAACTACCCCATGCTAGCTACTGTCAGTAATAAAAGTGTGTAATTAAATTGCAATTCTTACATTGCTAATATTACCAGCGCCATTTCAACAATAATGCAATGGGATATTCAGATGCTTTTGCGAACACAATGAACAGTACATTAATGAAAACAAGTCACTCGTTCTTACTTCTATGTCTAAAGGTCCTTTGTAATGGTTTGTTGATTTAGCCAACAATCATTTTATTAAAATAGCAGATGTCAGTCAAATGCCTCAAAGAAGCAAATCAAGGAAACAATAAATAGCCAGAGCAGCTAAATTATGCTTGGTATGTTAATTCATCTCTGTGCTGCATCTTACGTGTTCAGATATTTGATGAAACAAAAAGATTACCACATTACAGCACCTGGAAAAAATAAGAAAAAAGAAATTTAAACTACTCAATTCTAATACCATGGGTCCTGTAACCTGAGGGTCGTAGTTTAACCCCAGCTAACGACGAAGCACCACACGGCCGCTCACTCACTCCCCCCCAGGTGGAAGGGGGCAAGAATTGGACAGGTAAAAGTGAGAAAGAAACTCATGGGTTGAGATAAAAACAGTTTAATAATTAAAAAGAAATAATAATAAAAATTTGTAAGGAAAAGAGAAAAAAGTATCAAAGAGAGAGGAAAATAAAACCCAAGAAAGACAAATGACGCAAATGAAAACAATTGTTCACCACCAACAGACCGATGCCCAGCCAGTCCCCAAGCAGCRGCCCCCCATCAACCTCCCCCCCAGTTTTATTGCTAAGCATGACGTCACATGGTATGGAATATCCCTTTGGTCAGTTGGGGTCAGCTGTCCCAACTGTGTCCCCTCCCAACTTCTTGTGCACCTCCAACCTACTTGCTGGCAGAGCAGTCTGAGGGACAGAAAAGGCCGTGATGCTGTAAGCACTGCTCCAAAATAACAAAAACTTGTGTGTTATCAAACACTATTTTCCACACAAATCCAAAACATAGCCCCATACTAGCTACTATGAAGAAAATTAACTCCATCCCAGCCAAAACCAGCACACAAGTAAGGTTCCACACCTATACAAAATGCAGAGCTATCCTTAAACATTGGCCACCTGTGTGTCCCAACTCAAATTTGGTGCTTTAGCAGGTGAGTTATTAGCACACTAACAAGATATTTSAAACAGTCAAACATAACAATGGGAAAATGATTTTGATATAGTTTTCTTAATTTCCTCTTCAGCCCTACATATAATTTTTCTTTCATGCATATTCTAGACTGATTTTACACAGGGTGTCCCATTTGCCAATGAGAGTAATATAAGTGTGTTACATCAAGTCTTTTGGAAGCRGGGAGGTGCTTTTTTTTTTTAACAGAGCATGAAAACATTGTAAAGAAAGGTGAATGGAAGAACCCTTAATACCTTACTACAATTGTGAGGCCACGTAACCCAATTATGTATGTGCTCACATGCTAATAACCCAGGGAAATCTTAGATTGTAGAAATAGGTTTTTAAAAAATACTCAAGAGATTAATAACTCTGTAGCTGTTATCTTCARGAGAAGCATGATGCAATGATCTTTAAAACTTTTTATATATAACAATGATGAAAAAAATATTACCTGCGTAAGATTTAATTGCATTGAGAAGCACCTGTTTCAAGGACAAGAAACCAAAATTCAAATATTTTATTATTTTGTATCATTTCAGAAGCTTAAGAAATTAGAAAATTTTGATTCACATAATCATACAAACATTTCATAGAAGCCTTTTTTTTACTATGTATTTATGCTAGAAAAAAATGCTTAATTTTATAAAAATTTACTTTTCAATTWAAGCGGCAGACTATTTTACATTTTCCTTTCCCAAATTATCATGCAGCTCAATAGACTGTTGCATGGCCCTCTTAGTTCCTGCAACAGCACAGCTCCCCAGTGCAACTTACAGAAACAGATTTTAAACTCCTTGTAAAATAGAGTGTAGATTTCACAGGAAGTTAGTATCTTAAAAAAATAGTTCCGGAATTTCCACATGAAATTTCCACGTGAAATTTCCTGCTGAAATTTCAGTTAAGTCATTTTAATTACTAAATTGATTTTTCTACACAAAAACTACACACCACCTTAAAAATACCAGCCAACCATCTTCTGGTGAGATTTGGGGAATGCAGTGCAAGACAGCTACAAAGACTACAGAAGTCCCAGCTACTGGACTCCCAAAAGCCCAAGACCAAGAAGTACTAATGAAAAAGCCTAGCAGCTGTTCTCACAGTCCAGTCTCTATACTTTTTTTTAGGCCCTGGCCATGGTCAGAGTTTGATGGAATTCAGTTAAGATTCCAACTCTATGATCACAGAATGAGTAAAATATTTGCAAAACTAGTTATTGAATTTGTTCAGACTTTCCACCATAAAGCCTGTGGGAAGAATATAGAAACAACACGGAGAATATAACACACAGCCTTAAAAGGTTACCTTCCTGGATTGCTTCTGCTAGTGGGAAAACCATCCACAGATGAAAAGATCACAGAGAACTGAAATAGGAGGCAACTAGAAAGGAATTCTCCATATTGATCTCTTTTGAAACAGTCCTTTATCAACTGAGCTTGAAACAAAGTTAGCTGAGCTCCATAGCACAGTATTAGGCCCATCTCCGCGCTCCCCCTAGATTTAAAGAGTTTGCAACAGGTTTGGTGTGAAGTTACCAATGTTGTGAACATGGTATGAAAAAGGATGACATGATTAATTATGTCACTGTACATCTGATTGTGAAGGAGCCTCTAAAGCAAAGTCTTCTATTTTGCTATGTAGATTCACCCATGTAATAAATAAAGAAATAGGCGGACATGAGTAATAGAATTCCTATTCTAGATGCCACTTTTATAATTTTATTGAGGACTGAATACTTTCAGAACAGCACACATGACTAYTGTGGGAAAATAAAATAGTAATTATGGAACTTAGCACTTTTCAAACTTGCCTATAATATAAACACTGTATTGATTTAACTCAAACACTTTATTTAAACTGATGCAATTTGTGCATGGACAGGGTAGGGAGGTAGGTATGTAGAAAGTCACTGCAATTATCTAATATGAGGCATATCTTAATTTTCCTCCACTGCAGGCTRTTGGGTTTCACAAACCATGATGTTAAAGTCTCACCCCCTCGTTCTTATACTMTCTCACACCAAAAACACCTCCCACTTCTTTCTTGTAAGTTTTAAAATACCTATATCCTCTATTTATTTTACACAGAGTCCTACAAATTTTTGTCTTTCAGTAAAAGAAGTGAATCCCATAGATTAATTTTTTTTAGGAAAAAAGTAAATGATTTTGAAAAGATTTTGAAAAGACTGAAAATAACCAGAGTTGCATTACAGATATTTCAGTAAATCGTTTTAACTCCTCAGCAGGTGGCAGCACAAAGTTACTTACAATGTCATATTCATTCTGTACTGTATTAAGTCATTTGTTCTTAAATTTACAATAAAAAAACCTCCTGTTAGATAATTATACCGGGTGGAAGAGTTAATAAGAAAAATCAGGCTGTCTGTTTATTCCAGTTCTTCAGGATCACTTCAGCTGCAGCTAGTGTGCTGTCTTTCTGCAAAACAAGGAATATCACTATTACTGCAAGTATGGAGTTCTTGAAAAGAGAGTAGCAGTGATGATTACATCATCCCAAATCAATATTTGGCAGTTTCACTTGCATCCTGTAAATATCTGTCAGTTTTTCATTAACAGTTATAGCTACAAGTCTAGACTACACAAAGAATTCAATACTGATTCCTTACAAATATTTATCAGGTATATTTAAAAGCTAMCATATTTTCTCAGCATTCATACTATCAAATTTAATGAAAGCAATACTTCATATATAAATGCCTGGCATTTATGCAGTGATGTACTTGGCAGCTCTATATTGGAGACAGGCTAGCAAGATTCCTAATCTTTATGTGTACAGCTGGGATTTTTAAATCTCCATGCAACCAAGTTATGCTGTGAACTACTTAGGCATAATTCCTCTAAATACAGGTAATCTACCCACTGGCCAGTTGTGTGGCTTGGCTACAACCTGGTGAGTAATACAAGTAGTCTTTAACTCGACACGATTAGTGCTGTTCGTCCTGCGCAAGCCACATTTCCAACCAGCAAGTTTCATCCTAGTTGTTACTGGCTCAGTTTATATCATAGTCTTTATACCTCATCAAAAGAACTAAGTAACACAAGCAGAAACTCCCTTTCATTACTGGTTCAAGTTAAGGCTCCGATCTTTATACTAGAACAGTTAAGGAGTTGCACATGTTCCATTATGCTGACTCTGTTACAGAACAATCAGGAAACATCTTAGGGCTGCGGGCTTATCAAAGCGTTATGTTCCCACATCAGTCTTTTCAAGAACAGATTCAACAGGAGGAAGAACATGTGAAAAGGAGGTGCTCACAAAATGGCAAAAATCAGCCAATTCACAAAAAACATGTAAGAACTTCCTGTGTCTTTGTTTTCTTTTATAATTTGGAGGTCATGTGAAACCCTATGTATTTTYAGGCAAGGGAGCTAAACTTGAAGGTGACCTCTTCACTGTTTTTGTTGTTGGAAACTGAATGGGCATGGGGTATACCACTCTGCTATACAATTATTCTCTGCTCTGGATTATAGAATTCACCTTAATTGATAGCATACCTGTATCATTCATTTTCACTGTCACCACTGGTCAAGAATGTTTTTAAAAATCAGTAGAGTAAGCTAAAAAAGGCCTACCCACCCAGTTGTCTTCTGCCARTTGCCCTTCTTAGCCACACCACCCACATTTATGGTTTAAAGTCCCTCAGCAAAAAGACAGTTGAAGCTACTTTGTGCTGAATTTTACACCAAGCTAACTTTTTGTTCCTAAAACCATCCAAMTCAGGGGATCCTGGGCAAAATGTAACAATCAGTCTCTTGCATATTTCTGTACTGCATTGATTTTTAGGAGTCTTAAGTCTTCCCAGGACACAAATTTACCTTAATGAAGCAAAAACGTATATATTTTTCAAACTGCCTTTTTGTCTCAGGACCACAGAATGCTGAAAGAGGAATTGCTGACAGCTTCTGAAACATAAAACAGAAATATTATTTGCTTATTTTATATATATATATAAAAATCTGGTTTAAGCATGATGATTTTACTATTCCATTGCTAGAACTCTCCCTCCCAGCATGCGAGGGAATGACAAGGTTCAGTTTTGTATGCACTAGCTAGGCTTAACTAAATTCAAATTACTTTTCTTAGGGCAAACATTTCAAAGGTACTTTTGTACAACTAGTATTTAAGCATGCTGAAAGGAAAGTGCTGAGATGTAACACAAATCTACGGGGTACATTTTCAGCATATTTAGCAATATTTTAGTCACAYCATTATCAGCAGTTACTATAAATACCAAGTAATATTTTGAATGGAATATCTCTACTACATTATTTAATAAGTACAGTTGCACTGCTCTTGCTTTCAGTAGAAAAGCATTTCTAAAACTAGAGTATAAGACACCTTACCTTAGATGTTATCATCCATTTGACAAATTTATAATCATAAGGTTGTTTCTCATCTGCATCAGAGAGATCCACATCTAAAAAAATTAAATTTAAAACAAACATGTTGTAAGATTTCCTAGACTCCACTGGGAAGGCATTCGTTAACAGCACTTTATTATAGTTAAGAATAAAGATGTGTGCTTTTATTTTAAAATATAATTTTAAAAATTATACTATAACAATTAAAATAGGCCAACAGATTGAACCTTTCCATTCAAAGCAAATTCAGACACGTAGCTTGGAAGAAAGCCATGCAGTACTCCAAGGAATCCTCAAGTCTGGGTTATTGAGGGATCAGGACTGTGGAGGGTACTGAAGAGTGTATTTATTGCATGGACAGCAATAATCACTGCAACTGCAGTTTTCTCATCTGTGAGACTGGGGTATCTAAAACTTTCTGACACATGGTAGCACTGCGAGGTCCAGCTGTGTTTAAACATTTCTRTGTGAATGACAAGTGCCATTAGGACCCGTTATTGAGAAATGTAGAACTAGAAAATGTTCCCCTGTGGGAATTCTTCCTCCAAAGTTACCATAACCTGAATTTCCAAAAGGTTTTGTAAATTTTGGTAGCATTTTACAGTGTTTAGCAATCAGAATGCCTCAAAGAGCCTTCAGGGTATGACTTCAGATTAAGAAAAACAAACAAACAAAACAAACAAAAACAGAAAGGGGAAAGTACAAATGGTATGAACTCAGGATATTAAGCCAGGTGTTTGGCGCTCAAACTTTTTCATAATCATGGACCTTTTGAAAATAGAAATTTTTATTCACCTCCTTTATCCTCCCTAAAACCTTGCCAAAGCTTTGCAAAACACGGACAGCAGTTAGGATSACAAACAAAGGCTTTGCTGAAGCTTACAAAATCTACCTCACAGGCTAAGGTCAAACGGAAAATTTCAGTCCCAATTAGTACTTCTGACAACATTATGCAAACATGAAATGAGAATATGGAAGCTGCATTTTCAGATTAACTGTAACATTTGCTTTCCACACCCTTTTTAATAAACTTTATACTAACTTAATGTAGAAACATCAACAATCATAAAGTATCCTCCATCTGGAATGACAGGCTTTAGTCCAGCTTCTTGAAGTAGCTGAGCCATCCGATCACGTTTGCTTTCCAGCTCTCGAGACAGTGAGTAAAAATAGCAGTCTGGGTCATCCATGCGTTTATAGTCTATCCAAAATGCTTGTGCCAAAGCCTCCTGGAAACATAGTCAATGTTCAAAGTACTCATGGACACTCAGTAAACTCACAGACACACACTTCCTACTGAAATCACRCGGATTTTTCTTTGATTCTGGCCCTTAGTAAGCAAATTAGCATATCCAAATAACACAAGCTACATACAAGTGTGTAATTTGTTTGTTGCTTTGTGCTGTGGCAACACCCAAAGCACCCAAACATTTGCTAAGCACTAATCGTATACAGAAGTCACAGTCCTTGACACAAGGGTTTACAATCTGAATTGGTGCGAAGTTTAAATTATCGATAAAAATGTATCATAGAATACTATAAACTAGTAGACAGAGATAATGCTCAGTAAAACAAGACCTTATCGCAACAACTTTTATTTGTATTTGCTAGGAAACCACTAAGACTCATGTTTTACGCAAGAAGCAGCAGTTTGTAGGCAAAAGAAGAAAGAATCTGCAAGACTGATTTTTTTTTTTTTTTTTTTTAAAATGTCTGGTGAGCTGATCGAATTTGTGTCCTCTTCTTGCACCCCAGAATATATATTTTGACAACTAAAAATTCATTGTTGTGATTATTGCTTTATTACAGTGAGGCCTACAGTTTTGCTACACCAGAAAATAACCTCCTCTGCCCCATCTGTACCTACCTGTAATGGAGTTGCACAAGTATACAGTGTATTTTGGTGAACAACTTGCAAATGCTTAATCAGGTTCTGGGGGCCAATAGACCAACCAAGCTAAGGGAAGAAAGCATGCATATGTTATACTTACAGCAGTGGTGCTACTAAAAATTAACAAAGAATTAATATTAGCCAATGTCTCAAGTTTTTCTATTTTAAGAATTGGTAGTGAATTTCTTTTGATAAAGAATTAAGAAAAGAGCTGGTTTACACAAAGTTTGTTGAATGATGCCATTAATAAAATTCTAGATTTGAGAAAACAGTTCACTTATCCCTATCTCTTATAGGGTACTGAGCAAACTTTTAACTCTTCATAGAACAAGGGTTAGAAATCAAACTGAGCATTTATTAGGAATATTATTCCTAATTGTTTTAGAATCTTTCCATCTCATAAGCTCCTGTGTCAAAGGTGGTTTGAGCATAAAACAAAAACTCACTAATGAATCATGTATGTCATGGTTCAGTTTGAACACAGGTGATGAAGAAGAAAGAATTCAGTTGCCAAATGGTTAAATATTTTTATTTACTTTCTGACATTTATTTTAAAGTCAAGCAAAATACTATCATTAAATATTTTACAGAAATATAAGCCATTCCAAAACATACCATTATCACAATCTGAAAATATCACCACAAAGCTGGAAAGTTAAAATATGATATTATCCATATTTTCTCCAAGAATCTTGACTGGTTTTGAACAAATCATACTGTGTTTATTTAGTTAGTATTGTTTTCTCACAAAAGCTTATTAATCGAGAGACAAGAAGAGAATTAAAACATGGGTGTTCAAGATAAGTAATTGCTCCAATTGAATGCTATCTTCAAGTTTAGGAGACACAGAGATTTGCCAGAAGCTTTCAAAAGACAGGTCATAAAAACAAAGACTTTTTTAGTGTAATAAATGCATTCTGTTATATAAATTACTAAACTCTTCTATATTGATTTTTCTTACCTTCCAGCCAGTTACACTATATGTTTTTCCAGCACTTCCTATAGTTATTGTTCTTTCCCACATACCTGGCAATGTAGCTGTATATAAAATAAAATTAATTGGGTACAGGTGCACTCACATATTCCATGTAGTTAGAAAAACTGTACTGCCCCTAGCTCAGAGCTATATGTTGATATATCATTGCAGCATATTAAGCAAGCAATGAGAATATTCTAAAATTACAGCAATTGTAACAAATGAGAAAGGATATACGGGGCCAATGCTTTTTGGCATGAAAAGAAAGTAAGGATTAATGAAAGGAGAAAGAAGAGGCAGAAAATGAGGGGCACAGTTTGTGGAAACTACATGTTAGTATCCTCAGCTGAAATGCATAATTATTCATAAAAAATATATGATCTAAGAAGTGGCTACCCATTCATCTCAAGACAGCATTATTTCTGATGCCTGATAATAGCACCATAGACAACATTAAGTCAGGCACTGCAAGCCATTTTAATAGAATTGTCCAGTTCAGCATCACTGGCTGTCTCAGACATCAGAAAAAGAAAAGAATTACTAAGACTTCTAACCCGGAACCAAACACCATAAGAATCAGAAAACTAGCAGAGTAAGTAAATAAATTATGTTTTGTTATATGATTTGAACAGGCCTGGGACTGACTAACAATAGCAGCTAGCTAAGGATGTCTGCAAGGATTAAGGGACGCATGGAGGCCTATCTCTGTCTCTGTATTTGTAYCTGGTAGGAGACCAAAATCCTTTGTTTCCTTTCCCAGGAGATGACAGAGCAAAGGTCTCTTCCTGTAGTTTGCAAATTTTTTTCTGTACACTGCTTCTGGGGAACTCTATTTGGACTCTTTAACTTGATTCATTTTCAACAGAAACAAATAAATCAAGACACACTTAAGCCTGAGACACAAAGTTAGGCAAGGTCATACCACTACCGCAATTGCAGCGGTCAACAACATCCGGCTCCACCTCATTTGTACACTAGAACCACTACCAATTAATCTGTCAATTGTTAAATCCCCTCTCTAGGGAGACCAACGAACAAAGATTTTCCGAATAAAACCACTGAACTTCATAAGGAAGTTTTTGCAGCAGTTATCTGCATTAGACATGGTATAAGTCTTTGCAGTTATTTGAAAACATGTATTGTATTTTCTTGAGCACACTTGCCAAAAAGAGAAACAAAACAGCAGGAAAGAAACTCATATTCCTATTAGCCCACCCATATTCACTCAACTGCTCTGTGACCTTGAAAACAAAAACGCAGTTTGAACGGATGCATCTTCTAGCTAGCTAGGTCAAGAGTATAGATCACTTCCTAAAGGCAACCAAACTAGCTTTCACAGACTGCAAAAAGAATTGAATTTCAAAGCTAATGCCCTCTAGTGAGACTGTTTCGCCACATAGTCATAGGAATTCAACCTTGGAGATGGAATGTAACAGCATTTCAAACAATAGCAGCAGCAAAAGGGCACAGGGGAAGAAGCAGCTCCATTGCTTTCACAAGCAGCAAGTTTTAAACAGAGAGGAAAATTCCTCCGTGCCATATGGCAACATCATTATATGACACCATAACCAAGTCTGACTACAATTTAAAATCTAATGAAGTGCAAAGTAACACATATAAGTTTTAYAGTCATTTTAACACTAAAGTTAAAGATGATATCATGGGATCTGTTAGAAAGCATGTACCTAAACCTAGCTGACTAACTGTCCAGGCTTTAACTGGCATTATCATTACACAGTATTTTTACATTTTATGCTAAACTACAAAATGCCTTTTGTTCAACTGGAAATATTTTGGTTTGAAGCATTAAAATGACAATACTGATATTAATGAACTATAGAGTTACTGTGCCTTAAGAATTTACCACTTGTCCACTAAGACAAAGCGTAACTGACAACATGAGTGTTCAGACCTGCTGCTATTGCAAAGGAAAATGGACTACCTTACACCACCCACAGAGATTTTGGTTCTGAGGATGGCTATTTGCATGAACCACCTGCTAAGCCCATGAAGAAAGCTTTAATTTAACTCATTTTACTTTGCAACTGGGACATGATAAGCCACACATGATCAGTTACTGTGGTAACTTGTTAGGATGCACTGACTCAGATTACTATCACATGAACGTACCCAAAATGTTCCCCTTCTTCCGTGTCTGGAGGTCTTCAAGAAGGTATCACTATCAAGGCACCACAACGGCCATGAAATTAGGCCACTTTCAAAATAGACTCATAGCCTATGCATGGCCAATACAATCAACGTACTACAGTTGTATGATCAGCAACTGTGTAGCTGAGCTAACAGGTATTGCAAGGTCATTTAGATATAATTTCCTTTCTATTATTTACCAGATTCATTTTTTACAATGATGTAGCCCCCACTAATGGAACGTTTCTTTTATTGCCACTCTACACATATGGAATTGGAGCACAGAAGTAAAGTTATTCAGCATTCAACCAGTGGTAAAGCCAGGAAAAAAGCTAAGCTTTTTCATGTCTAAGTTATATTTATGTCTCTTGATTTCATTGTTAATCTCAACTAGATGTCTCTATTGCACGACTGAAATGTGCCTTCGTTATGGCACTAAGCACATCATAACAGATAGTTCATGCAAGATGCTACCATCAGAAACAAAACATCTGTACATGTAAGAAGGAAGTTTTCGACTTTAGCCAGCTCAAATACATCAGCAGACCCAAACCAAGACCACCACACTAGAAACTTTTACATAAATGCTTAGCTGTAGCATTATAGGACTGGGGAAGGAGTTCAGTAACCTGCACTAGATTCACTTTTTCTGAGACAGTGGGAGTGATTCCACTAACTTCAGTGAAACTTGGATCAAGTAAAACAAGAGGGACAGGGACATAACATCACATTTGGTTTTCTAGTTTGTTCTTGCAGTGGTGCTTTACCCCTGTAGCAATACTGCCTGAAGACTTTAGCATGCTTTCACACTGCCTATGCAGTGACTCACTTCACTGAATTCAATGTCCATTATTTAACACTGTCCCTGCACTTAGGAGGGACAGTGTCCGTGCACTATCTCCGCACTAACCTTTATACTTTTTTTTTCTTTTTATAAGTAGTGGAGCAAAAATAATTGCGTTCCTCATTATGCATTTCCCTCATTGATTATCTCTACAATGCTTTGTGAAGGAAGTTTTAATCCCTGTTCCTTCTGTTAGTTCTTCAGCAAAGCACAGTCCAATATACATACATGAACAGCAGTTATACCTATCATGGCCAACAAAGTAACTGAATAAGGATGGGATATTCAGATGATCATAACTGATTTATGAGCATCAGTCCCACTGGTTTCTATGGATATCTGCTCCAAAGTCACTTAAGAGCTTTTGGAAATCCTATTTGGAAATTATTCTTTAAAATATTTTTCAGAAAAGGGAGGGGCTCTCCTCCTTAGAGTCCAAACATTGTAAAATAGAAATGGTTGACGTTGGAGCTCCTTCCAGCAACCATTATCTCTGAAAGGCACATTTACAACATCATTCCACAACCACTTCTAAGATGCCACAAAAAATCAGTACCTATTTTAATGTGTTTATTTCCTTTATACACCAACCATTCATACACTTCATCGCTGATGCAGAGGGTATCATGTTTAATACAGAGATCAGCTATTACTTGGAGCTCTTCTCTGGTAAACACCTGGGATACAAGAAAGTAAGGGACAATGCAGTAATCACAGTATTTAAGGCATACTCTGAAATTAGAGTAGTGTTAAAGCAGGACTCTTACCTTGCCTATAGGGTTGTGCGGGGTATTCAGAATAATTGCTTTTGTTTTGGAATTAAATTTATTTGCAAGTTCAGCAGGATCTAAGACCCAATCAGCACTAGATGCAGAGCTTCCATCATTTTTCTAAAAAAAACCCAATAAATTTACGCATTACTTGAATACAACATATTACAGTCTAAACAGAGATGCCCAACTTATCACCCTCAGACACTTTCATAACCATACTTGACAACCTATCCGATCTGCCCTGCCCTCCTGGGAGAAGGCATTTCGAGGAACAGGCAGGGAGGCTAAGAGCAAGGAAAATTCTTATGACAGTGGCTGGCCTCTTCTGGTCACTGTCTGTCTTAAAGCCTCCCCAGGAACTGGTTTCCAGAATCTGGTTACACACATGCTGATTATAACAGTGTGTAATGCAGGAAGACAAGTCACCTGACAGGAGAGTTTATGGCCTTCCCAGACACTAGAACAAGTGTGTGCATGCTTGGCTGGAAAGATTGATCACCACTGGAGAGATTCAAGGTCTTTTCCTCCTCCTTGTCCATCTGAAAATGGCCAAACAGTTGAAAATCTACACCACTGAGGCTCTGGAGTTGCTGTGGTATTACACAAGGACAATAGAAGTTTGGGCCAGTTGCTCCAGAGAACAAAGAGCACGGCCAYCCTAACTTTCTGACACCTACACATTACTGGGAGAGGGCCAGACCAAAAATAAGGGTGTGAAACAGAAAATACTTGCAGAAACCCCGTCATTCAAAACGTCCCTAGAAGGAGGGCACCCAGAGGCACAGTTGCACCTAGTCCCACTGCAGTCCTGGAGGTTTTGTCACTCTGTGTTGTTCTGATTTCATGGTGTTCATGCAACAGTACTGCCTAAAGAGCCCCTCAGCCYTCCCCATGCAAGGCTGCCAGCCACTGAAGGCAATGGTAACAGGATCAACACTTTGCGTCCAGAACAATCCTTGCAAGCTGCCAGCATAATGCCAGCAGTACCAATTTGAAAATAAACCCATACCAAAATTATTCCTTTTTACCAATAAAGGAAACAGTAATTCTCATATGTATAGCAAATATGTCTACTGCATGATCACTCGTTATTTAATAAGCAGATTTTGGAAAAGAAATTATATCCTGTCATTGTAGGAGTTGCTGAAGGGATCAGAAACCAAATCTTTTGAAAACCAGCAGATACAGAAATTGCACTGATATGTGATCCTCCTTCCCTTAATTGCACTGAAAACATTCTCAGATGACAGCCAAAAAAGGAATCTTGATCAGCTTTCAGAATGCACAGATTAAAGTAAATGAGAAGCGTTGTCCCACCTTCTCCAACACTAATAAAATATTTTATCTGCTTTGGATTATCATTGTCTCAGACTTACAATATAGCAATCTATCTAATTTTTTTATAATTGGATATTATGAAAAACGATACAGAAAAGCATTGCCTAGAAGGTGTTCATCATATTGWGTACGGATGAGAAACTTTATATGATAAAAATTTTTAAAAAGCTACTCACATATCTCAGTGGGATAAAAACAGGCTTTGCACCCGCCATCTTTACCATCGGTTCATAACAGTCATAAAATGGCTCTATTATTATTACCTGAAATTACAATCATCAGTATCAGAAACAGAGAATTTACCATGCATGATACCATCATATTTCCAGATTTACTTCGGTGGTATAACTTGATAATGTTTCTGGCACTCCATCCTGATGTAACATTGCAGAATGTTCCTCCTTTTAGAACGTCATGTAACAATATCCTCAGTCTAAGTATGATAAGCACTACTCATTTTTGACAACAAACACAGGCTGTTCTTCTATAGTTACACATTACAACTATTAAGATATAATATTAGGAATGTTTGGGTCCTGCACACAGATTTTAAGGTGCAAGGCAAAGATGCAAAGATGGAAGATAGCAACAGCAAATTGTCGAACCACACCACAGCTGCCCTAATTCTGTCCATGAAATTCCAGGATTTCCAAGTATCCAGAAATCTCAGAAGAATGGCTTAAGTCCTCAGATTTTATCAGAAGAAAATTTTCAGGTAGAAAAAGAGGACAAATTCAAGGAAAATTGCGTAGAGGCCAGATAATAGGAACAAAACAAAAAAAACCCAACAAAAAACAAACAAAGGCTAATAGCAGAGAACTGTTACAAAAAAGGAGAAGTGAATATCAGTGCAACAGAAAAGGAAGAAAAGATACAGATGAGAATACATTATACAAGCGAAACCAACAAAACACTGAAAGCAAAATGCATGACAACACAAAAAGTTCTTGTCCACTACAGATACAAACAAATATCCCCCYAAATGACTTTTAATATCGTTGTCAAAAAGGCAGACATCAGTAGTGAAGGGATGAATCATCACAGCTAGTGCAGTAAATGAACAATCCTTTCTTTAAAGGACTTTTATGCTTTTCTGCTACCTATGCTGCTACCATGCAATGGTCCAAAACAGAACTTGATACACAATGATTATTCAAACACCAACAATACTTTGTGCCACCCTTAGTCTTCTGTTGCAGACAACAGCCCACAAGTTTTCTCAAATAAGAAATCAGTGTGTATTGTGTCACCTAACATTAATAGTGATAAAGAAACTGCTACAGGTACCGTAAGTACGAAAGAAAGGAGTTTGTAAGTTGGTGAATGGTAAGAAGACATCCAAAGGATAGTCTCCTGATCACAGCTTCTGAAACTGTAAGTCAGATGTGCAATTGTAACAAATCAAATTAATGGAGATCAGAACAAAGCCCCAACATTAACTTATATTTAAAARTAGACGAATAAAAAACAGGTAAATTCTCATTTCAGTGAGTATACATGAATATTTAAAATAAAAACTTACTTCGTCTCCCTCTTCAATTAATGCCTGTATTGTACTAAAGAGAGATCCATAAGCTCCCACGGTCACCAGGATATCTGTGAGAGGATCAATCTTTCTTCCACAAACTCTCTCGTACACTTGAGACAAGGCTTTCACCAGCGACGGATGTCCCTATTTAAAGCAAACAAATGCAACCGGTTCATGTGTTCCTGACAATGTACAAAGCCTATGTTTGGGGTTTTTTCCACATATATCAAAATAATACATTTTGAAATAGAAAAATATGAGATGAGCCCTCAGAATTAATGGCTGTTAACAGGTAGCATGGTTTAAAGTTTTTGCACATTAGGGAAGAAAAGTGGTCTCAATTTATTCGTATCTACTAGGAAATTCTTTTTGTATACCTGATGCATTTTAATTTCTATCTTATTATCACATCTCAGGGTAGCTCCAGGTAGCCTATAGGAGCACTAGGACAAGAGACAGGAGGAGAGAAGGGAATACTCTGACAACAATTCATCCTCACCCCCTTTAGAGTCTCTTTCCCACTTGCCCATATTTCCTGGAAGCTTCCCATAGAACCTCCTTCTATTTCTTTCCTTACCTTTCAACTAAAAATCATGTGGTGCAAGGGAAATCTTTTTATTCTGTTTATATACTGCTGATAAACAGCACTTGTGATCAGAATGATGATTCATATAATCGTATCCCAAATCTCAGACAGCCATTCACCATTTGTGTCCCCCTACAGGGACATGGCGGTTAACGTACTCTTCTCAAAATGTGCAAAGAACAAGAAAACAAGCATGCAACAAAGTTCATATACAATATGGAAATAAGAATGCACAATTCTGTTTACTCAGGAAGACTATAGGTTTCCTGTTGTGAAAATCTTTTTTTCTTTTTGGATACTTGGTAGAAATAGAAAACAGCTCCCTGATAAAATGCAACTATGTAACAAAAATCCTTCTCTAAAATACTGAACATTGTACCTCTACACACAAGGGTTAAAATCATGAACCCTTCTGTAAACAAGAACATTACCATAAATTAAGGCTTACAAGTCATTGTTGATTCAAATGACAGCCATTTCTTGCCATAAGTGTGTCAGCTACACCGGAATGCTGCACCACCCAAGTCACGTTAGGTCACTCTGCAGGCCATAGCCCATACAGTCAATGAGAGGTCCAAGCGCTGCAGAGAGCTGAGACAACGTCTCAATTATCCRATGGATGTGCATTATTCATACTCATCACTCCTGTATTTGCTACCACAAGTATTTGTGCTCAAAAACCCTAGAACTGCAGAATTTTGTAGAGGAAGTGCAAAGGCTGAAAATGGGAGTATTGGTAAAAATTCCTCTTTAATTACTATCTACAGTATAATATATCTGCAAACATTCATAGTTATCATGGGAATTATCAAACTATTTGGAAATAAAGAACAAAGTGAAAGAAGTAAATATTGAATAATTGCATGCACTGGGAAAATTATATTTATGCTTGATTTGCAAGTTATTTTAGAGAATCAGTCTGTGAATATTTGCTGGAAGGTAGACTGTAGCCCATTCTCTCTGTAGCCTTTCCCGCTGTGCCAAGGCTCCTCCAAAACCTTGTCTGCCTGGTGAGCAACAACTTTTCAGGTACGTTATTGTGGCTGATGAACATACTAATGCTTAGCCCAGAAGTTCACTAAATCCCACCCATCTTTTGTGTGTGTCTGCCACTAAACAGTTGCTTTATACTTTCGAGTTATAAATATATATATATTCTACTTGCAGAGGCCCTGGACACAACTAAAGGTGATTAAACCAAGTGACCCAAAGGATGGTAATGAGGCTACATTCACTGGGGATTTATTTTTATTCTTTTGTTGGTTCTTGCCAGGGCCCTGAGTGCCCTAATAGGCCTTAATGGCCCTGACCAGCCTCACCTGGGGCCTCTACCCAGAGCTGTGCCCCTGGTCCAGGGGCTCCATTTAAGTGTTATGCAGTAGGGCTGCTGGTCTGCAATTCAGTTACAGCCCTGCCTGTACCTGGCCATAGACCCCGTTGATCCCGGCCCCTACTGTAGACTGATTCTGTGGCTTGACCTTAGACCTGCCTTGTCACCCTGGACCTGCCCAGWGATCACTGGGTACGTCTAACCGTGGTTAGCATTGCCGGGCCTGACCTGTAGATTGACTTCGTGGCTTGCCCTCAGGCCCACCTCACCACCACAAACTTGCCTGGTGATCTGGGCTGACCTCAGCCACCACCTCTGGGCCCGCCTTGCTCAGGTACTGTGAGACTGGGCCCTGGCTGGTGAGGCCTCCACCTTGCTCGCTGTAATAGCTTCTCCTTTAGGGAGCTGCTGGCCACTGCTGCTCCCCGTCAGTTCTAATGCATGCAGATTCTCAGAGAACAGGCAAAAAGTTATGTTGGAATATATACACAATGATGCCACAGCTACCAAAGCAATTGCTGGCCTACCAGTCCACAGAATGTTTTTTCCATCACTGTCGCATAACATGGTCATCTAGAAAAATACTAGATAGACTCCTTAGGGTCTTGTAGCAATCCTGACATATGATTCTCAGTTGGGCAATATAGTTTATCTTTACCACAAAATATAAGAAAGACAAACCAAACAAGGAAGTGGTCATACTAAAACAGTAATAGTCCACTTCAGTATCCTGCCTTGGACAATGATAAATGCCACACACTCACACCCAGCTCAAGACATAAACTCTACAAGCCAACTTACAGAATAGATAGTGACTGTCTTCCAGGGGCAAAAACTTACTGTTTTCATCACTTCCGAATCCTCCACTGAAATGTACTAGATGTTATGGGTGAATCTTTTCTTGATCCTAAAGGCGCTGTCTCAACTGGTATCAAGTATTTCTTTCTCATTCTACTGTTACCGTATCTAATTCATGTTTACACTGACCAAAATCAAAGGGAAATGTATAATTTACACTCTTTAAACTGTGAATTTTACTATCCCACATGTGCTCTACCGTTTTGCTCTTGCTAAGGATTCTGCCATGAAGAAGCCTACACAGAGGATGTTCATTAGTAACAGATAAGGCTACTAGATCAACTTAATTTGGGACATAACAGTATGACCTACAGATAAAACTAATTTAAAGCAAAGTCAATYTTTTTCCCCATGGCATGTTCTCCACTGAACTTCAGTCCTCAAGTTCCACAGTACTTACAAAGCCTCGTGTGTACTGGTTCAGTCTGTCAACTGCTGCTGCCTTTGCCAGCTCTTCTTTAACATAGCTGGGAGGGGATATATCAGGAAGGCCTTGACCAAGATTAACAATTGAGGGATCTGCAGCCACCTTTGTAAATTCAACCCTAAAGGGAAAAAACATCTTAAAGTTAACATACGAGATAAAATTATCTTTTCCTTCATTAGCATTAAAAGGCAAAAAAAGTATTTCACTTTGCCAAATTCACAGCAGTGGAAACAGGTTTAAGTAGAGTGCTCACATGGAGAGGTGGGGGCTGGGACAATAGTGAGTAACCACAGGAGTCAGAGGGAACCCAATAAAAGGTTGACTTTATGCATCCACAGAATAACTTTTCTGCCAGCAGAACTGTGCTCAGATGTGCACACACACAAACACACAGTAATTCTGGATATGGGCAGAAATGGAAGACTACCCTCTTTGCAAAATGAAGTAGACATAATTAGAACAGGCACATTAAATTATTTAAAGGCTAAGGTGTCATTTAAACTATCCAGTCACCTCAGAGTGCTATACATTTTTTTGTGTGATTTTAGGCAACAGACTGTTTCAGGCTGTTCATTAACTGTTCCTAGTAGCCTGCCAGATACGAACGTTAGGATTCTTGAACAAATTTTTTTTCCTCCCTTCACAGGTAAGATTTGCATTTTACCCTCTCCTCACTACCCAAATGTTA
>JASVER010000010.1:10345353-10362110 GCA_030449065.1 Oceanodroma leucorhoa
AAACACATAGCATCACAGTTCTGTCAAAAATTAATACAAATTGCTAAAAATTAGTTTGAGGCTGGATGACCAAAACACCTTGTGTATATATATACACATATATACATACAACTAATGTAAGCCCAAAATAGTGTTTTCACCAACTAACAAAATCCCATATTTACCAGTGATGGCAATATTGCTTTGAGACCAATTTAGAAAAAAGTGTATTAAACATAATGAGCTAAATTATAAAGACAAGTATAGCTTTAAAAAGAAATCTGACTCATTTGGTAAACACAAACCAAGTATAATTGAAATACATTACTCAACAAAATTAACATTTAAATTTGAAAGTCAACTATACTAACATGCCCAAGAATTATACTTGTCTTATGTGATTTACTAGATGAAGAGAAGCCCAAGCCTAACATTTAAAGCTCAAGAATAAGAATTAATTCACACCTTTAACAAAATTTGGTTCGTTGCTTCTAAGCAGGTGCCAAATATATTTCAGCAGAGATARCAAGTGCTATGTACCTTCTTACTGGCAATAATTATCAATTTTGAAAGAAAATATACTGGCCAAAGATATTTTCTGAAATTTGCAGATATTTTCCTTTTACTTACCACACATTGCTATCAAGGCCTTCAATTCGTCTTGTGTTTTCRTGTCTGAAGGCCATTGTCTGCAAGATCAAAATATACAGACAGAAGGGTTTTGTTAAGAAAGACAAAGTACTATATTGTTGGATTCTGCATGACAAACCCTCCTACATGCTTTCTCAAATATACCATTGCCAGCTAAATTCAGTAGTTCCACAAAATTATAGACATGTTCTTTCATTAAAGCTTCTATAATAGCTTGAATTCAGACTAACAAGAAAATACACAAAAATGTCCTAAATTCTCATTCATCATTATCCAAAACCACTGAACTTTCAGCAAGGATGGAGCAGGGGCATAATTTAGCTCAATAGCTTTAAAAGATGACCTAAAAAGAAAAAAATTTTTCTTTTCTTTTTCTTGTCTATGATATACTAACAACTTAAAGACTGTGTTATTTCTAGCCCAATTCCTGCTCAATCCAGTTTGGAAAGCATGCATTTTCTATGTAATTTTATTTGTTAAATTGATGGGTAAGAGGAAAATAGCAAAGACATTTCCTATTTTCATTCAGACTTTTAAAACTTTAAAGTATTTACTTACAACACAGCAAAACGACATTAAAACATGTTTTTGCTGTACATTCAGACCTTCAATTAAGGTCTTGGAAAACTGCTTTAGAATAGACTTTCAATGAGTACTCTCTATAAAGGCAGAGAAAAACTTATTGATAGTTGTTGTATTTTTAAGCTAAAAAAGAGAAAAGAAAGTCAGGGGGAAAAAAMCAGATTTATTTCTATGTGCAAACAAAAAAAGTGCAAGCCCATTTCTATCTTTGTAAACCTGCTTGATACTGGCAAAAAAGTTACATAGGAATTACATAGTCCCTCGGTACTCCAGACACTCCTGTTTCTTTGAGTCAGACTACTGATTTTAGTGACTTTTACCACTGCTAGCTATTGTTWTTGTCTGAAAGATGCAAAAACCATACTCTAGCTACCGTACTCTGAGAAGAAAATGTCTGCGTTACTATTACACTCCAAGTTTCAACTTTGAATCAATGGGAATGACTCATAGTAGAAATATTATGCAGGCACATGTTTGCACTCAACCTGTTTACAGTAATGAAGCTACATAATGATTTGAAGAATAGGAAGCTATAAAATTAAACAGATACTTCTCTGCTCATATGTGTTCTCTACAGATATGATTCTGACCTCATCTATGAGACACAAACACCAGAGGAATCAAGCACAGAACACCTTTTATTTGTCCTCAGGAAGAAAACCATTAAGATAACTAGACAGGTGAAGTTGTACTTCTTGACACAGAACATACACCATAGTTAAGAAGGAGTTCTGACTAGGTAATCTGTACTGCATCTATTTAAAAACACGCATATGGTTTAGAAGATKAATCCAATTTTACAGTGTATGTCTTGGTAAATATGATTAATATTTGGCTGTACTATATAAATACAAATAACACAGGTGCTACTTAGACTGAGCCCCACACACACATCTTTTTTCACATGCTAGACTACTTCTTGTACTACAAGGAATAAGAAGTCTCACCTTGAATCCTTCCAGTTAATAATGAGAATTCTGTATGCTGTCATGGGCAAATTTGTTCCATTGACCAGCTCTTCTTGAAATCGTTTCCATTTGCTAAAAGCTAAAGGCTTATCAACTGCAGATCTTTTATAATTAGCAACAATGTAAATCTTAACTGCATTAAGTAACCTTCCCTAGCTAAAAATGTATTAAGTAAAATAAGCCTTCACCTTACAGGTCTCATACTATTTTAAGTTTAAATATTTAATGATTCRAGTCTTCCTATTTATTTTGTCTTGTGCCTTGAAACTAGTTTTAAAACAGAATAGCTGGACCTGCATTAGTTTTCAGGTTTTCACAGATTCAGCTTACAGTGGGGTTTAAGACTCTTTTTTGTTTAGCCCAGTTATGTCATCACTTGATAATCTTCAAGCCATTTCCAGGTGCAAGGCTAGGATTTCCATGAGCTTAAGATCAGTGTTAAGCAGGAGAGGTATTGTCCTCATCAAAGCCTAACTCTGACCTCCTGCTTTCCCTAACACTTCCTATCAGGGAAAGGACCTGATAGAAAGTCAGGTACTGCTTGTATTTATCTTTCTTCCTAATACAAAGAAACTTGTGATTAAATTGAATAGCGAGATAGAAGCAAGTACTTTTACATGGTGCATAATTAAGTTGTGGAATTCAATGTCAAAAGCTACAACCGAAGCCAAGATCTTAAGAAAATACAAAAAAAAAAGGATTAGATTTCAGCACGTTTAGTGAGACTATCCAGCTCCACTAAATAGAATATAAATACTTACAGCATATGAAAAACTGCCTCAGGCCAAAGCTGACCTTCAAAGTGGCTTGCACGCTAAAAGAAACTTCTCATATGGGCAAAATATGCTACAACTGTCCAGTATAATGGTTTGAACATCTGTTTTGATGGATCTGACATGTGCCTTGGTTGACCCAAGCTGCTGACTAGATGAACTCCTGGTCTGACCTGGGAACACAATTTACATTCCAGTGTTCTATATGCAATGCAGAGTGTGACCTTCAACCACCTACCRTATTGCAAAGCTCTGTTTTCTCTCAACAAAACTGGAAGACTTAAAATGAAGTTACACAATCTTATAAGCAGTTAAGCTGGGAAATTGAGAAGATTCTGTATAAAATTGTTTGAGKTACTTATACACCCCTTGTTATTGCAGCATCAAGAAGCATCACTACTCTCATTTCATTAAAGGAAAACTGAGATACAAAGAAATTAATTGACTTACCAAAAGTCTGTGATAAAGCTGGGATTGAACCTGCCTCCTGTATCTCAAGCTCTAGTGCYCTAACAACTAGGCAATCCTTCTGGTCTGATATGTGCTAGATGTAACTTTAAAGACTGAAAAGGATACACAAAGTAATAATCGCCAAATTCTGTTATGCTAGTGTGGTTAAATAGTTGACTGATTCAAATATCTTATTTTATTCTTGATAAAAYGTTTGGATCAATGTAACAAGAAATAAACAAACACAGCTAATGCATATATATTGGCAACACTGMAAAATTAGTGTGTCTCTAAAATATTGCATGAAATAGTTTTATCTATGAAGCTGAAGGAATACTTACTACAGAGGCTGAAAGTTTGATGGATCTGGAAAGCAAATCTGTTCGTAGTTGGTATGTTCTAATGCCAAGGCAACAGAAACTTCGTGAAGCAAAAAGCATGCCTGAATAATAAATAAGTGACCTGAAAAAAAATTACAGATTCCAGGAATGAGTTTCTACACATCACTAAGCAATTCAGAAAGATAAGATTCCCTTCTCTTCCCTTCAGCAATTTTGTTTCATTGAAATAAGTTCTAGTAAATTATTACCTTATCACATTTGTAAACTTAGAGGATGAAACTTTTTAACTGACAGGGCTGCAAAATGTTTCTGAATGTCATCTAGAAGGAAGGTTTCCTTTATTTGACAGCACTGATCTTCTTTTCCTTGAATGACAATTAAGACTAAATGCAATTCAAGGTTCAAGGTCTCTGTTAGAATTGTTGTGAAAATGTGTTTGTGTGTAATAAAAATTGCTATTACAATTGCCAATTTAGACAGAATAGAAAAAGAGCCAAATTTTTAAAAAGTCACATGGCTTTAAAACTGGTCTTCGTTTTGAAGTGTTTCAAATCAGGTATTATGAAACAGATAATTAAGATCACCAGTCACACTGGAGAGGCAGGCCTACGCACTTCATATTACTATACTAAGTTTTGGCACAGTGACTTGGCAAACATCAAATATCTACCACGGCAGAAAACACACAGCTAGAAAGAACGTTCTGTGTGGAGTAACACATCATTCACTGACTACAGAAAATGTGGCCTGTTAATCAATAACTATAAAAAAAGAACTAAGAGCTGGTACTTCAGGCAACTACTTCCAGAATGTATTTTTAAATACATACATTGGATAACATTGTCAAAATGACCAGTATCTGTAAGAGAAAAACATGTGACACATAGACCTATGTCAGAAACACAGAAGCCACAGCAGTATAATTATTGTTTTCCATAGTTTACTCATTAAAGAATAGATAACCCCTGCTTCCCCCTGAGACTTTGCTACCTGAAAAGGGGAAGGAAACAAAAAAGAAAGAAAAAAACTATACTGTTTGTATTAGAAACAAAGGAATGCCATTGCCTGTTAAACAATACCATGCAAGCCTTGCAGATCAAACTAGAGAAGGTAATTCAATATCGAAGTAAAATACGATTTTTTCATTAAGAAGAATGGATTTAGTCCAACAAGAAAGTGTTCTTTACACTTTCAATGTAAACTAATAGAAAAGGTCAACCAATGCTCCCCTTTAAGGATGCCTCATTGAATGAGTTAAGTTTTTAAAGTATGTTGATTTTGCCTTTCTCTTATTCCAGTGCTACAAACTCAGTCTCTCAATTCTGAAATTAGGGTCCTTCTCACACAGTACTGCGTTGTAGCTAACTCAATTAGACCCTCATGTAATCCCATTGCATTTAGCAATCTGCAAGTATACAATTCATTGACGTTTCCTTTACAGAAGAAACACTGGCAATTTCCTCAAATCTACTGGCCTGAGGACTAGCAAAAATAAACGGCAATTAAATCTTTGACACTAGTCAGCAGATACTCTGAAAGACACAAAAGAAATATATGTTTAAAAAGACCTGTAAATACATTTTAAGTTATTAAAAATAACAACACTTAGCATATTTGACATAATCTTTTATAACAACTACATGAAATCAAAAAAATTGTGAGGGCCTTTATTTCTCTCCTTGTGTATGTTTACAAAAACTGCTTATGTAACATACTGATAGTATCTTAAAATGTGACTATAACAATAGCGCTATTCTCCCAGGGTCAGACCAGAGACAGGATTACTCCTGCAGCACACTGCGAACACTTGCAGTAGTTAGCACAGAGGGACGAACATGCATATTTTTGCCTGTTTCATTTTGTATTGAGGAGTAGCAAAATTAAATAAAAAAACTTGCAAACCTTACATGCAAAACTAACTTGCAACTTTTGTAAGAAAAATTATTAACAGCTGTAGATATTTCTAGCATTAGTGCCATGCTGCACTGAAAAACAGTGTGGTATTTGGCAAGCCATTATTTGACACAGGGCAATCATACAAATCCACAACACAGCATGAGGAGCAGTAGACGTGTATCACTGTTGCGTGGTCAATCTCTGCAAGTACCTGAAATACCTGAAGTAAAAAATGGTACCCACCTTTACCACCACAGAAATGTAGAAATTGTGAAAACTTTATGAGGAACATAATGGAAACAATACTTTGCTGAACAGCCTCAGTAGGAAAATTAAGGCAGTAGCACGTAACATTTGTCCCACTACATTTCAATCTCTGTGACACTTTTCCAACGAATGCTGAACAGCATTTGTTCAGACTCAAGAGCACTCAGAGACAAGACTACTGGCCACCTAATGGGAAAGCCTCCTATAAAATACTTTTATGACTTTTTTTCTTTCTAAAAATACATCTTCTCTCTTCTGCAACACTGAATACTTCCATTTAAGCTAGTCTAGGAAGAAAAGGCAAAGGCCTCCTTAATATAACCACATACTCTCCCACACTGATCTCAAAAAAAAAGCAAGACCTACTCTTTTCTTTTTTTTTTTTTTTCCAAACACACACATTACTACTATAATTGTATATGACATGTTAATACATATCACAGGCTCAAGTGAATTATTTACTGTTACTTTTAGGATGAGTGCACACTTAATTATTACCTCTGTATGTGTTTTGGCAATGACCAAGTATGTATAAGACATCAATGAGATGTTTTATAATGTCCTAAGGTAAGTTTTTCTCATCAAGATAGAAAGTTTCTTCCAGCTCAGGAAAGTTACACAGTCCTAGGCAGCTATAAAGATATTGCAAACCCTGTTTCAACTCTCTCAAAAATTTGTAAGGTTCTTCAAACACAGAAAATGCACTGGTCTTTGTGGGGGAATGAAAAGGTATTAAATTTTTATTTCTTAGTCTTATTAATGTCTCTTTTTTCCATATTGGAGCCAGGCACTGGCTTTTTGGCCAGGAGTCRTGTCTGTTAAGTTCAGAAATTAACAGTTAGGAATACTTTTCATCCCATTCTAACTTTCAGTGCTCTGAAGCATTCATGCTTTAATTCATAGTCAGTCCTCCTAGAATTCAGGCTTGCATACTCATACAGAAAACAGGAGAAAGAACATGGTAGGGAAAAAAGGATAACAAATGACTACTCCTGCAGCTTCCTATTTTTTTAGGGGAGCACAAAGCAAGGAAGGCTACCAGAAAGGTCAACACAGTAGATGTTTTTTAGTGGACCTGGGAGGAAGACACATTCTGGTTGCTAATCTGGTTTGAACTCAGATTTGGTGATTTAAACTAGACTGGAAGATATAGTTAGACTTCGTCATGGGAACTCTATGAATACATCTGTGTACTAACAATCATTTAGCTCATGCTGTGCTCTGTGATCACTCCACCTCTGAGTTGCAGGCTGCTCTGCTCCCTTCACAACAGCTGCCCAGCCTTCCAGTCACACAGTACCCTGACCTCAGGTGCTGCTGTACCACAGGGGCATTTTATGAAAAGTTACATGTTTATAATTAATTGATTTTTTCCATTTGAAACTAAAGGCCAAATGCTGCTGCCCCTTCATTTTTGAGCTTCAGTTATACCACCTCTATAAAAACAATGCCTTTGAGCTTGACTTATGCTCAGACCCCTTAAGCTACTCCATTTTTTCCATTTAACAAGTAGTCTCATTTTACTGTGCAGTCTCAGCAACAAACATGTTACTAGAAACACCGCAAGCCCATTAGCCACCACAATAAGGTAAATATAATCCCTGTTGTATTTGTGTTGAGTTTAATATTTGTTAGATTTGCAAACCTGGCAAATGTTACATCTCAGCCAAACTTTCTGAAGCCTTTGAAAGATTGTATCTTCATATGTGTCTAGAGGATGAAAGCTTTAAAGAAAGGATGCCATCTTGCCGAGGCCTCTCCAAAACTTCTTTTTCTACCGTCTAAAAGTAATAAATGACATGTCAAGCCAAGAGAACTGTTGCTAAAATTGCTGGACTCAGGGAATTTATTAAAGGCACTGAACTTAAAAACTGCTGTATGTGAAGGATTTGTTGTAGTAGTCAACATTTTGTCATTTCTTCTTTCGTAATCTACATGCAACAGAGAAAACTGAGTGTGGAGAAAAAACTTTTACGATATGGAATGAGTAGAGGGATGAGGTTGTGGGTTTTTTTCCTTACTTATTTCTTCTCATATAGCAGCTTTGCCACTTCACCACTTTATATTGCACTTATACTTTCACTTACACCCTCTACCCACGCATATTTTTAATCTGAAGCACTCCACGTTTGCAGCACAAAGTCTGAAAGGCCAGAAACTGCCGGGCACTTACAAACCCCCCTCCCTCACCGACAGGCCCCGCGTTCAGCAGAGGGGAGGGAGGGAGGGAGGGAGGGAGGGAGCCGGCCGGCCACGGGCCGCCCCTGCCCACTGCCACCCCGCATTCCCCGGGCCCGCGGCACTGGCTCCCGGCCGCTCTGAGGGCCGACAAACGCGGCCACCCGCCACCCCCAGCTCAGGCTGGGCGCTGACGAGGTCCAGCCCGCCCCGGGGCCGCTTGCCCCGCAGGCCCTCAGCGGAGACAGGCCCTGAGGGCGCGGCGTCCACCCCCTCCCGCGCCACCACAACTCACCGCCCCAGCGCCAGCACCGCCTCCACCGGCCGCCGCGCGCCCGCCCGCGAAGGGAGGCGCGGAGCCGCCAGGGCGGAGCTAGGCGCTCGCCTGCCCCGCCGCCGTCCTGAAGGGCAGGGGGGCGCCCGCCTCTCCGCCGCCCGCGGGTGTTCCTTCGCGGCGCCTCAGGGGAAGGGGCGGGAGAGCCCTGAGGGAAATGGCGGCCCCGGGGTGCAGGGAGGGGCGGTCCCCCGTCGCCCGCCCAGCGCAGGGCACCGACTGGGCCGTGAGCGGCCGAAGAGAGTGTAAAGCTGCGTGGCCCGAGATAGGTGAAGTCCGGCCCCACATCCGGAGCGGGAGGGCGGGCGGGAGCGGGCTGTCCCTGGCGGGTTTCCCGCGGGCGCCTCCCCGCAGGTGCCCCAGAGCCGCCGGGGGAGTGAGGAGCGGGACGCGGGCGATGGCAGCGGTGGGGACGGCCTGCAAAATGCGGCGGGAAGGCAGCACGCCCTGCCGCGGGCTGTCGGGCCTCACTCTTGAGCGGGAGGTGATCCGCCAAGGCGCAACGTGCCATTGTGCGGAGGCGGGCGGCTGAGGTGGCACTGCGCAAAGGTCTCACCGGTACGCCGTGCGGGTGAAAGGCTGCTGCTAGGTGAGAGGTCTGCTCGCAAAGTAAGGCACAGCAGCTTGGCTGAATGCTTTAGAAATGTCTCCTGATTTCCAAGTGCTGGTGGATTTTTTGTCAGAACTTGGATTATGATTTTTCTGATCTCTTCGTGCTCAAATACTTCTTGATACGGAGCTACAGACACACATATATGTAGCATCTCCCAAGCAACATAAAAATTGGCGCTCAGTGTAAACTGGGCTAACTAGTTACCTTCTTAGGTCTGTTTTTCTGGAAGGAGTGAAGTGTCAAAATTGTTAACATTCATTAAGTTAGCTTATACCTAAGTTAACCCCTTAGCAGGAAAAGAATGGGGTTTTCCAGATTTCTTAAGGTATGCCACAAAGTCACAGGATTTGCATTTCTAAGGTTCCCTTCAGGAACCAGGACAAACAGAGACTTGCTCCATTCGTAAATTAAAAAGTTCCCTTTAATCAGCACCTCATCATCACTAAATTTGATTATTCAATTAGAAGAAAAATATATATATTTGAAATGTCTTTGCAACCTAGTTTTGCTGCTTTTGTAAATCTTTACAAAACCAGTTTGCCTTAATATCAACATCACTGTATAGAGCTTTAAGAAAGAGAAAGGTTATACAACTCCAATTGATTCTGTATGCTAAGTAATATGATCTTAACATCCAGTATCTCAGACCATTGCAGAGCTGAAAGAACCTCACAAATCGGATTTTAACAGGGGCCTGGCATGGCATTATATGTCAAATGCATTTCTTGTTCTAAAATGACCAGTAATACAGATGAGTATTTTAAAAAGAACTGTACAAGATAATAAGAAAACACTTTCTATCACAAGTCTTCATTGTTTTTTTTAAATGTTGATGCTAGAAAGAGGTCTAGTGTATTGATAATAATCACAAAGAGATGGATTACCAGGCAGAATGCAGATATTATCAAGTGTGATAGATACATCTACTACTTGGATAGCATTACTGTATRTGTTGTGTTATATATGTAATCATTATATATACTCATATAAAATGAAAGAGTGAAAGCTGATTGAAGAGAACCAGTGTCATAGAATGAACTAGAACACCTCTACTTGGATGTAGAAATACTCTTACAAAACCAGAAGCAAATAGCAAAATTAAGAAATGAGTCCCAGCTATTATTTTTGAGCCTAAATAGGACGCACGAAGAACTTAACACTTTATTCCTTTTTTTTGTCATGCTTTTTGAGAATTCTCGTGGTTTCAACCGCGGTGCTCCTGCTGGCAGAGAGGACCTCTCCAGGCATCCACCGGAGGGCAGCAGATCCCAAACCTTGTCGTGTCACAAGGCGGTTCAAAAAGGAAAAAAAAAAGAAACTTTAGCCTTCCGTTGGCTGTTCGTCACATTGATGCCCATATTTTTCACAAAATATCGTGTACAAAGCAGACATGATGGGGAAATCCATGCAATGTTATATTTTCCGGGCTTCTGCACAACACCACTACTCTAGGTCCGTGGTACAGATAGCTGAAGGGATGTTGTTAAAATACTGCTGATTCATTCTCAGCTGATGAAATAAGCACTGTTTGAGTCCTTACCCTGCTAAGTGATGATCAGTGTTTACTAGATCAGCTGAGATAGTGAAGAATAAAGGCGGTTTTAAAGTCTCGTCTGCCCCAACTGGCTCTGACATTTCATCTTTTGCAAGAGACCTGATTATGTGACTCCTGTTGGTGAAACAGGAGCATGTGAATTAATAGGATCCACTACAGTTTAACTAACTGTTAACTAACTGGCAAAGGCAATATTGTCTGCTCTTTTAGTTACAATTCTATAGCATCTGGTGCCACAATTTTGGTTTAAATTTCAGCTGAAGTAATATGAAAAACATATAACTGGTCCAACTTATGCAACAATCAAAGTCCACTGTAGTGATGGACCACTATAAAAATTCTAGTTGCTACCTATCYTCAGTAGCATTTTTTCGAGTTCTCCCCCAAAATTGACAATTTAATTTGTTTAACTTAATGGCATTTCGTGCTTTAAGCAGGAAAGGCTCACTTTGTGAGTCAGAAAGGTCTTGAAGGAGGCCTGTCTCAACAGTACTAGAGAAACAGATTGAGCAGTTCAGCCTTGCCACACTTTCAGCAGTGTGAAGGGCCAAAACTTCTGTTTCAARGATTGCTAACTTAAAAGGATTTTCCAAGTTCTGGCACAGCAGGGAAAACAGGAACACTGACATCTGAGCCTAATGATTAAGTGAAGTCGTCTGAATTCAGCGTTCAACAGTATTTATAAAATTATATCGGTCCTGAATCCCAGGACTCAGCTAAAGTAATAAATTCAGGTATGGTGAGGTATTTACTTTTTCAAATTTATCTTTCATACTTAGGAGTAATATTTATTTCCATATTTAAAATAAGTAATTTTCCCAGCACCCACATTAAGCTTTTCTGGCATTTTTTAAGCACCCCAAGTATCTCATACTGACTTTCAGTCTAGAAGCTTCTCACTCATTTTGTAAGTAAGTGCACCGTAATGCATCCTGAATTTTTGATAGAAGTTGCCTGGCTGGTCTTACTGCTTAACACATTCTCATTCATTAGAAGTAAGAATCAGTGCATTTTTGGGCTAATTTAATATAATCCAGCTCCATCTTATTTGTAAAGTAGCAATGACAGTCAGGAATCTCTACACTTCAAAACAGATTAGTGAGAGGCAGTTCAATTGAAGAGGAGAAAACTACTTGGCAGAACTTGGATGCACAAATCACACTATTAACAGTCCATAGAAAATCAGCTGACTTCAGCTCTGTTTTGTCCGTTGGAGTTTTCTACCCTAGCTGCAGTAGATAAGACTCTAATGAACCTGTATCTTGGTCAAATCAAAGTAGAGATGAAAAACATAAAATTTAGATCAGCTTTCCCTTGGGATATAGCCAGTACTTTCCAAAGTGGTATTATGCAAGTCATAAAAATAAAATCTTACACGTGGCAGTTCAAAAAGGCACATATGTGTTGTAATTTCCTTTTTATATTAATTTAGGGCCCCGAGGATTTTTTTTATCAGGAGGGAAAAATATTAAATTACTGATGGGACATGTAAGTCTTTGACAGAGTCTTGTTTACTAACAAGAAATGGATGAAAGCCTGTTTTTCTGATCACAAAAGCAACTGGGCAGCAGATGAGAGAGTTTCTTTGCTCGCAATTCCTCTTCTTAGTATCTTCTTCTATTCCTTTTGTTCCTCAGAACTGCACAACTCTGCTGTGCTAACAGTCCTGCTTTTCAAGCAAAAGCACAGGAAGASATGCTGATGTCTGCAGCAGTTCAATGTCCAGTCTTGTACTCACGCCTGTGCAATAGGTTGGGCAGGACACCCACACACCTCTTAGCCATGGATAATTTGGAGTCTCTCGGGTGGAAGGTACCATCCTTACCCCTAGCCCATTGCCATGCTGCCACTTCACAGTCTGCCGTGTTGTGGCTGTAAGCCCTGTTCAAGAAAAATAGTATGAATCTTGTCTTTTGCAAATATTTATTAAAGAGATGTGCTGAGAAATTAGTGTGCCATCTTAAATACAATGTACGATAATACAGATGAAGAAATACAGCCCAAATATCTCGCAGGCCTAACTTTATTCCTAAAGGCTGAGTCCAGCCAGCATCTGGATTGGGGAAGAGGATGTGGCTATCTGACTGCTCCCACACTGCGTGACTAACACTGGATTGCATTAGAAGAGTCTAGGAAGCTGGAAGTACTGCAGTGAGAATTTCCTATATTACTCACAGTATGCAGCATTAAACAAATGCATAAGACTTTTCAGTCGTTTGGGGTGAGCTGTATGACTCGTGTCTAACTACATTTTTTTATGATTAAACATCCCAGATATGTGCCAAGGAACTCCTCATATGAGGCTGTGCTGTACGCATTTATTATTTACTTTGACTCTCATTCAAAAATAATGACTTTTTTTCTTTGCCCAGTAGGCTGCACTGTAACGATTTACTTATCAGATAGTAGCTACTGTGTATGCTTGGCACTATTTTAAAAAAGGTATCATAGCCAATTAGTTTGATCCTGGAGTTCAGATTATACTGGCTTTGTTGCCTCTAAAGATCTAATCTTAGCAGGTGCTGAGAGCACTCCAATTTTAAATGACCTCATACATTTTGTGTATCTCAAAGAAACTTGAATGCAACTGCAGAGTGAAGCAGGTGGTGGGTAACTAGCATTTCTTAGCAGTATCCATAAGCAAATTAATATTCATTTATTTGGATGTTGTTCATACTGCCAAGGCTSATTTTAAATTATGTGTCCGTATCTGTGACTTCTTTATAAAATTATATATTTTTATGTTGTGACGGTTTGTGGACAAAATTGGCTTTTTTTTYCCTGTGGAATCAAGCCATTAATAATGAAAATGGATATGACAATGGAAGTATTTTCTGACAGATTCCAGAGGTGCCTTCTTTGTATTTAGATTTGGGTAGAGATACTTCGGTATAACAGACCTTGTTGTCTTTCCCATGTTCTCTAGAAAACAGAAGGCAAATTTCTGCTTGAGATGTAGCAGCGGCATGTTTTATTATGGATTCCTTAAGCTACCAGAAAGTGATTCTGTGATATTTTTGCTGGCAGGGGCTACAAGTAGTACAGACTGATGTTTTCACCTTCTGGAGGGATATTGGGAATAAATTTTTCGGATAAATCACTGGCCCACCTCAAACTACATATTAGGAAAGAAGACTGAAGAGAATGAGAAAGAAAAGGCCAGAATGAAAATGTGCTGAAAGACAAATAAATTGCCTTTGGTCTTTGATCTAACAACTTCCCTGAGGATCTGAGTCTGCAAGGTGCAGAGCAGATCCTGCTTTATTGTAAGGGCAAGTTAAATGGGAAAGAGCTTATACTGGTTGATCCCAAACTGGGTCTTTCAAAATGATGCAGATTAAAGAAACCCTGTAACCAAAAGTGTTTAAACTGATCAGGTTAATTTTGGTAGCACCAAACCAGCGAGCAACATCAACACAAACCAACTGCAGTTCTGAGGGAGCAGCAACTTCAGGTGAAAAAATAACTGGGGACTATAATCAGCAACAGGAGGTTATTTGAAGGGGATGACCCTTTTGAGCTGTCTCAGTTGCAATGAGGGCTGCATGTCTGCGGCCTAAGGAGTAAAGCAGCAGCAATTACCTAAAGCAATGCAGTAAGTAAGTAGTTTCCTACTGGAGCACTTCTGATTGCTAGTGTGTTAACCTCCACAGCAAGCATAAAGTTGTCTCCAGCCAAGTGCTGAATTGACTAGACATGCGAGACTTTGCAAGAGTGCTGACCAAACAGAAGCTGGTGTTAATGAAATATTTACTAAGTGTAAAATTCCTTCACCTCTGTGCAAGGTGAGTGAAATGCAAAAAATAAGATAGCATAAGTGAAAGAAAGACCTGGGATACTTGTGAGAAGCCAGGATCTGCATAAGAACACGTTGAAGTGTATTTCCTGTGTTTTCTGCAGAAAATTATTGTGATGTAGAGTTTCAAGTGCTGGATTCTTAATTGCATCTTTATGACTTACAGTTGCAATACTAGAACTGTACAGCAGAGGCAATGCATTTGTAAACAGCAGGAGTGAATGGTATCAGAATCCCAAAGCACTAATTTTTTTTTTTTTTAAGTTAGTGGCATTCTAGCAGACATGCATCAATTATTAGTAATGCAGTATTAAGTGTCATGTGTGAGCTGTTAATGCCCGTAGGGCTACTAGAGCCAACAAACATTTATTTTGTGTTGAAAGCTCTTAGGAGACAAATACTCATATTTAGTTGCTCTACGCTGAGTCCACCCTAGATGTTTTCTTGGAAGGTCTGAGACAAAGACTTCACAATTAGTCAACAAGAATAAGATGCAAGGATCACCAGGAGGCAAGAATGTAATACCATCTAAAAGAAGCAGAGAGTAATCCTTATTCTTAAGCATTTAAAAGCCAGGTGATGACTGGAAAACATCCTGCTTAGAAAAGCATTGCTTGTGCCACCTTGTGCTGTATATTTTTTTTAATTTCCTTTCCCTATTGCTGTTACTCAGGATGTCTCCTTGATCCTGACATTCTGGTTTCTTCTTTATTCAACCCTTTTATTTCCTCTCCAAACTCTTTGAAAACATTTTTAAGAAATATTTCTTATATGATCTTTTCTAACTAGACCTTCAGTGTGCTTAGCACAGGCCTTGTTCTGAACACAAATCGGGAACTACCTACTGTGTAATCACCTGTTTCCTGCCTTCTAATGAAGGTTTATTCCGGTTAACCTCAGTATGGCTTTCAGCACTGTTACCTGTTCTACCTTTTAACATTGAGTAACATTGATCCAATCTTTTGACAGTTTTTCCGTGGAACGTCTCTGTCTCCCTTTTCAAAGTAAATTTCTCTGACTGGGAATGTTGCATTAGGATTGTATTTGTATTTCCTACTCCCCTTCCCCCATCTTTAGCTTATTCGTCATCTTCCTGTGTTTTGAAGTCCACCAAAAGCCTTCATTCAGCAGAGTATGTGAACAGAATCTTTGTTCAGCAAAATGCTTAATTATGTTTTTCAGTCGTGTATTGTACAAGTGAGTTAGGAGCACATGTAGTACTGCACTGGGACCAGATCCTGTCCTTGTGGAGAGCAAGAATTAAGCACAATCTTWCTCATTTATCTCTGCAATTCTTTCTCCCCTTCCTCTTAACACTCCCCCTCCCTCAGTTGTGGACAGTATTCCAGCAACTGTATGACTTGAATGCAAGACATCTGTATCTGAATATGGTAGTTTCCATCAAAACCCCCTGTAAAATGTCATGCTCTGGTTATTGCTAGCAGTTTGGAACAGATGGCCAGATAGGAAGTGTAGCACTCAATTAAAATTCACTGTAGCACTGTTCTTGGTTTCCATTAGAGTCACAAAAAGTACGGCCAATGTTTCTCTCTCTTAAAAAAATTAATCTTTTTTCTGTGGTGCCCTATTTACACACTCTACAAAGAAATGCCTGTTGGTCTGAGTAAAAGGTGGTTTTAAATATTGGCTTAATTTTATCTGGCATGAGGCTCCAGTTGACACGAGTTGTCAATTAAAATCAGCACAGTCTTTGCAGACAACAGATCTTTATATATCCATTGTCTGCATAGTGAGGTTCATGCTAGCAACCCTATATACTGTACATTTCTGGGGTTTTTAGGCTGCCTGCACTGTAATGGGCCAAAAAAAATTAATGTTTACATGCTGCTGTCACTTTGTCTGGGCTCACTTCCTCACAGGTAGACACAGAGAATAGGTAGCAGCACAGAACAGAGAAAGAGAAAGAATATTCTGTCTTCTCAAATGTCCTGTGTTTTGCAGGATGGCCTAAGCATGGTGTTGTTCTTGGGATACCCTATGAGCTTCATGCTTTTTCACTGAAGTACATCAAGCCATCTCCTACTCCGAACTACTGTAGTGCAGCTCAAGAGCTAACGTGTCAGGGTTTTGGAGTGAATAGGAAATGGCAGGCTCTAAGACTCCCAATTTTAGCAGTATCTACAGCTCTGAGATACTCCTGTCTCGAGCAGAAACTAAATTGGTATTCCTGTCCAGTTGATGCTGGATTAAACGTTTATGGTTATCATATTCATTTGATAAATTAAGATGACCTTTGCTAGTTTCTTACTGTCCGAAGCTGGAAGGAGCAGGGGTCTTGCCTGAGCTATAGGCAGAGAATTTGGGCAGGTCCCTCCAGTGCAGGCAGAGCTGTGACTGCCCGGGGATCCAGCGG
>JASVER010000010.1:10362285-10407689 GCA_030449065.1 Oceanodroma leucorhoa
GCAGGCAGAGCTGTGACTGCCCGGGGATCCAGCAGAGGGAAGTGTTGTTCTAAAATACCCACCCCGCAGTGAGAGCCTTTTTTGTTAATTGCAAGCCACCTTATTGCACAAGGAAATCGATGATCTGGAGCGTATGAAACGTGATTTATAAATTCTCAGAAGGAGACAAAGAAGCTTTAGAAAACGCCAGAAAGAGCAAGTGTGATAATAATCGGGATGTGCCAGGGATTGAAATTAAATTATATGGAGAACTATGAAGCTTACATGTTTTTTTATTCTCTTTAGGAGAATAAATGGTAGCATGGCATTTTAGAGGTTAAAGGGTTATGATCTGCTGGTTCATGCTTCAGCTAACTATGAAGCTGTAGCCTTTCATATCAAAAGATGGGATCTGGAGAAACAGACGGTCAGAAATGCGCTTGGTGCTCACAAGGCAAGTTGTCATAGGGTGCTTTATTCAAAGGACTGGCTCAGCTTCAGGTAACTGCTGCCAGCGCGATTGCCAATCAAGCTGCTGTTGCTCCTGCAACTCCAAGCATTACTGGAGGGTTAAAAGATAAGTATAATATCACCTCTCTGATATTAAAAAGAATGTCCAACAGGAAATATTTTAAAGTGAGATTTTGACTATAAATACTACCTTCTTAAATATACAGCACTCTGCTATATAGCTTTCCCTTTCTTACTACATAATATTTCCCAAAATTGTACAAGTGAAGGGATGGAATTAGATGCTCGGGACACCCGTTAGTCACACTGAGCATAACATTTGAAACTGTAACTACTTTTGAGATTCAAAGCTAGTTTTGTAACATCTAAATATCAAGTTAAAAAAGATCAGGGAATGGCATGATGTGTGAAATGAAACTCAACTTTCCCTAGATTGTCAAGCTGTTGTTTTTCAGTATCTTCTAAATGGCTGTGACAAACAATTAGAAAGGGTGTTAGAACTTGAAGAACATTTTCCAGATAATGTTGCTTGAAAAATACTGGAAGAAATTCATCCTAATGTAATTGCACTAAGATAACCCCAAAGATGAACTTGATCAACTAGATACACAGTCAGGAGCTGCACAGCTAAAAACAGTGTTGTTATTGAGTAGGCAGTTAACAAAATATTCCCTTTGCTCAGATATCATCGCTCGGAGATTTGTGGGGTATGATTGATGAGTTGAGTGCTCCCCTTGTGCTTCCCCAGGGGCTACTCAGTAGCAGAGTAAATAAGAACCAAACCTAGAAAGTTGGGTTGCAATCTTTTGCTCAAGCAATTATGAACCTTATGACCATTAACTTCAGTGTTCTAACTTAATTCAATACATTTCCTTTTATTTTTAGCACAAATAATTCTTGGTTTTACAATTTAGTACAAATAGTTCTTGGTTTTATAATTTAATTAAACGCTAATTTGTCTTCCTAGCTTATTGCTGACATAAAGAAAATCTGGCAGATCCTGGAGACAGACTTCATTTTTGAGTTACTAGAAAGAAAGATTATAGAATAAGATGTACTTTTATTTATTTTGCTCACAGAAGTGGGAAGTAGTTCCAATAAGGTAAAATGGATGAAATCATTCCTCAGGGAAACGCTAATAGAGCAGCAGATTTGTCTTGGTGATGGAAATGGAGATACAGTCAGCTAAGGAGGTGGCAGGTCATGAGACAAAAGGGAGCYGCTTTTCCTGGCCTGCTCTCTGCTGCTTACCAAACCTTACCAACCACTCTTGGAGCAGTAATTGCAGACAATGCCACACTATTGTCATCTTGGTGATGACRATGGCGGCTTCTCTGACGTTAGATTACTATCAAAGTACATCTCCCTAACTAGAAACGATCACCCTGAAACAAATACAAAACAAATACATTCTCTGCTATGCTGCCAATATGACTGCAARCTAGTGAAACAAACATGCTTTTTTTTCTTTTACAACATACATGTTTGCATTAGTATTTATACGTGTTTGGATTAAAAAGCGAGCTTTTAGTTAGTTTCACTTTTGGCTCAGCTGCAATGCTCGTGTTTCAAAACAAGCACATAAAGTATGTTATATTTTAATGGCTCTTTTAAGTTGAAATTAATAATAATAGCTAAATGTATACCGAATACGATTTGCAAATTGTTATTTTTACAAAATTTAGTGACTGTGCTGTTTAAATGAAGGGGGTTTTTGTGGAGCTGCGAAGAAAAGGATTTTGGTGTTTTGTGGAGGAAGAGCAATATTTTGAAAAGAGACTCTTTTCCCACGAAACTGTTGACTAGACAAACAAACATTACTATAGCAGAGCAAGTGTAAGGAGTATAATTATATTGTAAATAGAATTTTGAATTGATTCTTGCAATGGAGTTCCTAAGAATAAAAATATGACAGGAAAATTACTTGAGTAGATTGAGCTGTTTGTGTGACTAAGAGGAGGCAGACACAGCCCATTTGTCCTAGTTATTTGCAGAAATCTAGGTAGGAATCAAAATTTTCTGTCAGGCTTTCATGCGTTTACCCAGCAGAACCAGCCCCTTCAGACACCTGGAGGAGGGAGCTGCACTGTCCGCTGGAGAAAGAGGAAGTGAAGTAGGAAAGTCAGATGCACCTGTGTTTGATTTTTTTAAAACATTGTGTATATTAGTGAACTTTTTTATATTGTTACCAGGTTTTCACTGGAACTAAAGAGCCATAGAAGGGTCTTGCCATACAGTAATACGGATGTTTGTCTGTCCCTTGCGAAAAGGGGGGTGGACATTGGATGTACCTGGCCACAGCAATGAGACTACCGTTGCTGCAGAATAGGTGCAGCGGCAGCGCGCCTGGTGGGCTGCAGCAGGGCCGTGAGCTTATTCCGAATATAACCGCGCGGTCGCATGCCCGAACACCCAGTCGTGCTTCCCTCGGCTGGACGAGCCCCGCTCCTTCCGCTCGCCCTCGCAGGGGTTGGGTTCATTCCCTCCCGCCGCCTGCGCAGCCACCCCCGGGGCCGCTCGGGGACCCGCACCCCTTCCCCCGGCCCGGCCCCGGCCGAGGCCTCCGGTGCCCGGAAAACCGCGCGCCCTCTGTCAGATTGAACTGCCCCTTTGCAAGTGTCACCGTCTTTAATTTTTATCTTTTAATCGTCAGCGATGATTGCTTTCTCCCTTCTTCCACCTCCTCCCGCTTTCGGGCAGCTCGGTTTGTTTAAATGCCGGCACCGAGGGGGCGGCTGCTGCCTGCGGGTGGGCACGGCCGCTGCCCCGGCACCGGGGGGCTCTCAGCCAGGCGGGGCTCCACGCCGCGGTGCCGGGGGCGCCCCCCGCCCGCGGCGGCGGCCCGGGAGGTGCCGTCAGGTGTCTCCGCAGGTGAGCGCTGCGGGGAGGGGCGGGGCGGGGGAGGGGGCCGGGCGCGGCGGGGCGCTTTTGTCCGCCGCAGCCCCCTCCCCCGCCCCGCSCCCTGTCAGCGGTTCCGCCGGCCGCGCCCCATTGGCTGGCGCGGCCGGTAACGTGACAACGGCGGCGGGGCGGGGGCGGGGCCGGATCCGAGAAGTGCCGGTTGGAGCCGGTGCCTCGCGCTGCGCTGCCGGCTCCCTCACGGACGGAGCGCGCGGGCGGCACGCCGTTGCGCGGCTGCGGCGGCGCGCGCGCGCGGGCGGGCTGGTCGGTCGCGCCAGGCCAGGCGGGAGGGGAGGCGGCGCGGCGCGGCCAGGTAAGTGAGGGGCGGCCGCCGCTGACAGGTGCCCCGCTCCGCCGGCATGGGCGGGACGGGCGGAAGGAGGGCGAGCGAGCGGGGGCAGGACGGAGCGGGGCTTTCCCGAGGGCAGCTGGCCCTCACCGCCGCCGGGAGGCCGCCCCCGCTTTCCCGCCTCCCTGAGGGGCCGGGGCGCCCTCTCCACCTGTGGGAGGGGAGGGGGCTGCTGGCCCGCGGGGCGCCCGGCGCTGCCCGCCCGCCTGCCGGGCGGCCCGGTGAGCCTGCGCGGCGGCCACCCCTTCCCTCGGCGGCGGCCTGCAGCGGGGCCGCTTACCTGCCCGCCTCCCCGCAGGCCGGCCGGGGCGGGGGGAGGGACCGGGCGCGGGGCGCCGGAGCGAGTCTATGCCCGCCCCGGGGCCTGGCGAACGCCCCGCTGCCGTGCGGGTGGGGCTCGGAGGAAAACCGTTCTCTGATTTGCGTAACCGATGTTCACACGCGTCCTCAAGTGACCCGGGGCGCTACAGGTCGCCTGGGGCTTCCTTCCTCTCCCCCAGGCTCGGCGCGGCTGGGCGGCAGCTGCCAGCCCTCGGCCCCAGGTGTGGCGGCGGCACCTGCCCTCGAGCAAATGGCAGGCGGGTGCAAAGTCCCAACTTCTCCCAAAGGGAGAGAAGACTTAAACTCAGTGTTGAGGCCTGACAGCACTGTGCGTGAAATAAGAAGCGTCCTCTTCTTTGTTGTTCTCTTCCTTTCCTCTGTCTTGCCGATGCATTTCTCATCCCCAGCAAGACAGTGATCTTGTAGCAAGGGGCTTCTTGCRTGGTAGCTTTTACTGGCATCCTAGCCAAGTTGTTTTAGTGAYGTAAGGCTTACTTTGTGCTGGTCTGTTCTGTGGTGAAATTGAGGCAGCTTCCTGGCTTCAATTAAGAATTTGTGGTGAATACTGCAATTAACCAGTTCTGTAGGAGTGATTAAAGTGGACTTCCCTAAAGCTTAATTTTATACGAACATTGTCATTAATTATGCTGATCAGGTAAACTGTGTTTGAATTGGCACCTAGTGTGGCCATTTAAAACAGTACCTTTGAGATACTGCTAGAATAAGCTATGAGATATGTGGTCACTTGCAGTTTCAAGTATTTAAGCTACACGTTCTGCTGACTCCCAGCTTTCCCCGTCTGTTTGCTGAAGTGATAAGGTAAGGCATGAATTATTTCCTGGTGTCTCAGAATTCTTCCTTATGTACCTTCCTAGCAGAGAGGGCAACAGATCAGGGCTTATGGATCCATCTTGTTTGAGTTCTTAAACTTTTGGGGGGGTGGTGGGGAGGTAAAGCCCACAAGGCTTAAGTATTGAAATACTATACCACTCATAGAATTTATTATGTATTATCTAAGTACATTGCATGTGTTTTCTTTACTCTGTGTAACTCAGCTGACTGTGTGGGGAATAGAAGAGTTATCCTAAGTGGTGCTTTTCTTCAGTACCTGTGGTGCTGAGCAGGACAAGGGACATGAGAGCAGAAAGGAGAATGATGGCAGTAGAGAACCAATAGTTAAGATAGGCTACAAGTTTTCTTAAGGGTTTTCCCCAGTGTTTAAAACATTCTGTTGTAACTAGATAACAAAATGTTTATCACAGTGTTTTAYATTAGCATATGTTTTTTACATTCTTCTGAATTTTACATTAGTGTAATGTAACTGAGTTTCAGCTTCAGTAGGGTTCATGTAACTCTTAGAAATTTGCAGTATTAACATGCTCATTCCCTTGCACTCTTGAGAGAAGAGAGTTGCTGGTCTGATTCTTATTTTCTTCCTTTTTCAGGAAAATAGGATTCTCATGGGGAGAAAAAGAAAATTGCCTTTTGTTTCTTGCAAGATACTAATACAGCTGCTCTTTCAAGTTGATGAAAGCATGTTGAGTAAATTTTAGAGAGGAACCAACAATGCTAAAGAAACATCCATCAGTATTTCAGCGTTGTGAAATTAACTTTGTAGAGCAGTATGTCACTGCCAAAAAAGTATTTTTATAATGGATTTTTGGAGGAGGGGCACGGAGGGGGAAATCTTGTGTTCCTTCAGCTGCTACTGTGCCTGCTCTGCCTGACACACTACAGGTAGTGAAAGAGATTGTGGCACTAGTAATACTACTTCAGCTTACAATACCTACTGCTAAAGCCATAAAGCTTTGCTCGGCTAGGATTAGAAATGGATATTTTATGTGACTGCRGGGATAAAGTGTTGTTTATACTGGTCTCTATGTTGCCTATCTAAATGTTTCACACTGCTGTCTGTATTCTGTGTGCTAACCTGTGGGCTGTATTTATCTTTTCTGTAGGCATCCTTATAACAGCTGTTCCACTGTTATCTTGCAAATAGTGTTATTCTGCCACTTGCTCTTGCAGTTACTCTTTTTAAGATACGTTAGAAGTCCGTGCTGTGTTTGTGAAGATATTTGGTTCAGATACCATGGGTAGCCATGTAGAAGGGCGAGGAATGTAAAGTGGAATTAATATTCTAATATTTAAATATGCTGTAATTTTAATGTTTTAGTGGTATAGATTATATGTTGGTTTAGCGACATATATCTATTATTAATTTGCTAATAATTAACTAATAAATAATATGCTTTATTCTTCTTAACTAGTGACAAGCTATGGTATGCCTTGTCTAATACATGTTTGTATCCTGTATGGAGTGAGTTTAGAGCCACACTTTACAAACTTGTAACTGTGCTTTGTTGTAGCTGGTAAATGTAGCTGAGAGGCTATGGGCTGCATTTTATTAACCCTGCCACTACCATGTGGGCAGTCAGCCTCAATGTCAGAAAGCTTGTTATGAATCATGTGGTCTTAAGTTATTAATAACTAAATTGCTTATTTGTGTGAACTATTTTGGGTATACATTCCAGTTAGAGTTGTACCAGACTTGGTAAGTGGGCTTCAGTTTATTGCAGTTAAGCTTGGGTTTGGTGATTCTCTTCCCCAAGAGCTGTTAATGTGCTACGAACTAGTTCTGGATTTAGTTTCTAGCTAGGTGAAATCAAATTGTAATTCAATATTGAAATAAAGTTTCATAATACTTATTAATGGTTTCCCCAATTATTTGATTTAAACTTACTGATATGAAAAGACTATCTTTCTATCAGTGTAGTATGTTGGAAAGAAGGCAGATGATGCAGCTCTCAAGAAAGCTRTTGCAAATGCAGTTTGGGGTATAGTGCTGGCACACCCTCCTCCGATGTATGCCTGAGAGGATTCTAGGGTCTTTCAACAATCAGAAGGGAATTGTGGAAAAAAACTCGTAATGGGGTTCAATTTAGTTCTCATTGGTGCCATTCTGTTTCAAAATAGTGTCTTCACACACCTTGAATTAAATTATGTAAGTGCATTTCCATCAAAAGTACTCAACTTCTCAGTATGTTCTGATACTGTAAACTGGAATGCAGTTTCTTATACTGAAATTGAGAATTCAGTTGATTGTGAGAAACTGAAGGGATTAAAAATGCCGGTAAGGGATCCAGTGATACCAATAAAGAATATGGTAGTAACCCAATCTGTTTTTCTTGCTGCTAATTGTTAAGTAGGCTTAAGACACTGTTAYAAACACTTTGTTTGGGAGATACTAGTTTGAGTTGTGGTTTTAGTTTGACATGGAAACAAAGTTTCAGTTTTGTGGCACAGCAGCTACAAAACTATGGTCATGTAGTTTACTCAGGCTTAATTAAAGTGACATTGATTTTAAAGCTCTCACTTAAAACCCCAGGAAATGTAACCCCTGATTTCCTGGACATTATTGCCTTAGTTTTCTGGGGAAAATATTGGTATTCTATGAGTAGTTCAGGCTGTCAAATATTTATTCAGATATTTTCTGATAGCTAAAGTTCATCTGCATGCAAATGTAAAGGTCTACWGAGCTGGAATTTAAGCACTGCAAATTCAGGCCCTAATGCTAAAGTATTTATCCTTTAAACTAATTTTTCCATCTGAATGAAAGCAAAATCTTGATGTGCATTTGCTGTGTAATCCAAAATATTTGAAGAAGGGAGGGCATTTGAAAAACTTTAACTAAAAACTGTCTGTTTCTAGGCTGTGTTTAAATTATTAACAAGATAAACTATCACTTCCAGCCCATGCCAATGGAAGTGTGAAAATGATTATTACTTTGCCAGTGCCTTTGCAGTACAGGAGAACTGTTTTCTAAGTAAACGTTTTTTATTAAACATTAACGTTGTTTAAATACTAACTTTGCAATGACACTGACTTAAAGTCAGGAAAGAATCAAAACATTGCTTAATTGAAGTGAGATGGGATATATCAATACTCAAGTGCTTTACTGAACTGGCGTTGTTAAAAGTAGTGTCTGCTTTGCCTCAAACTGTTATTCAGTTTCTTACAAATACAGGTCTGGAGTTTTTTACTTCAAAGTTCTTAATTGATTCAGGTGATGATAAAGCCTTGACTCTTGTTTTTGAAGTTATTAAACTTGGCTTCAAACCAACAAGTTTTTCTTGTAGTACTGCTATCTGAAAAAACTTGCCAGTTGTTAGGTCTCCTCAGACAGACTACTCAAAGGAAATTTTGTGCCGTAGAAGACTCTGTTTCACAGCATACTTGGGCTTGATRGAAGTGTAAAGCATGAACATAGTGCTAAGCTAACTTTGTGTTTGTTTGGGAAACAAAGCAGGGTTACTGTAGGTTTACTGTGGCAYTCAAATCTGATCACTTGTACATGGTTCTGAAACTTAGCATTGTTCTAGGAGATGCTTCTGATAAGAATAACACTGCTTTCAGCTCTCGCGATCGCATGCATATGTGCAGCTCTCAAACTGTAGAGTTGTGTTTAGGTGTTGGTTTGTAATTTGTACACACACTATTACACAGTATGTGCAATGTGAAAATTGTCCTTCAGTCCTTTTCTAATAAAAGGTGTAGCTGGGTGCTTTGTCCCATCAATAAGTASATAATGTAGAGTAATACAAACAGGAAGATACTTAAGAGATTGAGGTGATTGTGTGGACAGCATGCTCCCTGCCAGAGAATTAGTAAAACCTATTCCATTTCCATTTCATGTGAGTTTGTATTTGACTGCAGAGTATMACAAGTTTTTCTTTTTTTACTTTGGGGTGGGGAGATTCTTTAAAAAGATAACAAGATGGGTTTCAGGAGAGTTTGCATACAAAAAGAGTGCCTGAGTTTGAATCAGATGTAAATTGGAAATTTATCTATTCTCATTATTTTATTTTGGATGTTTAGACTGAAAATCTAGAACCAAGTGTTTCAACTTGTCAGGCTGGCTTTCAAGAGTAACTGTCTTTCCTATTAAACAAGATGAAAAGCTGCTGCTTCTGAGAAGAGATACGAGCCGCTGCTGAAAATCTGAATCAGCTTTCCAATGTCAGAACTAATAGAGTGAAATCAGATGTGTTTCTGTATTGCTGCCCCAATAATTATATTTTCCTAGATGCAGTTAAATTCTTCTCTGTGGTCTGTGGAAGTAATAATATTCCCTTCTGGAAAGTTCTTCATGAAACTTACGCAGCATCAGGAAAACTTAAAACCAAAACACTGTTTTATGACTGTTCTTAAATCTTGTAGCTATACTTGAGCATGGTAATAATTATCTTGCAGAGACAGAATGTATTTGGTATATGTTTTTGATTTGTGACCTCACTTGATGTTTGTGTTTTATCAACATCTGTTATCCTGATAGGATACTGTTTGGTCTTGGCAGTCTATAAATATTGAAAAAACATCAGTTTCCTTTTCAGGCCAAATGTTGGAATTTTAAGTTATTGTACTAGACAACTGTTCATATTTTAAAAACATCAAAACAATTCTAGCTAGAATAAGGAGTATAAATACAAATTTATATTTTGAGATTAGGCAAAGGTGATAACTGTCCAACCGCTATTAGGGAAAAGTAATAGCATGTGTGCTTCCAGCTCTCGGAACCTAACAGAACCTGTAGTACAATCTAGAATAGCCTCTCTGATTACCTAGTAAGGAGTTAAGTGTTATTACTGTATAACATTCCTCATATAAATACTTTATGAATAATGGGAGAAACATTACCATGATTTTACAGTTGAGGAACTTGAGGTAGAGAGAAATAAAATTACTTGCATAGAACTATTCAGCTAGTCAGAGGTAAATATCCCAATTAACTGGGTTGGGTATAGTTATTGTGTTGGAAAGCAGTGTCTGAGCTAGGAAAATAATGTAGAATGGAGGTTCTGAATATCTAAACACATTGGATTTCAGTACTCTGCTCTCTGTAAAACTAGCAGGATTTCCTATAGTATGAAGAATGTTGGCCCCTTCCATCTTWGTCTAAATGCAGTGCTGTTGAATTCCTTATAGGACCTTTATCTAGAAGTATCAAATCAGAAAATGAACGTGCTTTAGTTAATACATCAGTATGTATGGTATTATATTACCATACAATGAATTATGTTGATAGCTTAGTTATAGCAGCATGATATCCTGCAGACTACAAAATTGACCCAAATGCTTACCTGACTTCTTAAGTAGGATTTGTAGTCCACTCCGTGTTCTGCTGTAACAGCAGCGCTCCTGGTGGTACTTGAGAAATTAATTCAGAGCTACTTGAGGTRTGTGGACATACTCCAAGGCTTCTGCTTCTGAAAATATTTTCTTATTTCAGACTTGTTTCTGGTGAGGTTACGGGAGTTGTCTTGGCTATTTCAAGGATCTCTGGCCATTTATGACTTTATTGAAAAGTACACTGAAAATGGAAGAGCATCTATRAGCAATTCCCTGCCTTCGCCCAAGGAAAGATGGTCTTTGGTTAAATAATCATAACTGTTTTATCATTGTTAAGTAAGCATAACTGTTGGCTCTCTTGTACTTTTACTGCTCTTGAAGACTGAAGATAATAAACTATACTATAATTAAAGAATCTGCTAGTAGAGAAACATTGTAGTATTTAAGTTGTGAATATTCTCCAGTGTTATCTTCCTCAGCTTTACTATTTCATGTCCTGAGCACAGCAGCTACATCGTGAGTATGTGTCTGGCTTCTGGAAACTAAGGGGATAAAAATTAATTTTCTATTGTAGTACTTATCTGGGTAGGCAGAATTAAATAGATACCATTGAGYCTTCCTTTAGAATGCTGGAGGGATACTGCTGATACCATTGTCTTATGGTTATGTATTCATATTTCTCAGCATGAGAAAGAGCCACGAATGTGGTTATGTGTTATAAGTGAGCTTGAAAATCTAATTTCATGTGGTTGGAAGGTGTCTGACTGTGTTAGCCATGTTAGTACTGGGATGAAGGACTTGATGTACTGTTGTGTAAGATGGTTTCTGGGAGAACTATAAAAGGTACAGCATGACACAGATATCGGTCCCAGTCTAGACCTTTTGAGATTACTTTTGGTGTAACCTTCCTTGCTTAGGAAAGAATGGGTGAAGAACCAAGGAGACTTTTCATACTTAATGCCCAAACTTGCTCTAAGGTTTCTGTGGAACTTGAAAGTAAGGACTGTTTGTAGTATTTGTGTACTATTTCTGCCTTCAGCATTGCTGTACTTATTTTAAAACCTAATTGAGGCCTGTTCTTTTAGGTATCATTTGAGAGTGTAATCTGTGCCACTTCCCTGATATTTTCCATGGCATGTTTGGTCCAGAATGTTTGACAGCGTGGCATGCCTGCAGTCATCTCTGGAGAGAGTTGTATCCTCCCACGCTGGTTTGAATAAGCATTAGCCAAGCACAGATGGACTATGTACTTCTGTCCTGAGAAGGCAGATGCATTTCCCATGCTGTTGTATCCCCGCCTCTCCACCCCCAGTATATTCTCATTCCTCTTTTTCTTATGACAGAAAAGCCACTTCCTTTAGTCTTCTTTCTTGTCAACATTCCTCTGAGCATTGTTAGTCTTGCAGTTCTGATTCTGGTTTTGTTGGCTTTTTCTAAATGGGGTGATAAAGCTCTTTAGGCATCCAGATTAGGTTTGTACGGGGATGGTGCCCCTGTCTGCTACAAGTATTTTCTTAGCTATTAGTGGAGGACAGCCTTTGCTGCTCTTAGGGCTGCATCACTCGTGGCACATTCCTTCTACAAAGCATTAGTCCAGGTAGGGTTTTCCCTCTCTTCTTTTGGTTGCTTCCAACAAATGACTTGAAAATTAGAGAAAAAAAACCCTGTTGTTTGCACACTTCAACATTTTTTACACATTCCTATTGATGCAGTCCCTGTAAGTGTTATATCTTATTTTTATCTAGTCTACCTTTTCTTTGTTCAGTGTTGCCTGTGACCTGTCTCCTTTTCTATGAATTGCTTGTAATTTTTGTGAAATTACCAGCCTTGTCTTAGCTGATATAGTATGGAGTTGCTCTGGAAGATACTTTCTGTAACCTAGATTAAATCTCTTACACTCAGCTTGTTTAGTAAACAATTTACTTTATCAAAGAAATGCACCTACTTGGTCTGGCAAGCTCTGTTTAATTTTTACTTCTATAACTTGAGTGCCATATTTTTTGAAAGGAAAAAACTAATGGATTTGTAACTGGACTTGTTTGTTTCTTTAAACATATATGAAGTTCATGATTGTATGTTTGTTGGGTCTGTGATAGAATGAGCCACTCTGGGGTGATGTTGATGATTTGAGTACATTGCTGTGGGTAATGTAGTCTAGTATCTCAGTGCTCTCACAATCCTATTTCACAAATCCATTAACATTTCATAAAAAGTAGGTTTGTCTGCGAGGAGATAACTGATACATGCTTTGAATGTGCTTGGCTTCAAGTTTAGTTGTAAAAAAAAAATAAAAATCTCTTGTACTGCTTGGATGCTGATTCTGCTTGTGTACCTGTGTCCCCTTTTTGAGGCTTAACATGAACTGACTTTCTGTTGCATTACATTGTGTACTCCGTTATGGGCTGTCTAATGCCAAGCTTAAAAATACAATTCTTTGGACTCTCAGAAGTGTATAATACTTTAGAAGTAGTAGGAATGCATGCCTCTCTCCTACTTTGTATTCAATACTGAAGTTTTTGTTTACTTGAAAGTGTTTTGGGGCCAAAAAAAGGGGAAAAGGAGGCTGACAGAAGACAGTGCTTCACTTTTCAACACAAAGAGGTTAGTATTTAAATAAATGAGACGTGATTTGACTGTGTGGTGCCACATAACAGATTTCTGGGACTGGTTCGTTGTTTCAGGTTTTTTGCGCCCCTGTTTTTACTTCATGAGAATTTCAGAAGTGACCTTCTGAAAGACAATCTATATGGTTTGTGTTTTGCACCAAGAGGTGCTGGTCCATGATGATCTCAGTAAGAGAGGTACTCGGACTCTCTACAGTTTCATTTAAAATGCTTTTTATTGGATTTGACACTATAAAGAAAGGGAATAGTATAGATAATCTTACATCCCTTTAGAAGCTGGGAACATGAGTTGTGCAGCATCAAATGAACCTTCAATCCTTGTGCGGCACACCGTGCAGACCCTGCCTGTAGAAAGAGTCACCTCATTTTGATCATTTGAGCTATTATAGAATTTTCTTACAAGAAAACAACTCTGTGCATCATTTCTACTGTCAGCCAGGAAGGATGTTCACAGGAGAACTTCTTGCTGCACTTCTTGATAAAGACAAGGGCATGCAGGTGGTGTGATTGCTGGTACCGAGTGGGAGCTGCCTGCTGACTCCTCTGTTATGAGCTGGCTAAATTTATCCTGTGGCTAAGAGATCTGCCCAGCCCAGGCCTGTGCCTGTTAACTAGCCAAACTGGATCACTAACACCTCAATGTGCCACGGTCTTCTAGTCAGAACTGCTACAGTTTGTTATACCCTTTTCTTTTTTTTAAAAACTTTATGGATCTCCTTCCAGTTATTTTTTCTCTGTTAATGGGTTTTACTACGTTTCTTCAGGAATTGCCAAGCAGACTCATGATAGCAGAGCTATTTTTTACTGGGTAATACCAATGTGGAGTTTTGGTAGTCTTTTTCTATTTATAATTTCCTTTTTAAAGGGGAATATGTGAAATGTACAACTGTTTGAAGAAATGTAAATTAATGGAGCAAATACAAAAAAAATCTGCTTTCTAAAAAGAGTGCTAGAGTTTCTGGTGAGAATACAAATTAAATAAGTTAAATTATTAGTTTAATATTAGAGTGAAACAAATTACGTCTCTAAGTGAATTTACTCTTTGGATTCTTTTTATAACCAATACAAAGYACTCTCTTCTAAACAGGTGCTTGTTTCAATATTTATTGTAATCAGTATTTCAGATGCTAATATATCTCTTAAACATAAGTTAAAATATTTATATTTGTAGTTAAAAAGAATTAAAGGGATGAGAACACAAGCTGGAAATAAATCCATGGTCTGGCAAAGCTACTACAGCTTGGCTGCAGGTTTATCTTAATGTGTCCTCAAGGAAAGAGGAGACCACAGCACTATAATACTTGTCTGTGTACTTAAAATCCTTCCTCTGTCATACTTCTATCATCACCTGATATAAACTTAGTTTATATTTTTTAAAAAATGCATCTCTCAGTTTGAAAATAGTGCTGGGACACTAAAACTGTACAAACTATTGCTTATTAGAAACGTTCAGATTTGATTCAGAGTCTGGATTCTGCTTGGTTTGGTAGGGGTCTTAGAAAGCACCATGTCTATGAATGAAGTGATATTTGCCCAGAATGTAGACAGCTTGCTTTCAAAGAGATCAGTCTCGTTGATGCAATTATGTGCAAAACAAAGCTGGTCTACCTTTTGTTTTACCTTAGTTTTTTACCATTGGATCACTTGCCTGTTTAACTCTGAAACATGCTTGTTCAGAAACCTAGGTTTGTACCTACTTACTTTTTCCTTTGTTTTGTTTTGTTTTGCAGTGTTTTTTTTGCGTAAACTGCTTGTGTCACCTACTGTCTTTGGTCTTAAACTTGAGTTTAAACTGAGTATTTTTCTCGCTAGTACAGGTCTTTCTAGGTTGTGACCTTCTGTTTTAGCTAGAACACAATCCTTAGCACCTTGAACTTAACTTGAGGAGAGGGCTGGGGAAAGTGCTTTTACCAGTCAAAGTATGTATGTCTGAATACRAATTTGTATTTAAATTGCTCTCCCGACTAGACTAATATGAAATAAAAAGCACATTTAACATACCTCTCAAATACATATCTTTTAATACAACTTCATTGCAGAGTTTAACTCTCAAAATAGTCGACTTGGTTTCTCCCTCCCATCCACTATTGAGAATTAGGCTCAAGTAACTTCATGCACTTGGGCAGACCTCACTGATGTGATTCACTRTCATGTGGCCTACAGGTATGTAATTTTAACTACCTGTGCAACCAGAATGTTTGAAGATGAGCCATCTCCCCAGTGAGTGTTTGACCAGTGGCATATTTTACTATCAAAAATTAATTCTTTACTGGCCTTCCTTGAATAGAGAAAAGGCTTAATACTTGCATATTGATGGCATTTAATGAGAAGTTAACTTCATATGGCTCAAGGAAGACAATGGTCTCTTCTGGAGTGCTGCAGGCGTAGATTGGAAATGCATAATGTAGTGTATCTCATTCTGCACAGTCAGATTTCAAGAATAAGTCTTGTTCTTATAAGGCAAATCAAATGGATTAAGCTTATTTTCAATTTAGATTAGACTGCAAGATAAAGTATTTCTCTTGCACTAAGTGTACCGGAGAAAGGAAGTAATAGAATAAAGACGGCTATTGTGAGTTTAGGTGAAGCTGCCTTTAAGATGTTTCTTTTTCACCCACTCTAAGGCTTTTTGTGTTGAACCTAGGAATGTTCAAGCATTTGGGTAGTTAAGGAAACTATTTAAAATACACGCCATGTTGTACCCTATTTTTCTCAGCTTGCTGAAGGTATGGTAGTGGTAGTGCTGGGTAGTAGTTGCTTAATTTTGCAAGACTTTTTATCAGCTTATGTGCTGTGCAGTTAACTCTGAAGCAGTAGCARAGAAGAGTAGCTGTAACCCATGTAAAGTAAAAATGGAAGTGTAGGCTAACAGACTAAATTTAAAACTAAAAACATGTTTACAATTTTTTTCCCCAGAAATTATTGGGCTACATAGTCTTATGTAAGCAGCCTTCTTGAGAGAGCAAGGACTGCTTCTTAAACAGCGTAAGACTTTGCTATTACTGTTCCACATCTCATGTTCAGCAGTACTGTCTTGAGAGCAGAGTGTTTAAGAAAGGCGAGGCCTCTAGTTAATCCGGACACAGATGGTTGAGATTGTCTGTAGTTGTAATTATGGTCTTTGATTGTTTGGAAGGACTTTAGGTCTTTGATTGTTTGAAAGGTTGATATGGAAAACTTGTAACAATGTTAGTGTAGTCTTGAACATCCAGTGCTTGAGGAATATGCTGGTTATCGTAGAGTGTGGGAATGTCTTTGGGTTTATTTTAAATACAAAAGGATAATCACTTCTACATGTTTAATTATCACCTGTGACCTTCTTCAGAAGGAACTGGAAAGAAGCTTTCTCTAATCTTGTTTGTATGTTGTTCTGCATTCAGTGGAATACAGATCCAAAAATACAATCCCCATTGAAAAGAACCTACAACTGAATCTGCATGTGCACACAAATGGTCAAAGTATAGATTCTGAAAGACCGTATATCAAATGTAGTGCTTGAATTGAGTAGTCTATTACTTGTCAATAGGAGGCTTAGAAAAGGGAGAGGCAGACATTTGAATGCATCTGCTAAGAGTCTGTATGACAGTATCATTCTTTATGAAGTCAGACCTGCCCCAGAACTCCTGCAGTACCTGGCTTTTTGTTGTTTAGGGAATGCTTGAAAAAAGAAATGGTAGTATGCTAATAGAAGGAAGTTTTATCCAGGAAAGCTGTGGTTTGGGTGATGAGTTTGTGTGGGGGTAAAGTTTGTTACTTTTTTTTCCTCTGGGAATATTCATGAGGGTTTATTTGCAAGTGGAGGTTCAAGCTGTGCGTGTAAGACCAGAAGCAGGTACTAGGAATCCCATAGGAGAGTCTTAAAACTGCCTATTAAGCAAAATTGATTGCATGTTTAGTTTATTATTGAACTTAATTTTGCATCCAAAACTTTGGAAGAAAAAGTGATACATTTAAACTAGCTAGAAGCTAAGTTGGTACTGTAGTTCAGGAATCACTTTTGATAGAAAATTGATAAAACAGACACACTTAGTATGTCAGCATCTCCTTATCTCAGTTGAGAAGCACATCATGACGTTGGAATAACTGCATGAGTCTAACAAGATTGGCTGAAAACAGGATGGCTGTGTTTCTCTGAGGGGGAGGGGAAAAAAGCAAGATAGAGGGGCCACTGGAATACTTGTCAAGGTATACTTTAGTTGTATAAATCAATTTTGATTAACTTAGTGTCTCAGAAACACCGGCTGAATGCTTAATCAACGAAAACAGTGTAGTCTTAAAAATAAAACAAAGCCTCCTGTCAGGTATTGGCTTTTTGTAGCCTGTTATCCTTTGGGGAGGACAAGCAAGGCACTTATCTTGCTGCAGAGCCATCCCTAACTAAATGTGCCTAAAATTATGTAAGCAGTGACCAAATGACAGAGTAATGCAATGTTAAGTAACCTTTTGGCAGCAGGGGAGTGTGAGGGGGGGTGTCTGCTTATAGATAATATTTTTCAAAATGATAGCCTTTTATTCATATTCTGGATATGTTTCTATTGATCAGATTTATAAGTCTTGAAGTAACTAAAAATTGCCTAGATGTTAGTGATCTTTATTACTTTATTTTTCTGGCCTGAGTCCCAGTACTGGTCTGGGGTAACTCTCCTGAAGTCATCACTTAGCCTAGGGCTAAACTTCTGCCTCTCATCTTCTAAGAAAAATTGCCAATTGAATTAGGCCACTTTGAAAAGCTTTTATGGCTTTGATATGGGTTGAAAGCTGCTGGAGATGAGTTTTATCAAACCCATTACAGTTCAGCATTATTCCATTTGATTAGTCACTCTTGGCATACAGATAGGATTTGAAAGAAAACTGTCCAGCAAAATTATTAATAATTCACATGTTTATATTACACTTTTATATACTGTGTACTWCTCGGATAGGAAGCTTTATTTTGTATACATAGAATTGTAATGAATACGCATGCTTCGTTGGGAGGTTTCAAACCGTAGTCGTTAACAAGAGCAGAGTTCAAGTATTTAAATACTTAATATTGTGACACTTGTATTCTGCTAGAAAGTGTTCTAAAACTGCAGCAAGAATGTAGCCTTTTTTCTGGGGTATATGGTAGAGACTAACAGCTTTCCAGTTCAAGGCAGGGAAGTGACAAAGAAAATTTTATAGAAACAGACCTTACAAAATTACATGGGTCAGTCTCACTTTGAGTTCTCAGTCTGTATAAAAACAAACCACTTTGAGCATTATGGCATTGCTTGAAGAAGGTGCATTGGGTTACGCATATTCTCAAGTATACCAATATATTTTTAATAGAATCGGCTTAAGTTCCATTTTCTGTTTTTCTTTCTGTAACTTTTAGAGGAAATACTTTATCAAACAATGTGAACTGTTTTATTGTACTCTGAATTCTGTCCCTTATACTCAACAAGAGCCTTGCTTATTCCCCAAAATAGGTCTGTTACCAAAGAGTGGTATTCTTTGCATAAAAGTGCAAAATATGTATGTGCATTATTAAATTGTGTTACTTGTAACTTTCTCTAATAAGCATTTAGTTATATAAAACATCTTCTTAAAATGTTAGTTAGTATCTGCCCAAGTCCCTGATGAGGTTTACATGTTTGTCCGGAAAAGAATTGCTCCCATCCTCATGCTAATTAGACCTTTCACACTATTTTAAACTCTCAGCCAGTCCAGTGATCATTTTGACTTTTCAAATGTTTTTCTTTGTTAAAAATATGGTATTTATACCTTTTGCTCTTATTTTGTTGAATCATTCAATATATTTATCTCTTAGCGTGTTCTTTCCAACCTTAATAGGGGTCCCAAGTCTTTCATTTTTGTAACAAAGTTCAAGTGAGAATAATTGACTGGTTTTGATTTTAGATTGGAAATGAAAAAAATACTTTTGATTTTTCTGTCTACATTCAAATCAAGCATGTTTGGCTTGAGTCGAGACATGATCCAGATATTCTTTGCAGAATGAAAGCTGTAGTTTGGATGGGGTTAGTACCTTTTTCTGCTTTTACACCTACGAATTTATATTCAAACCCCAAATAACTATACCAAAAGAACTCATTTTAAAGGTATTTACAGATGTGTKTTTTTGCAAGTTGAGCTGAAGTGATTGAAGAAGTTGCTATTTCTTAGGTATGGTTAGAGCATCTCAGCTGCAGGACTAGTAACTTTACGTAAATGCAAACACTGTTGAGCTTAAATGGCTTTTAGTGCTTAGAAAGCGAACAATAACAAGGGCCGTAACTTTATCTCTACTTTAAGAAAAGCAACTTTCAGATGGTGACCAAGTAAATAATTTGATGAGGGTGGCATCTTAAATTATTCTAACTAGATCTTGTAGGTCTGGTTAGGTCTTTTGCTCATTAAATGTTGGATCTTTAAAACACTGCTGTGGAAGGACTAATGAGCTGTTTTTCTAATGCTCACAGTTATTGGAGTCCAAACATTTCATGATCTGATGACAATTTATTTTCTCTCCAGGAGTGTATTGTAACCATCCTGTCCTTCTTCAGTTGCTTTCCCTTGAGTGGGCCTGGTAAGTTTCTACATTCTATTAAAAGTAGCCTTGTCAGTGCAAGAAGGGTTAGCTTATTTTTGGCTATTTTTCTCCCTTCAAATGTGAATGTGGAGTAAGAATAAGGATCTGCTTTAGTTCAGCTGTTGTTTGTCTTTTTATAACAGCTTGTCAGCTCTGGAATTGAAATATCCAGTACCAATATATTATGAATATGAGCCAGCAGTGTGCCCAGGTGGCCAAGAAGGCCAGYAGCATCCTGGCTTGTATCAGGAATAGTGTGGCCAGCAGGAGTAGGGAGGTGATCGTGCCCCTGTACTCGGCACTGGTGAGRCCGCACCTCGAATCCTGTGTTCAGTTTTGGGCCCCTCACTACAAGRAGGACATTGAGATGCTGGAGTGTGTCCAGAGAAGGGCGACGAGGCTGGTGAAGGGTCTGGAGCACASGTCTTATGAGGAGYGGCTGAGGGAGCTGGGGTTGTTTAGCCTGGAGAAAAGGAGGCTSAGGGGAGACCTTATCGCTCTCTACAASTACCTGAAAGGAGGCTGTAGCGAGGTGGGTGTTGGTCTCTTCTCCCAAGTAACAAGCGATAGGACAAGATGAAATGGCCTCAAGTTGCACCAGGGGAGGTTTAGATTGGATATTAGGAAAAATTTCTTCACTGAAAGGGTWGTCAAGCATTGGAACAGGCTGCCCAGGGAAATGGTGGAGTCACTATCCTTGGAAGTATTTAAAAGATGTGTGGATGTGGTGCTTAGGGACATGGTTTAGTGGTGGATTTGGCAGTGTTAGGTTAACAGATGCACTTGATGATCTTAAAGGTCCTTTCCAACCTAAATGATTCTGTGATTAAGAAAAATACAAAACATCTCCATTGCTTCATATCTGTACTGCTTAACGAACTTTATAGTAATTTTCTCCAAAGCTGGTAGTGTCTGTGGTATTGCTGTTGACACTGGATAGCTTATTGATTTGTTTCAGGATGCAAAATACGGGCCTCTGTTTTTGAGAAATTTGCCTTTCTGYCAAACTTTGGTATATCAAAATTATGACTGAATTCTACTTCTTGAAGTCTTGCATGTTGCATATTTTATTTTCACATAGTTATTTGCCAAAAAAAAAAAAATTACTTCCCAGCTGAAATAGGGCTAGCTGTAGGCAGTTTCCTGTTTCTTTTTTTTGTGTTGATGTGACTGTGCAAAACTTTAACTTCACATTCTACATGATCATGTCTGAGTATGTTCTGTTCCATTTCATGTAGCTGTAGTAGTGCGGAGCTTAATGGATCCTGATGTCTGCAATAAGGCAGCAGTTCTAATGAAAGCTGAAATATTTGCTCTTTATTTAGGTGAAGCCATTAAAAATAAAGTATATTCAATGTTTTCTCCATCCAGAATGAAGACAAATGTAAAGATGGCATGTCCAAGGAATTTTAAAAGGTGTAGACCTCCTGACTGAGCAGCGCTGTGTATTTTATTCTCTTTAATTAGTAAAGTAAGTATGAATCAAACCTATGCTGCTGGGGATTAAGTGTGCCATTTTTATATATATGACAACATTGGACAATAACAAGTTGTGTTAGCTTAATTTTCATTCTGTCACTATGCTTTCTCTTGATGGGACAAGATGGGGAATTATATATAAGAATATGTAATGCAAAACTGCTCTTTTGAGAATTTTTGTGTATTCTTTAATTGGGTAGAATTATTTAATCTACTAGAAAATTCTAAATTACAAGAGCCATCATGTTAATATATTGCTCTGATTTTGGAATTTTTCATAAATGAGAAATCACTTTTGCTATGTAAGTTTAAGACAGTGGTGAAGGACTGCTAGTAATATATCAGACACTTCTTTAACTTACAGCTGCTTGTTGCTTGTACTTGAACAGTATGCAAATGTTTGGTCATAATATACTTTCTCCTAATCTCTGATGCTAGTTTTACTCTTCATTTAAACTTTTGCATTCCAAGTAACTTTCCTTAAAATAAATAAGATGATGGCTAGGGTTAGGTGCCAGGAGTTACTTTTGCTATGCTCTGGATGCTAGGCCAAATGTTACACATTTAAAACTGTGAAAACAGTAATAAGTTTCAAGTGTTTAATGGTGAGATAAATTGTTTTTAACAATTCTCTAAGGATGTCTTTTCTTTTTTCTTCTACCAGCTGCTGTTCTCTCACAGGTGAAAGTCATGATCACGCTAACAGAACTCAAATACTTAGCAGATGCCCAGTCATCCTACCACATACTAAAACCATGGTGGGATGTCTTCTGGTATTACCTCACCATGATAATGCTGCTAGTTGCTGTGCTTGCTGGGGCTCTCCAGCTTACTCAAACCAGAGTATTGTGTTGTCTTCCTTGCAAGCTAGAATTTGACAATCACTGTGCCGTGCCTTGGGATTTAGTTAAAGCCAGCCTTAACATGTCGGCTAGCTCTACAGCACAGATAATCATCCCACTTAAAATCCAGAATGATCTCCATCGGCAGCAGTATTCCTATATTGATGCAGTATGTTATGAGAGACAGCTTCACTGGTTTGCCAAATTTTTTCCATACCTAGTGCTTCTGCATACCTTTATTTTTGCGGCTTGCAGTAATTTCTGGCTTTACTATCCTAGTACAAGTTCCAGGCTTGAGCACTTTGTAGCCATTCTTCAGAAGTGTTTTGATTCTCCATGGACAACGCGTGCCCTCTCAGAAACAGTTGCTGAGCAGTCTGTGAGGAAGTTGCCAATAGCCAAATCAAAAGCAGTGATTTCAACACCTGGGAGTTCAGTAGATATAGGGGCCAGCAGACAGTCCCTGCCATATTCGCAACCTGGCTTGGAAACAACTGGAAGAGAAAATTCCTCAAGTGTTCTTGACAAAAAAGAAGGGGAACAAGCTAAAGCTATATTTGAAAAAGTGAAGAAGTTCAGAGTACATGTTGAAGAGAAAGATGTCATATATACAGTGTATATGAAACAGATTATAGTGAAAGTCATTGTATTTGTAATAATAATAATTTATGTCCCCTACTATTTATCATTTATTACACTTGAAATTGATTGCGTAGTTAATGTTCAAGCCTTTACAGGCTACAAAAGGTACCAGTGTGTTTATTCACTAGCAGAAATTTTTAAAGTTTTGGCTTCGTTTTATGTTGTTTTAGTGATCTTCTATGGCTTAACTTGTACATATAGTTTGTGGTGGATGTTAAGGAGTTCACTTAAGCAATATTCTTTTGAGAAGTTGAGAGAGAAGAGTAATTACAGTGATATACCTGATGTAAAGAATGACTTTGCATTTATTCTCCACTTGGCAGATCAGTATGATCCTCTTTATTCCCAACGATTCTCAATATTCCTGTCTGATTTGAGTGAAAACAAACTGAAACAGATAAATCTTAACAATGAATGGTCAGTGGAAAAACTGAAAAATAAATTAGTAAGAAATTCCCAAGACAAGATTGAACTTCACCTTTTCATGTTAAGTGGTCTTCCAGACAGTGTCTTTGAACTGACAGAAATAGAAGTCCTAAGCCTGGAACTTATTCCTGAAGCCAAACTTCCTTCAGCTGTGACCCAGCTAGTCAATCTCAAAGAACTGAATGTTTATCATTCATCACTAACTATGGATTATCCAGCAGTCAGCTTTTTAGAAGAAAATCTGAAAACATTACGCCTGAAATCTAGTGAGATGGGAAGAATTCCATTTTGGGTCTTTCATCTAAAAAACCTACAAGAATTGTGCTTAACAGGATATTTCATGCTGGATCACCACAACTCCATATACAATGAAAGTTTTCAGGGGCTAAAAAATCTGAGATCAATTCACTTAAAAAACAACCTTTCCCGTATACCTCAAGTGGTTACAGATCTTCTGCCTTCTTTACAACACTTGTCTATCAACAATGAGGGAAATAAACTGATAGTGCTAAATAACCTGAAGAAGCTGGTAAACCTGAGAACCTTGGAATTAATCTGCTGTGATTTAGAGCGCATTCCCCATTCCATTTTTACCCTAAACAATTTGCATGAAATCGACTTAAAAGAAAATAATCTCAGAACAGTGGAAGAAATAATCAGTTTTCAACATCTTAAGAACCTTTCTTGCTTAAAATTGTGGCACAACAGTATTTCATATGTCCCAGTGCAGATTGGTGCGCTATCAAACCTGGAACAATTGTATCTAAATTATAATAATATTAAAAATGTTCCATTGCAGCTATTTCTTTGTAAAAAATTACACTATTTGGATCTTAGCTATAATAAGCTAACCTCCATCCCTGAAGAAATTGGTTATCTGAGCAATCTGCAGTACTTGGCTTTGACAAAAAACCATGTAAGTAGAACTTTGAATTACTACTTTAAAAAAAAAAAAAAAATCAAATATTGACTTAACCTACCATTTCTTCTGGAACAGCCTCTGGTTCAAAATGCTTTTGTGGTGTTCATGATTAAAGTAAACTCAGTAAAACTGAAAAAAGGAGTGGTGCTTGTTTAATTACTAAAACTTTGGTGTCATCAAAGCTTGTGTAATACTGAGTAAGTACTATCCTGGTCTGTAGCAGCTTAAGGGCTCTGATCCAGAGATAGTATAGGTTGGGATGGCTGCAGAAATGTATGAAGATACATTTCGCTGCAGCTGTCTATCCTATGTAGTATTTTAATGGAAGTGAACAATGTTAGATTTTTACCTTAAAATGTCAAACTAAAAGCTGTAGTGAATCAACAGCTAGTTGATGAGCAGCTCAGCTCTCTGATTGGGAAGAGGGAAATAATTATGGCTAGTAACCTCATTAGCAGTGCTAAACTGTTTGGCTCTTTAGTGTGGGGTCCAAGCTTGTGACTTAAGACTTCTTTTGAGGTTTATAATTGTGAGGCTGGTTTTGGATGTTATATGTCTGCAGTGTGGACCAGGACTAAGTTACTACTGTACTGTACAGATAAGTGCTTGTACAGGTTTCACAACACAGGAGCTGCTAATGTCTCTCCACAATCTGCGTTTATTCTTCATTAAGTGATTCTCAGGAGACAGTAGCCTATTTATCTCCCCTGCCACTTGCACACGCACACATTTGCACACACTTCTGCGCATGTGTGCATGGATATGCTCCCCCCACCATGCTTATGTCTTGACTTCTGCCAGTAGCTAAGTATCTTCATAACAAAACAGGTATATAAAACCATTGAAGTGTTCTCAAGCACTTTCTTGCATAATGATAGAAGCATTACGCTTTCTCTTTCCTTGTCCTCCATAAACTAAGAGGGTTTTTTACCCTAAAATGAAACCGGGAAATGTCAAAATGAGCAGCTGCATGTAGGCTAACAAGTTCTAATGTACATCATTTTTGTTCTTTTCTTTCCTTTTTCTAGATTGAAATGCTGCCTGATGGATTATTTCAGTGCAAAAAGCTGCAATTTCTTCTTCTGGGAAATAACAGCCTGATGAATTTGTCCCCTTGTGTGGGTCAGCTACTGAATCTTGTTCAATTAGAGCTCATTGGAAACTATCTTGAATCACTTCCTGCTGAACTGGAAGAATGTCAGTTCTTAAAGCGGAATAGTCTAATTGTAGAAGAAAGGTTGTTAAAAACACTTCCACCTCGTGTAAGAGAGCGTTTGCAGACATGCTCAGATAAGTGCTAAGTTTAAAATGAAACTCTGCATCATTGCATTCTATAAGCCTTTTGCTTTATATCTCTCTAAAGATCTGTATAGGTGGAGAGAAGTGAAGGAGAGACAACAGTTTACAAATCAGTCTTAAACTTAAATGCATTGAGCTGAGTTGATTGTATTGGAAAAGAAAAATTTATTTAGATTTGAACAAAAAATGCAGCCTTTAACAGGTAATATGTTTGAAAAATCTGAAATATGAATTTTTGGTTGGGTTCTACTGGTTGAAGTAATTCAGTTAAAYGTTTAAGATAATATTGAAATGGAAGAGTTGATTGCCTGACAATAGTGAAAGTGTATATACTTTTTTTCCTATGGGAATTTTTTCTGTTGATAGCGATAATTTTAAACAGTTTCATCTCCTGCCATATGAGGTCTAAGAACTGTCTGGAATTAGTTTCTAAATATGAACTCTTCACTAACTTAGAATGTTAAATTAAGAGTTTAAACTATTTGAGCAGTTCAATTGCATGGGGTATACTGAAAGTAATTTTTCAACATACCTTAATTTTTAAAGCTTTTGACAAGTACTGAGCATTAATTCYATAATTGTGGAAGATGCCATTTGAATCTTGTTATTAAAACCAGTTGGACAGTAATACCTGAAACTAGTTTCAGTATTTTGTCTTAAAAATAGTAAATACAAAATGAATTGTTGCCTAGAAATTGGGAGGAATCAGAAGAATCTGGAGTAACTGTTGTGCGCATGTACTAGACAACAAATCTTACAGTACTGATCTTCATAGATAATGATGGCAAATGGATATAGTTGCAAAGCTGTCTTCTGTATATTGTGAGCATCCCAGGTGTTAGTGTAGTGTATGTTGCTGTTTAACATTTTTATAACTTCTCATTACTGACTGCATCAATGCTTCTTCTCCACACCCAGTTGCTGTGTTTTGGTGGCTGGGGAGAGGATGAAGGAGGTTTGTATTAGATAGGGACAGAAAGACACAATAAAACAAACCAAATAATCACACAGCTTATAAGCACTTGGGAGGGAAAAACAAGAAGCATTATAAGATTTGCCTCTWCTAGGGATGTAATAATTTCATAAATTATAGTGGTGGAATGAGCTCTTACACCATCCTTAATACTTGCAAAACTGGATGGAAATAAAATGGTTCCTGACTTCATTCTTCTGCTGTGCGCTGTTTTATTGAATTTGAAGTCTTAATTCTCATGATGTTTATCATGTTCGCTAAAAACTTACGTTAAGCCCCTGGGAAAAAAAAAGCATGCTTTCCAAAAACATATTTGAATACTTTCCGTATTAAAGTTTTCAAAACCGATCTCAATTATGGGTTAAATAGATGAGGTAAACTGTGCTCTTCATGACTTTTTGTTCATCGAGTGTGCTAACTATGCATTCCAGTTTGTAATAACAAATGCATCACAGATAAACTAGTTTTAGTACTAGACTACTTTTAGTCATCTCTTGCTCCCATTCCAGTGCCACTTTTGTGGAGAGTAAGGTTTCTTTTGAATGAAAATGCCAAAACCAAGTCTGATCAACATGGAAGTAGGAGATGTCTCTGCAGTAGCAGTGCAAGAGGCGCATGTTTATTCACTGTACTGATGGCATTCCAAAGACCTTTGTAGTTAGAGCACTTTTCTTCTCAGGGAACCAAAATGTGGTAAAACTATTACTTTTTATGTAGTTCCAGAAATGTTTAGTGTAAACTTATTAGTTGTGTTTTTTGTGCAGATCAGTGCTGCTGGAACAGTTTTTCATAATGTCCATATATAGCTCTTCCAAACTCTACTTTCTACTAATTTTGAGTTGTATAATAGTTCCATAGGAATTGACGTGGTTCACAAACAGAGCTAGTTGTGGTAGATGTGATTAAACCAGAGTGCATTGATTTGCACCCCTGTGGCAAGAGTTTTGTTAATAATTGCAATAGGTCTGTCAGGACTTTATAACTTAACAATGAAGAACACTTCATGCTAGAATTTGACACAGAAGACTTGCAGTCTAGTAATTTTTAAAAGATTAAGCAASCATTTTCTCTAAAGCTTTTTTATAAATTGGAAAGCTGTATTAAAAAAGTTAAATAAGCAAGTAACTGGCTTGGCCAATAACTTCAACTTTTTAGCAGTGCATTTGTCCTTTTCCACAATCAGCAAAACTGATGGAGGTGAACAGTGATCTTAAATGTGCATTTTATACTAGTTCTGTCAGAGTGAAATAACAGAAATAACTTGGAGAAAGGTACTTCATTTCTAAAATGTGTAATCTTAAAGGATTTGAGGAAACACTAAGAAATGCATAAGAATATAAATACTGTTTTATAGGTTAAATTGGTTACATTATTTTGCAGACTTTAATATTTTTTTCACTCTGCACTCCCTCAAGAGGGTTGGATTTTATTTTTCACTGCATGTTTGAGTGTTTATAAAACACCCAGACAAAAGCCAGAAAGTTTAAAGGCTAGAACCTCTAGCTTTGCTTTCAAACCACTGTGTGCCTTTATTATCCATTTTGTACCATGAAACCCAATCCAGTGCTTAGAATTGAGGGTGGAAACAAATATAACTCTGAATTTCTTGAATTCACTTCAGCCATGACCTTAATATTCAATATTTCTTCAAAATGAGGGGATTTTCAGGGAATTAATATATGAATCCACTGTCATAAACTTTGTACAATAAGTATTGTTGGCATCTAGTCTCTGTATTAAACAATCACTTCCAATCAAAAAAAAAGCTTTTCAACTTGTTTCAGTGTTGTATTGTGTTTAAGAACTTTGTATTGTGACCTTCCGTATCGTGAACATTTTTTTTGAAAAATTAAATTTTTTTTGCATTACAATTCTATGAACTGTTCTTTATTTTCCATATGAGATGTTGCATTTAATGCAAAGCTCAGAAGTCAGCTTCCAGCTATCTGTACCGATGTGCTAGCAGATAAATCTTCCACAGGAAAGTGTGAAGATAATGAACAACAGTGGGAGATGAACACTATGCTCCATGTCAAAGCAGTTCCATGTTCTGGGCTAAGAGAGAAGATCCTGTGTTGATTAGAACTAAGCTTCCATCTTAATAGTTGTTACAGAATCTTTTCCAAGTCTTCCAATTTAATTTTTGTGAGCTGGGTAAATATCGAATGCAGCCTGGAATTGTACTGGGAGAAGCGAGAAGGCAATGATTCTCTTCCCAGCCTGGCACATACAGCTGTCATGCAGCTAAACTGCCAGAAATAATGCTGCTTGTAGTAAATCATGCATGTGTTTCAAGTATTGCACATTGTGTTAGCTCAAAGATCTCATTTATCTTGAAATGCGAGATGATACCTGATGGCTTTTTGTGGGAACCTGGGTTTGGCTTCRTGTTTTGAAGATAAGAGAAAAAAACAAACATGCAAGTAATGTTATGTAGTGAAGTGCTAGCTGCTTGTCTTTCAAAATAAGAACCTTCCTAGCAAGCTTTACAGAACTGTGGCCCTTTCTTCTTGGAGATGAAATGAAATAACTAATAAAAAATGAATTGAAGTTTACCTGTTTCGAGGTGGTAGTGTTAGTAAAATAAGGCAGATGATTCTTCTTAAAGCTGTTGTTCCATGCTCCTACAGATCCATGTATTTTGTTTTCCTAGCAACTTACTGTAGTTCTAATGATTTATTTTTTTTTTAACCAGTAGATTTACATCATGCTAACAAAATTCCTTGGTATCTAGACTTTCCATCTTCAAGAATGTGACCTGAAGTTCATTCTGTAATCACTTCCAGTAAGTGACTCTTTTCCTCTTCCCTTTCCACCCCAATAAATGCTGGGATTATATAGAACAATATGGGAGAAACTGAAGAATTCTACTAGCAAATACATGGCTGCAAATCCTGAAAGCAGGAGGCAGTGCGTGTCATCCTATGGATTGTTTATAGCAACTTTTACAGAACTTTGGGTATTTCTGGAGATCAGGAATTGATCAAGCTTTCGTGCTTTATTTGGCCTTGTTGGGTGGGTGAGTCCCTCAAATGTGCAAGCATGGTAATGCATTTCCCAGAGAGATTGCAGAGACTGCAGTTTATTTGCTGTCATGATGGAGTTGACGGCTAATGTAGGCTGTGGCAACAGAGGAGGAATTGTAGTTAATTGATAGGAAGAAGCAAGCAGGGATACTACAGTCCTATATGCTTGTAGGACACAGCAGTGTCTCAGGAATTCCTGTGTCTGGAGAAGTCGCCATCCTGGCATTACATGAAGCGTTTACCCCAGTCCTCCCTTGCCAGGACATGTAGGTGATGGGGGGGGCAGTAGCAACCCACTCCGGGGCTGGACTGGCATCTGAAGGTGTTTAGGCATAACTCAGTCTAGTGTGTTTAGTAAATGAACTGTTACATTTGTCTTGTTGCTTCCTTATGTTCCTCTATTTATGTGAATATCTGTTCTCTCTTTGTCCAACCTCTAATAACTTATAATCCATTTTTATTATTTTGTACAAGTGTGCTCTCTGCTTGGCAGGAGCTGACTAAAAGACTTTCAGGTGGTATGGATATGCAAGCTATATGCATTTAATGCTTGGAGAGGTGGAGAAGAGAGGATGAAAATTGGTCTATGTGCAGAGAGGGGAAAGGAATAATTGTTCAAAGTAACAGGGGAGATGTCTGAGAGATCATTATTACTACTTAACCCAGCAAGGCTATTGGGAAGTATTACTTGCTAGTACGCAGTTATGACAGTATGGTGCGTAACACAGTGAGGTATTAGTCTATAGTGCTTATGGGCATGCTGTTAAACAGGTGAATTTACTACTTGCTGTTGCTTTTTTCCTCTTACAAAAATGCTATTTATAAATCTACTGCTACTTTTTATAAAGCTTGCTTATAAAACTTGGAATAAAACTTTTCTTTTCCCTCCCTCATACTTGCATACCTATGTATTGCAGAACCAATACTCTTGTCAAAAGATGTTGCAAAGCAACTAATGTGATTAGTATTTGAAAAGTGTGCAAGGATGTAAACTGTAATGGGAGGTATGTAGAAATGCCACTCTCACTGGCAATGCAACTTGAAAATCTCTTAAGTCAGGGTTAAGGCTTAGTATATAGATAGTAAGGGAAAAAGGAGGAACATAGCTCACTACTCTTCATTGAAAACATAGCTAACCTGCAAGTAAATAGTGAATTGACTGATCATTTTAAATCCACTTTGCTCAGTAGCAGAACTACATAAAATTGTGCATGCAACAGCTTAGTGTTTTTTTTCTGAGTGAAGTTGCTCATTATAGGCAAAGGTGTTTAACCCTTCTGCATCAGCATAGGGGAGGTCCCAAGCCTCTGGCCCCTGTGCTTTGGCCCTGTGGTCTGACTACACCACTGTTTTGGCTTTTGCTGGACGTTATGCTGAGTTGATTCAATGCAAAAGCCTAGCAAAACACTACTTATTGTACTAGTTTTCTGCTGGTTTAACAAGCTGAATTAGTTTGGTACAGTCTGACAAGTACCAAACTGAGTAGGAGAACGGGACAAAGATCAGTACCTCCCCTTATGATGATTGGTTAGGGTGCAACTTTGCATTTGCTTGCAAAGTAATTATCCTTGGCTGCCTCTTTTTTTTATAGTACATTATTACAACCAAATGGTCATGACTTCTTTATATGGGCTATAATACATATGTATATAGCTACATATATGCACATACATAGGTATTGAACCCAGATCTGGTATTTAACAGGTCTAGGACACAGTAATATACTAAATATGTTTATCTAAAATGAGGTATTAATGAAGTGGAAAGTGTAAGAATAGAAAGAGCAAAGAGCAAGAGTTCATAAATAGCATGTCTTGAACTGATCTTACTGGATAACAGATATGCTCAGTTACCTTGGCTGGAATGGTTGCCTGAAAACTTAAGAGTAGGAGGGAAACTAATCAGACCTTCCAGCTGTGTAACCCATGATAACTGGTGACTATGTACTGTCCATTAGTGGGCTCATTGATCCCCAACACTGTCAGTTTTCCTCAGGTTGCCTGTGTTTTATCTAGTTTAGTGCTCTGATTATGGAGCAGTGATAGTGGTTTCTATGCTCATTTGAGAGTTTTCTGCTACTTAGGGATGATTCAGGTTCTCCAGCAGCAGCTGCTGAACTGTTGTACTTTGGGTTACCTTAATAACCCAGACTAAAGTTGGCATCGCTTTTTGTGAGGTAGACAAAAGTTTAGTGGCTATGTCAAACCAACAGAGCTGCTCCTGTAGTGGAGACAGAAAACTCAAGAGGGGAGAGAAGTTAGGGCAGGAGCTAGTCCAACTGTTGTAGGGCAAGTTATTTTCACTCCTGAATCAGTTCCTTAATCTGGCTGATGAGAGATACTGCTAGTTTTTCTTCAAAGCAGTCTGTCTCATTATAGAAAACTCATGAAGTAACTTGAGGGCTGTGCAAGGACTGATTCTGTAAGGTGCTGAGTTTTTGAGTAACTGCTTAAGTCAATGTGCTTGACTCCCACCCAAAAAGTGGGAGTTCACGGTATTCGTACTTTTCCAAATAACCCTTTTTATGCTTATAGATGCCTTGATAAAAGGAGCTTGTAAAACAATGATTTGTTTTCTTTCTGTTCTGTGGATATAAATCATAACATATGCATGAAAAGGAAATGGATAACAGTTTTCTATTTTAAAAAATGGCTAGAAACAAGCAACAATGTCAAAGGCAAGGACATATGAATCTTATTTGATTTAAATCTGTTTTTATGCTGTGTGTGTGGTTTTCCTAACTTGAGAAAAAAATCCACTGAATGGTCTTAACTGATAACATATTATTTCCTGCATTGGTTCAGAGAAAATTCTGATAAACTTTAGGTACAAAGTTTTACATTTACTGAGTCTTGATTTTAGCTATAGCTGCCTATTTTCTGGATTTAATAATGCTAGCAGCTTATAAAGAGGGATTGGTTTTCATTGCCATAGATTTACAGAGATCCATCAAGAGTATAAACAAAGCCTCATATTCCATAGCAAAGGATTCTGAAATTCTACATAAAGCTTCTAGTTGCAGTAGGCTACAATACAGTTATATTATTTATTATGTTAAAATGGAGGCTTTCAATAAGTTAAGCTCACAAATAAAGATTAATAGTCGGTAGAGTGGTACTTCTGATACTTTGATGAAAAGCTCTGCATGTTTTATGCTGCCCTGCACTTAGTTCTTAATAGATCAAAGGTGTTTGTGCTGGAAATGCGCAACTGTCGGTGAGAAGCTGAGGCGGYGGGCAGATGGGAAAGTGGAATATGCACACGAGCTGAATGTTCTTGAGTCAGCAGTGAAGTAGCAAATAGTGCATGACAAGCTGTCTTTTAAGACTTCAGGCTTAATCAGTTCAGATCTCAGTCATTTGTTTTCCTTGGAGTATTGCTCCAGGACCTTGCAGACTCAAGAAAACAGAACTGAAGCAGAGAACAAGTCGAGGTTTGGGGGTTTTTCTTCCCTGAAAAAAGCTGCTGGTTTTTTTTTAAAGGTCGATAACAAAGCCATGCTGTAGAAGTCTAGTGTGGTTAATAAGGCTTTGAGCTCCTTTAAGTTGCAATATCCCTCTTGCATTTTTCAGAAGTTTCTCTCTTTAAGGCAGGCCTATGTGCCAGATGATTTCAACTCTGCCTTTTCTCATTAACAGCCTACCCTTAAGTGAGTTTTAATCATAGTAATAATTGCATAGGGCAAAGGAGTCCCCTACAGCTTCTAGATGACAGTGAAAGTTATCTCCCTCGTGTCTAGGTAAACATTCCTTTAGTTTCTGTATTGAGGGCAGGGAGCTGCTAAATCACTGTGGTTGCTGCCTCCCCTTAGAGTCCAGCTGTTGATAAAATGACAGCCTGGTATGCAGGAGAATTCATGCTTGTGCTGGTATGAGAGAATGAGCTGGGAGGGGCACAATAGGGCTGATTCTTCCAGTAGCTGTGCCAGTTTATGTGAGTTTTGATCCTTTGTAGATAGAAATGTGACCTAAATAGTGGCCATATCCAAGTGTAGAACATGAAGAAATACACAGATTGGGAGGCAAACTCGGTAATTCTCTGGGGGCTGTCCCTGCTACATGTTGGAAGAACTGAGCTGCCAAAGAATACTGGAAAAAATACTATTTGGAGGGGAAAGCTTTGGTTGTAGGTCTGAGTATCAGCATTTCTTTTGCATCCTTAGCTTTCATTTAGCTAACAGCTGTATTTTTGCCATATTCATAGGGTTAAGCCAGTGGCTTCTCTGACAGTTATGTAAGTCCATAGGTCAATGGGGAGGGAGTAGCATTTACCTTAATTCTTTCTCAACCAAAGTAACACGCTAAAAAATCAGAGAGCTTTTTTAATGTAAGCTGTACATACTGATATTGAATCAGATTGCCAGTGAAGCATGTGAAATGCATCCTGTGCAGCTAGGGACCTGACACATTCAGATATGCCAAGTAATGTCTTTGCCTTTCCCTCTCAAAATGATACGTGTCCTGAGAACATCTCCAGTTGAGAGAGAACGTGCTGAGGAACGCTAACAAAAGGATCGCAGTCATTTACGAAGAGTAACACAAATGTATAAGGTATGTGTGTATGGTTATTAAAGATTTAAAAATTAAGCTACTAGGTAAGTGTTCAGAAATAATCAGCTATACCCAGAAAACTAAAACAAGCATTTGTAGAGACTATTTACCTTGTGTTCTTGGTCCTTAGTATTTTGGGTTTCATTTGTTTTATTTTTTAAATCTCCTATTTAAATTTATATCTGTTTTTAAATGCTCCAAGACCCCTGCATAAGCCATTTCTACTGTAAAATGTCTCTCCTACCCATGCTTTATGCATCTTCAGGCGTATTTTACTCTTCATCTCCCCCTGCCGGGGCTATTGCATGACTAAATGGGTACTGTAACATGATTTCAGGTATGGACAACGTCTTTGAAAAGACAGTTTAAAAAAATATTTTAATGAATTAAATACAAATCACAATTTAAGCTCTCTGAGGTTTGACTGTAAACACACCCTTGATTTCCAGTCACTGCAGTATGGAGCAAAGCCCTGGAAACCAGGAATGGAACTCTTAGGGGGAACAACAGTATCAGTTCATCTTCATGCTGCCAGTTAGCCACTATGTGCAAAGCAAATGCACTACCCAAATAGCAAAAAACTAAGTGATTCTTTATTTTAAGTTATGTATTTGAGAGGCAAAATGTGAATTTTCAGTTTACTTTTTTGCTGCCAGTGTGTCTTTGCCCAGTTTTGATGCTAATCAGTCCAAGCTGAGAAGTAAGCAGTGATATTAAGATGGGTGTTAAGCTCTGTTAGAAAAGTTGTGTTAAATGGAAAAAGTTCTCAAAAAATGGGTAAAGTCCTTTTCTATTGAGAAACAGCTACAATTACTTAGTTCTGGAGGGGTTAGAAATTATGTTAATTTTCTCCCCACTTCAAATCCATGCCAGAATAGTTAACTGGGAGCATGCTTTGCTCACCTAATTTCCCTTTTGCTGGTATCTCTGCATGGGGCAGTATAGTCACTACATCACTTGGGCTGTGTCACTAGTTTGGAACGTACTCTCCTTCCTGATTCTCGAGTCATTTTTGTTCTTTAACCTTTTCCTGAATATCTGTTATTTTCTTCATATGCCTTGAGTGGCTCTGCTGGGAAGAGGTTTTTTATCATTATTTTTGAATAAAGTAAAAAAACAAAACACAAACAAACAAACAAAAAACCAAAAACACTTGTGCGAAAATAAAACACTTGTTATTTTGAATCTGTGGATAAGATCTGAGTAACTTCCTAAGGCATCATGTATTGTCTTCTGGTTTTATTCTATGAATGTGCAACATAACACACTGTACATTATTTTCAAACATAATTGAGTAAATTGTTTCATTATGTAGAATGGATGAGATTTTAAAATAAAATGTGTAACTCGCTGATGGCCAGTATTTAAATGTCTAACAATATTTTCCATTACTAATAATCTGGCAAAATGTTGTGTCTAATGGTTTATGTCAGCTAAGAAATAGACAGTGGATTAGGGTGTTCCTCTGCTGTTTTGCTTATTTACAATGAATCACAATTGTCTCCTCTTGCTTCATTTCTGTGTTTTGAGAAATCAGCTTAATTCGTTGCTTCCAGCTCAGGTCCTTTCCTAACTGACTCCTCACCCTCTGGTTTTCTCCTGGGATTATATCACAATATCTGCCTCCATGGGCTGCTTTGTGCAGTCCTTTCGCTCAGTCTGGGTGCATTTTCTCTCTTGAGGTTGCAGCCACTGTACAGCTCAAGGCATCCATGTACAATCGTCCTCTAATTAAATCTCTCTGCATGCATAATTTAGACTATGTATCCGCCTTTCTTGGGTCTTTGTTTCAGTTGGGGGTTTCTGTTTTATGAAAGGGATGTGTAATTACCTCCATGAGGAGGGTGACCGTTCTCATGTGCCAGCTTCAGAGAAATTTTTGGCTAGCTGTTCACAGAAGTTTCACTGTGATCATGCCACCAGGTATCCCCAGACTAGTCACTAGAGGTCAACATCATCTTCTAATAGAGCACTAACGACCACATAATTAAAGGACAGTCTCTTGCTTGTAGCAATTAATTTCTCTAAATGCTTTAAATGTTCATGATGGGATGTTACTGATCCTGCCACTGTCCAAGGTTAGGAGGACAGAAGATATAAAACAGGAGTTAGTAGTTTCTCATAGTGTGGGCTTTTTAAAGGTACCAGGAGCAAGAAAAAAAAATAAAATCCGAAGGCCTTTGCCTTTCTGTGCCTGAGGTTGCTTTTGGTGAGTGCCTTGGGGAACAGTGGCAAAGCCAACAGGGTAGAGCARTAAAGAAAACTTTTCTGGAGCCATTGCTGTCTGTCAGAGTTGTGAGTCTTCCAGCTAATGTGTGTCTAGCCAGGGATTTCTGTCAGTAAAACATGCACTTCATCAGCATCATAACTCTTGGCGATCCCTAGGATTTTCCAGATGCAGGAGATGCTTTTTACTGTTTCTAGCTTGGACAAGCATAAAGTCTATCTGAAGTCTCTGACAAACTGTTCCATAACTGGATGGAAGTTAGAAAACTGAAACCAGGGAGGAAGAGCCTAACACTGCATCGTTTCATAAGCAGCTGAAGGAATGAAGCCTGGCCTACAGAACAGTGTCCCTGAAGATTTCCTCATAGTTGGGGTATTCAAAAGTGACCTCCCTCTTACAGATTTTCTGGTGTTTAACTTAATCTTGCAGGCTTTCTTTTGGCTGGAATACCTGCAGGATCTTCTTCCCCTAGGTAGYCAGTTGCCTATTTTCATACAACTTGAAGGAACTGGGTTTATCCGAGACTTCTATTCTTTTGTTAAATTTGTTTGAAATCAACCAGCACATTCAGTATTTATCAGGGGAATGACACAGATGGCATCATTATTTCAATGTTTATTCCTTAATAATTGCCTGTAGGAATATGATGTAAATAGTCTTCATCCTAAGAAATCTGCAGAAACCATATTTGTTACTATGAATGCAGTATCCACTGGGCTAAATCATCCAGTCTACATTTAATGAACTTTGAAAGAGGTGGAGAAAGCAACACTTCTAGGGGGAGAGCATGGATCAGAGTTTCGATTGTGCATCTATATATACACCAAATCTCTTTTCAGCTTATAACTTTATCTGCTAGGTCTAAGAGGAACATTAAAGATGGGGGAGAGGAAGATGGACCTATCCAAAGGCACAGAATAAGGTTGCCTGGGTGATCCTGGGTGTAATTATCAAGGCTTTAGTCAGGATTTTCATTGTTGCTTCTGTTGGAAAGTTGCTCATTTTCTGTTTTTTCGTAAAAACAGTGTTCATGTCAAATTTATAGAACTTGAGACAGTGATATGTGTTTATTTGTTAGACTGGAAGAAAAAGAAACAGAAACAGTACTTTACAAACTCTTTTTTTCTTTTTCTTTTTTTTTTTTCCCTCCCCTGTAGGAGTTGTCTTCTCACTTTCTGTCAGGAGACTTTCCAGGAGAGGCAATGCAGACTGCCCTCMGTTCTGGCTGGGCTGCTGTGCGCTGCTGCCTCCTTTTTAGCTAATGCAGCTTGACTGCTGCTGAGCTATAAGCTAGGCCCATGGACTGTGCCAGGCAGCTCTCCCAGCTCATCTGGACTAGCTCAGGRTCTCTGCACAGTGGTGCCTTGTGTGGGGGACTCATACTGCGATGGGGAGACTAAAGGCCACACCACTGAGATGCTTTGGAGGTAATGGCAAAATATAGGTGCAGGACGAAAAAGTCCCGTTTCTATTTTCTGTGCAGAGCTGGTGTATCACCTTTGGTAGACTGACACTGCTGTGTCTTTTCCCAATATAAGTCTGGAGGAGGGCTATCTATCTGGCAAAGGGCAAAGCTGAAATTCCACGAATAGTGTGAGCTGGCACAAAGTGATGGTACTGCTGAGGGAGATGGCTCTGCTGCCCTCTCCTCCCTCCTTCCCTCCCTGGGTGTGCAAATATTTCTGCAGCTGTGCAGACAATGTCTGCATGGGTACGCTAAACAGGCCTCGGGCAGAGGCCCAGGCACTAGCATGCTCTCTATTCATACCGCAAATCGTGGTATAGCCTATGGCACAGCTCTGGGCCGGTCAGCGCCCTTCCCTGCAATACTCTGGGCAGCACAGGCCAGCGGCTGTTTCCAGCTGGCAGTTTGGATGTAGCCCTGTTGGTGGCAATAAGGGAGTTCAGCTGTATGGACACAGGCTGTTCTTTGCGGTAAGTAGATGTGAAAAGTAACTATAGGATCATGTTACTGTTCTTTAAACCTTGATAAGCTGACTGTGTCTAGTTGCATATCCTTGGACTCATGTAAGCGGGGTTTTCATGTTCCTGCCTCTCTCTCTGCTGGACCAAAAAGTAAATGAGTAACAGAAATATGAGGGCATTTGAAAACCTTTTTCACGAAATGCTATACCTAGTTCTTGTGTTCCATCCAAGCATCTTTGTATATGGTGGAAAGACCACCTGAAACTGGAAGTATGCAAACACTGAACAGTAACCACGACGTCACCTGGGTTTGACACCTGATGTCTTATTAGAAGTTGCAGTCTTTAGTCACCAATAGCCAGTGCCAGGACCTGAGCTGTACTTGATAAAGCTGAGAAGCAAACACTTCCAGGGCTGAAACCATACTAGATTTTGCACCTCTAAGAGTCAATTTATTTAAAAGTAAGATTTCCTCCAGCATGTTGGAGCAGAGGTTCCCTGAAGGAAGAGAGCAGAAGGCTYTACTGGGAGGATTGCTTTCGTTATATCCAAAGGCCAAACTGCTGCACATGCTGCGTGCTACTTTCCTTTGAAAGTGCTCTGCTTAACCACTGCTTCAGTGTAGGTTCTAGTCAGCAGAACTGATTTCTTAATGAACCTGAATGGACAGGTTTCCTATTGCTTTTGAACCCCAAAATGCACTGCGCTTCTTTCCCCTCAGAACTGCAGAGTTCACCTGTTTCTATATAATTATTGCTGTTTACCTAGTCATTCCTTTATTATTGCTAGATGGAAGCATGGACATAGAGCTCTTAACCTCTCCATCAGCACTGCATCCAAGCTAAAAGTGGATTTGATTTCATAAGATAAAATCATGGAGAGATTACATTTTATGCTGAGATAATTTTGTACTGCTTTGTTTCAGGGTTTGCTCTTGACATATAGGCTTCTTCTTAGCCTTAGCAAAGGTCTTCTAAGGGGTCTGTTTTCTTCATTCTTCTTTTCACAAACTAAAATACCCTAGTGGTGCAGAGACTGTCAGCATTACCTTTGTTCCCTCTTTATACTTGTATTTTACACAATAATCTCTGGGAAACAATCCTATTCCTGGAAATTCACCACATTCCATGCGGTTGTGTGGCCTCACTGATGGTGTTCTTCAGCTGCTTCAAGTGATTCAGTGGAACTTCCATTTGTGTTTGGGATTCCTGGAAGGGTTGTCATATACAGTGCTCTAGAAATGCAATACAGCAGATGAGGCCAGGCATAGAAAAATGCACAGTTCAGTCTTTTAAGTTACTGTTAGCCAGTCTAAAGGAGAAGTTGTCTACTGCATAGTCTGAGTCTTAAAGGTCTCAGGTGTGAGTATATAAACTTTAGCCTCTTGCTGAACAAAGAGTCATTGTACCATATACAGTCCAACCAACAGCTAGACCAAAACAGCTTGCATAGATGTTTCATCCCCTTACGTTTGTGCTATAGTAACCAATCTTACCTCTCATCTCAGCTGCATGCAGGCTTGTTTTAGTATGTAAGCATATGTGTATGTATATGCAAAACACACAGCCTTAATTCTAAATAGTGTGATAGTTGTTCATACACATAGAAACTTCTGGCAATGCAGCCTGGACTGCTTGGACAACTCTGCAAATCACATCCACCAGAAACACCTGCAGCTGTGAGAAGGGAAGAACGAAGCCCTCGGACTATGATCTTTCAACAGTGTGAATGGCTCACAGCCAGAGCTTGGAGCATACAAAAGTACTTCTAGAAGTAAAACAAAGAGACTTTTAAATGTGGAGTCACTGACCTAGCTGAATTTGGTTTAGTCCCAGTGGAGAGCCAACCATTGACAACCTAGGAAAGGGAAAAGTAAAAATGAAAGTCAGGTGCATGCTGTGTGTATGATGCCTGAATGGTTGGACTGACAATTAGTGTAGGCCACAGATTGCTGTTATTTATGTCCTCTCACCACAAAAGACTGTTCCGAACAGTCTTCCCGAACACTGCTCACTCTTCTGTGAGGTTATCTGCCTCAGAGGCTGTGCCCACCATGGCCTTTGTACCAAAGGAGTCCTGGAGCAGTGAATTACATTGTCTTTTGAGTTGTTCCCCTACTGAAGTAGTGTGAACTAGCCAGAGTTGAAACTGTAAACTATCCCTAAGGTTTTTTTGGTGGCTTTTTTTCCCCAGTAGTTGGATTCAAATGAATTCCTAGTGAAGTGCAAGGCTCAAATATATGATTGAAAAACAACAGAGGAAAAAAAACCCTTTTAACTGCATGCGTTGAAATGGGGGCAAGTCTGAACACAGCAGGCATAACTGCAGTGGGGTCAGATGCATTCCACATAAGCGACTGTCGGCTGATGAATAAGCACGGAGCACAATGCAGGATGTATGCCGACTTCCGCTGTCGGAAGTAGTGTTGGCCTAGACCTGTGTCATATATAAGCAGCAAAACATGTATCCAGTCATCCTCTGCGTGGGCTTAGTCTAATGACGCAGAAAAATGTTGGGAGCTGTCTTCTGCCATTACACTAGTGATTTAAAGAATCACACGGGTACCAAACTACAACGATGATGTAGAGATTTTTCATTCTACCGTACCTCCCCTGATGGCAGCAGTACGGCCTACGAACTGCGCTTCCACGCTGGGCATGAAACCACCAGAACATACTTTTACTGTCTAATAGCTCAGTGATGCTTAGCACTGTAAATCCAAAAATATGATTACTTTTATCTGACCGGACTCTTCTGCATTAGGAATCCCACAACTTTTAAAGCTACTGAGCTCATACAGAAGCCACCAAACAACACTTCACATTTTGCTCCTTATCAGCTATGTCTGTATTGGATAATCCCCTTTGCAGGTAAATTATTGACTAGCTCATCCCCAATCCCCTGAGACTTCCTCTGTCCTGCCAGGCACTGTATTTCAGAGAATCATTTAGACGTGTGGTTTTTTTCAGTGCTGATCTGTTCCAGCAATTAACACAAAACATTGTTTAAGTTTAGGCAGCCAAGACTGCTGCTGTATTTTAGTGCTTTCTAATTTTGAGAATCTATTCTAATCCTGACCCTTTCCCAGCTAACAAGCATACCATATGTCTGATTACTGAGGTTCCCATGCTAAATAGGAAATTAAAAATTCCAGATGATTAACAAATATTTCTTTTTGTTTATTTTGAGATGACCATTTTTAAAATACCGTAAAAAATTTAGGGACCTGTTTCTCAAGCATTTACTTTATCATTTAGATGTGTAAAAGGATATTTTCATTAAGCATGTGCTGTTTGTGTTTTTAAATTATGATTTATTGACATAGGTTCACTAGCAGTAAAAGACCTGCAAATAACTATTTAAAGACAGTGGACAAAAAGGTGGGTAATTCAATGGTGGAATTTCATGGAGGGGGGAGGGAACTAGGGAAAAACATTCCAAGCTGAGATCTAGTGACAGTGGAAGACTTGAATCCTCCCTGAAACATCCAAGCCCAAAGCGTGATGCAAAGTGGACCACCACCGACAGTCTGTTGTCTCTTCGCAGGCTGCCAGCCAGGGTGAGCATGCCATGTAACCAGTGACTCAGTCCCATACGGCATCGGAGCCAGGATACCGGTCAGGATAGGTCACTGCTCTGGCAAGTAGAGACTTCCCTCAAAGTAGAGCTGCTTTGTATTGATTTATAGATTCTGTGCATAAATTCGGTTATGAGCAGACTGGCTCTGTGAGTATCACAGTCTGGCTTGTGTGAGGGGCAGAAGGCTATTGASAAAACCAAGTATGAGAGAAAACCAAACACTTGAATTAAGCCATCTCTCTGTGAGTGCTCGAATGAGAGTAAGAGATGGTGCCCATGTAGAAAAAAGCCTGTATGCACGTCAGACCAGCTACAGCATTTCAGCAGAGAACATCACAGGGGGCAGAGAGTGGGGGAAGGCTGGGAGGCAGGACTGGGGCAGCCTCAGGTACCACCTGAGGACAGCAAGCCTGGTGATTGACTCTTGACCTAAAATCCTCCCCCAGAAGTGTTTGTCCTTGCTACCGCTTGTTTATTCAATCACACCCATAAAGGTGCATTGGTAGTAATAAAAGCCTCCGTTATTTTGAAAGTAGCATTTAGTAATTAGAAAGTGCTTGTTCTGAGCTCTGGCTGCTGGGCTCCATCCCTCCTGCCTCACGTGAGCTACCCCCACTCATTGCATCACATCTAAAATTAGATAAGATGCGGTATCCCGTGAAGCCCACGGCTCAGTGGCTCAGAGCTGCAATAGCCGTACCAAGCATAGCTGTGTAGCTCCCCGGTTAGGAAGATGTTTTCAGATGGACCACTGAAGAAAACCTAATGATGATCAGAAGTGTAACAGAGGTAAAGCATCGTTCAAATCCAGGAGCTCCGATTCAGCCAAAGGTCAGAAAATGGGAGTTAGTCCTATTTCTTTTGGCATGTCTTTAGTGCTCTGTTTTCTCAACAATACAAGGTAGATGGGGACAGCTGTCAATAGCTTCTCTGCAGAGAACTAGTTGGGCCAAATTCTTCCCTGATGTAACTGCGCTGTGTTCATTGTAATCATACCAGYGGCTCCTCTTTACTTAGGAACAACAAAAGAGCTCATGAGATTAAACATCCTTTCAGTGTTTTCCTTCTGATTAAAGCAGGTTTTAGTACATAGAAAATGCTGCAGGCTTAAGAAATGATAGTGTATTCTTCACCTTGCTCTGAAGCTTTGCTTCTCCTGTCCAGACTCAGCCCATAGCATCCATGCAATTTATTTTAAAAGTCTGTACTTCTAGTGCGCTGCTATTATTTAAACATCTGGTGCACTTAAAATTAATATTTCAAAAACACTAATCTGGAGGGAGAAGGGTTAAAATGTAAAACTAGAGAAAAGCAAACTAGGGGAAAAGATAAATTTTGACAGAAACTTCAAGCAGCTAAGAAGCACTAGGGCTCTTAAATCATGCATTTTGGATTTGAGCTGAATCAAATCACAGAAGCAGTTTTTCAGTACTTCGTCTGAAAGCAATTTAGCTTTTCTGTGTTAGCAGATTATGCTGTTTTCAACAGTTGTTGGAGAGATGACTGATGAAAAGCGTTTTCATTGTGGATATGTTTCCAAGTATAGACAAAGCTCTTGCACTCAAACCCCTGTTTTCTGGCCCTGATCTCTCCTGAAGCTGAGAGGGGATGTGGTCTGTCATGCTCTGCACAGCTCCATACCGTCAGCCCCAGCTTCAGGGCTGCTCTTGGGACCCCAGACTTTTGGGTATGGGATGGCTTTGATTTTTTTCAGGGTGCATCCTCAAATTAGCAAGGGATTGGAGAGGAAAAAAAAAAAAAAAAACAAAAAACAAAAAACAAAACCCTGAGCAGGAATCAGTAGAAGGTGGGGGCTGTATCCTGGCAGATGCTCTGTTGGTGCTGAGCAAGGGCTTCAGGATTGGGCATCCTGAACCTGGATCACACTCAGGAATCAGCCCATGGGTACATGAACGGGGGATAACTGTCACATAAGCACTGACGGTGCAATCTGTCCCTGTGTCCAACTGGGTTTGGAGGCTGGTCTGTGACAGTTTTAACTCAGGTGCAAACCAGCACTGCTCTTGATTCTGTTGTAGTGTAAGTACTGCAGGGTAGCACTCAGTAGCAGCAACACCACCTCTGGAGTTTGTAAATTATGAATGACAGAATAGGACAATGGACAGTAAAGGCAAATGCACGGAGTTTGCAGTGATGGCATTTCTTATGTGACCTGTCCCACGTTCCTCTGGAGTCAATGAAAAACAAAGAGGCAACTTCAAATCAAAGGATGTCAAAAACTTGCAGTCATACAGATGGTTGAGTCCTGTTTCTGTTGCCTATCCTTTTGGTAGAAACAATACTTTTAGTAAAATAAATACCCCAAAATTACTTCTGACTTCACCTGCCTAGATGGTCTTAAAGAAAATAATGCAGGAATTCACAAATAAATTACAGTTTTCTGCAAGCAGCAAAATCTTCCCAGTGGAGCAAAGGTATCCGGAGCCCCACTTGTGTGTTTAATATCAAACATGAATTTTTGGGCCTTCTTCCACCAGAAGCTCACATACCAGAACTGCACTGAGCCTCCAAACCCATCAGCTATAATTATCCATGGACCATGTTTTCTGTTGCAGTATCAGTGACCTTGCCTGTAATTATTCTTCACAGGGGAAGCTTAGCTCAGTCCTCCAAGTACTGCAGCAACTCTGAACAAAAATAACCCAAAAGTCCACAACAGGAAACGTTAACAATGGCAGGATTACTGGCCACCATGTCACCGTAAAATAAACGAGCAACTAAGAGGGAGTTCAGGGAAAAGCAGYACCATGATTAGGTAACGGGAGGGACTGACTTATGAGAAAAGATTAAATGAGCTAAGCGATGACGAAAGGGTGAACAGAACAACTGCCTGCAAATGTTTGAAAGAAGAAATCATCCAGGACAGGGAGGGATTCTCTAAGCTGCTGCCAGGAGTTAAGAGTAATGGAAAGAAACCAATGAAAAGAAAATTAACGCAGCAGTCACCATAACCATTTCTGTAGGTCAAAAAAGAAACCTAGTGCTTTTGTCCATATGGAAACTTTGCTCATTTGTCCTGTTTTACTCCTCAGCCATATCCCTCAAAGCACRGGGCTAACGCTTAAAATTACGTATTGGTGCAATATTGCTGAAAACTTTTAGGCTGGCAGCTCTGAAGGACTGTGGGGGACTGTGAAGGACTATGCCAACAACCTCTTCCCGCTCCTGCCGGATTCAGACCCCCATTTCTTGAGGTGCCTCAGAAAACCTCGAGGCTTCAGCTGAGGAAAGCAGCTTTGCATGGTGAAGCACTTAAGCAAACACTTCAGTCAAACGAYGAGCTGAACTCCCACAGCTATAAATCACATCAGTGATTCCCAGATGAGGAACCCGAGTCTGCCCTCGGCAGTCCCTGAAGCAGATGGGTCAGAAAGTACACAAAGTCAGAATTACCCACAGCTACCCATGGCAGACCTTCGGTCCACATCCCAATCCAGTTAATATTTTTACAGCAAAACAGCTGTGATGCCTCATGTTGTATTTGTTTCTATTAACTCCCCCCCAGTGGGCTTATATGTTTGTATTTCTTTGTTTACATATTTGTATGTCCCTAAGGGGATACACACGCTATCCCTAAGGTTAGGGGCAAGTCATTAGAGGGCAAGTACCTCCCTCTGATGCAGAATTTGTCCCGTCTCTTCGTTCCGCCAGAGATGTAAATCTTTCCTGGAAATGTTGGACAACAGTCCCTTCAAATATGTGGTTTCTTTCAGCAGCAGTTTTCAGTCTGCGCTTTTTGAATTGCTGGGCCAGAAGTTTGTGTTTCCAATTGTCACTCTTTGAGACGCTTTCTATTGTTAATGCAATCCCAGGCGCTTTACAGCCTGGTCTCTTTATAGYCTTTCCACGGCCCTGTGCGTTGAGGTCGAGGTTTTTCCATAACAATTTCTGCTGTCATCCTCCAGACACGGACCGAAGCCGCCCGCCAGCGCGGGGACGGCCACTCGCGGCTCCCCTCCACCCGCAATTGCTTCCAACGGCACTTGGTGGAGGAGAAAAAAACACCCCCAAGCCCGGCCCGTCTGTGCCGCATTTGTTCAGCCAGCCCCCGCCGCGCAGCTCCGGCCGGGCGTGCCGCGGGCCCTCCCGGCGGCCTCGGCCGTCGGTTACCGTTAGCGGCCCCCTCCCGCCCAGCCTGCGGGGGAGAGGGGGCGGGCGGAGCGCGGCCATC
>JASVER010000010.1:10408298-10516463 GCA_030449065.1 Oceanodroma leucorhoa
GTCTGGGATCGCCGCCGTCTCCTCCCCCGCGGAGGGGCGCCGGGAAGCGGCCGTGGTCGCCCCCCCGCCCCATCCCACCCCATCCCATCCCCTGCCGGGCGGGGCCCCCCCGCTGCCGGGCCGCGGCGCTCGGGCAGCCCCGGGGGTGCCCCGCGGGGCGGCGGCCCGGAGCCAAGCGGGGCTTCCCGGGAGCGGGGGCGGCGGGGGGGAGGCGAAACAGTCGCCGTGGAGACGGGCGGCTCGAGGGAAGCCGTTGACGGTATAGTGCCCCCCCAAAAACACCCCAAACCATCCCGCGTTACGGGGAGGATGGGAGCAGGACGGGGAGGCGGCGGTTCAGCCGCGCTGCCACCGCGCCCGGCGGCGGGCAGAGGGGATGCGGGCAGCGCGGTCCCTCCGCGGGGGCTGCGCAGCGTCTCCCTGCCCCAGAGGGTCCTGGCGGGTCCCCGCCGCCGGCTCGGGAGGGGAGCGCAGCCCCGGCGGCACTGCGAGGCTCCGGCGTTCGTGGCTCTGTTTTCGAAGAGGTTTAAAAAAAAAAACACGATCCCGATTTTAAATCGGTTTAAAAACAGCTCTGCCTTGTCGCAGTGTGATGGGCGTTTTGTTCATTATTCACGAAATGCAGTTTGTCCAGTTCACTGGAAAGAGTTGACCAAGCAAAATGAGAGGCTTATGAAAGACTGCCGAATGTATCCTACTAGAATTTCGTTAGGATGAAAATGTTTAAAAGTGAGGAATTTTATTGCACAGATAAGTATGTGAGTTATGGCTTGCCTTTTGTAATTTTTTTTTTTACTTTTGGAATAAGTACTTTCCATGAGGAAAGACTCAGTATTATGAGCAGCAGTGTTTGAAGACACATGTGCATGTTTGCTCCCATAGAGCGCTGTAGGCTTGAATGATGCTGTAAAAAACTAGGACGGGCAGAAAGGTGCTTTGCAAGATAGTGGAGAAAAAGATGGCAACGTTGCAAATAAATAATTAAAAAAGAAAATCTCCCTTCACAATTCAACATTTCCCCTTTCCTGGTATATTAGACCTGCTTTTACTTTTCTTTTTGGCATGATGGAAGCAGTCAGGAGGGGAGTGCTCACTCTTCTCCCAAGAATGCCTGTTTGCCCCTGTGGTGCAGGTCAGCACCGAGAGCCGCGCTGAGCACAGTTCCGAGTTGATCCCTAATTTTAACCGGCCCTTGGATTCCTGCTGTCTCGCAAGTGCCTGTGCCCAGGGGCTGCCAGCGAGGCGCAGCAGCCTGGTGCTGAGCACCTGTGGTTTCTGAATCATTTCCTTTTCCAGTTGCATTCTGAGTTTGCTAAATGTGTGGCAGCCGTGATGCTGTTTTCTTCCAGTCTGAATACTAACGGGCCTTGCTGGAGGTTTTACCGTAATACAACTTTCTGTGGGCTTTTTGTTGTTATTTACTCTTGTAAGCAGTTTTAGAAAGAAACTTTCTGATGGGAAGCCTAAAAATCTGGTTACTTTGTATGCCCAGTATTGGAAAAGGCCAGTGCTGGTTGTCAGTAAAGAACAAAATCAGAGACTGCTGAATTCTTTACACAAGTTCCTTGCCTCAGTGCTTGGTGCTATCTTGCCATCAGTTCCTGTACTGGTTCAAGTTGATTTCCTGAGGCAGCCGCATCCCACCTCAGTATCTGGTTTTTGAGGCCCACAATAAGGGGCTCTGACTGGGAGGAGGGGCGGCATCCGGGCTGGGCAGTAGAGAGGGTTAAACAATATTCAGGTGGCCTTAGCGCCAGAGTGACGACACAGTAAGACCCAAAATAATGAACTGGGTCAGAGAGTGCTGGGAGGAGCAGTTCCCCTGATTGTCCATTGACCTCAGTTGCAACTGGTTGAAGTGGCCCCTGTTCACCACCAGAAAGGCACTTCCCAGCCCAAGCCTTTCTGAATGCTGTGGGAAGTAAAAAAAATTTTGATTACTGTCCAAACAACTCACAATAACAGGAGCTAGAATTTAATTTTACAGGATTTTTTCCTCTTTGAGAAAATTTAGTGAAAAGATGTTGTCCTCATTGTCACAGAGTTGTGAAGGGCAGGGGAGGGGCTATATATTAAACAAAACCTTTAAAATGAAATAATTTACCTCAGGAAAAAAAAAAAAACAAWCCCCAAAATACTTCCCTTAAAAGCTTACTTAGTAAAGCAAAGAAGCCATTCTCCTTCCAAAATAATTTGTCAGAAGAATGTTTAACAAGTGTTGGATTTCACATGCTTAGCATAATGGAAACTTTATTCTCTTCTTCATCCTTTAGCTGTTTGCCCAGGGATTTTGTGCGACAAAACTCTGATGCGAATTCAAGCTATAGTGCGATGACTTTTGCTGGGGTTTGTGTTTCTAAGATCTCTTTCCCACTAGGAAGATACTAGGTTTGAKTCACCTCCTTGGGCATGTGTGGTATGCCATGGTATGCCATTTGCTCCTTTGCTTTCATTCATAATCCAGGGCAGGCATCGCTGTCTTCCCATCCCCACGCAGGCAAAGTGTCTTAGAGCTGTCTTTAAACCTGACAGACCCTGGATCAGCTTTCCTGCGCTGTATTCATTTTACATTTTAGTGCCTGACACAAGCAGCTAATCAGACACAGCATAAACTTTACAACTAACATCCAGAGAGTCGTAGGCTTGGACCAGGATGATTTTTTCGGCACTTTTTTCCAGTGTGGAGGTTTATGTCCACTCTGTTTCCATATACCATTGATCTACCATCTAGTGTTTGATCAGGTCAGATTTTTAAAAGGTAGGGTAGTGCCATGTATGTGCTTTGTACATTTTCCATTTTTTTTGAAGAATCCTGCATTAAGATACAGTGCATGTTTTTTCTTAGTTTTAAAGTAAAACAAAGGGCTCCCCTGAAGCGCGGAATGGCACCATTCGCCGTGGAAAGTTGCTATCGCTGCTGTTACAAAGTTCCACTGAATTTGTATAAGCATATGTGAAAACATTTGATCTTGTAGAGTAACATGACAAGTCCATTTCTCTCTCTCTATCAGAGTAAACTTTAACTTTTCCACTGACTTTCGGGTGAGCAGTATCCAGTCTTTTATACCAACTTCAAATCCTGGGCTAAACTATGATCTGCTGAAAATGGASACGCTAGCTCACGTCTCCCTTCAGTGGCAATAGCACATAGTGACTTTGTATTGATGGGAATCCGAAATTCAACAAGCCAGCAATAAGACTGCTGAAGTGCTGAGAACATTTCCAATTTTATTTACTCATCACTGAAAGCAAGGTGGGAGCTTGGATTAATTGCTTGCTCTGGAGCATGTGGTGAAGCAGAGCACAGGTCAAGCCCTGCCCTGAGCGTGCAGTGGTGTAAGATCCTGATATACGTGCGATTTACAGCAGAATGCAACAGCTCAGAAGTGCAGGTTGCTGTCAGAAAGCGGGTTTGGTGTTCTGGGCGAGCACCGTTAAAGATCTCRTTTTCCAGTTGATGTGAATGCTTTATGGGCTGTCTCAGGGGTAGATAGTTTTCATGCAAGCTTATAGAGCAAGATGGGTGTTCACAGACAATATTGTTGGAAAAGCCCTTTGTTAAGTGTAATGTGATTAAAAAGAGTATTTACTCTTTGTCATCATTTACCCATGACAACATAGTTTCAAAGACCTGCACACCTGCTATAGTGTGGTCAGAACCYCCCCCCCCCAGCAGCTCCTTTGATCTCACAAAGTTTAGGCTTGATGGAAACAGCCTTTCTTTCTGTTTTATGATGCAGCAACAGACTTTTTGGTGGAACAAGTTTAGAGCTAATCCCTCTTTGGTGGGCCATGGCTGGACACTGTGCTGAAAAAGTCCAGCAGAGAATTTAGGCAGATAATTCTGGTTTTCCACATCTCTGAAGTTTATGATCTTTAAAAGTCATCTTATATGAATAGCAATTCTGATTCTGTAGCTGTTCGTGTTTATCTTTGTGTATGTGTAGATGTGCTTTAATTTATCTATGTTAGTCTTTCATATTCTTTCAAGAGTATGMATGAGACTGAGCTTTATTTTTATTATTGGGGACTTTTGTCACAGAGGATGGTTTTTGGGGAAGAAAATTCATTAGCTGTGTTTCAGGCTAGGAATACCTGTATGTTTATCCAGGCCTTTTGGGATCCATGTTTTATGAGACTATCACAAAGTTTAGAAAGCTCTCTTGTGTAGCATGCAAGCAGGAGCAGAAAAGATCCTTTATATGAAAAAGTCTCACAAATCGTGAAAACAGGCATTTCTTTAATGTTTTTGGCTCAATCACTGCATAAAAAGTTTTCAACTAACTTTTCAGATGGTTGAGCTGCTTAAGACTCAGAATGGACCCTTTGTGCTTCCTGTTCCAATTAGGAATTAATTTTTAATTATATCAGCTGAACACGTTTTATTATGAGCACTTGTATTAGCCTGAGGCCCTTGACTATTCCTTTGACAATGARTGGCACTGGTTTGTGTAATATTGTCTGTCCTATGACATCTTACGGCATTGTTTCTGTCTTTATTATCTGAGTATGTTAAATAAGTGCTTGTGGAAAACCTGGTGTAATTTTCATTAAAACTTGATGTGAGTTTACTTTTCTCAATCATTTAGACATATTTCAGGAGCACTAAAATACCACTTACTGGATAGTTTCTTGCTCAGTGCTTTGGTTTGCTGTTAAAGGTTTTCACTTGCATTAAGAACATTTTGCAGCTCTGGAAAGAGGGCCGGCAACTTGAGTGATAGCCCTGATAAACTAAGAATGTTACTCCCAGAGCTGAAAAATGGTAAGTATTGCCTTTGAAGTAGTCTTTGACATGGAAATGTGTAGAGTGTACTTTTCTTTAGATTTGGACAAGTAGCTCAGCAAAGCCAAATCTTCACACAGGCCTATGTGCTTGGTACAGAAAGAACTCCTGTTGATTTCACTGAGACTTTATCTGTCAGAATCTGACCCCAAACATTTTTTTGTCTTCAGTCCAGCCAAGTCGAAGTCGAAGAGCTGCTGACAATAGGAAGTCTTTTTGGTGTGTAATACATGAGAAAGTACTATGACTCAATTGAAACAAACAAGGTTATTGTCTGAGATCCGTCACCAAAGCAGCACTTACTGTTTGTGTAGGTGGAAATTGCAGCGTATATTTTGAAATGCAGTTTATTAAAGTTACTTCCTCTTTACGTCCTTTATGTCTCCTCTTTACATCCCTTATGTCTCCTCCAAGTTCTGGATTCAGGCCTTTGAGCTTCCACTGCCGCAGCAGATGGTACCAACAGCAGAGTAGGGGGATTCACTGCCACCTCTGAATCCACCACGCTCCCTCCTGGGTGTTAGGCAGAGGGACAGCCAAAACCTAACCGTACTCCGGATGCTTGCGGTGTGGGCCTCAGTAACTCAGAGGGAAAAGAATGGAAAAGGTCTAGGTGTTCAGCAAGTTTCTGGAAGTTATACCCATTTCAGTTTTCTAAATCCCTGGTGATTCGTTGGAGTCTTGCCCACGGTTGCGGACCTGCAGAGCCGAGGCACTGGGGAAGCTCGGTTGTGGCAGTTGGCATAGTGGAGGGCAGTTTTCCAGCAGTTGGGCTGTGACTGTGCTGGAGTTCAGGTGGCAGAGCCTAGCCTTCTCCAGTCAGTGCACGTGGAAATGAAACCCTGTTTCTACACTGAAGGGCTGTTGCGCAGGGGACAGCCCGGTCGTGGCCAGCCTGCTTTCATCCGCATCGGTGCAGGTGTAGCCCCTGTGAAAACTGCACGGGTTGCACACGTTCTGTAGGACCACCAAATTGTGGATGCTGGAATAATGTCTTCTGTGAGCTGATTGTATTTTGTCTGCTCCCCAGATTGCAAACTAATACCAACTGTGATGCGTAACTTCGGTAATGTGTAGCATGAAATCAGATTAACTCCAGTGGCTTTCCAGGGAAGTTTTGACATGCTATCGATTTAGACTCAACCATTGCAGAGCACTGGAAAAAGCAGTATGTTATGATTTTGTAGTACTATTCATTCATATTTCCCACCAAAAGTAGTAAAGAAAGTAGATACCTTTCTGTCTTGCAGCTGGAGAAGTGGTGGCATGGTGGGTCGATGTGGCGTGCCCAAAGCAGGAGCACAGGGCGGCCGGCTCTCAGTGGGGACTCCTGACTCATGCTCTGTTGTTCCTCCAGGCCACATTTCCTCACCAGCCTCAGCCCCAAGAAGATGAATCTGTTTGAAAATCCAGTAAACACATGGACTTTTAAAAATAACTGTTTGGATGCAAATGGTTTGTTTTTAATGGCTTTCCAGTTCCTTAACGTGGGGTTTTTGTTTGAGCAACAGCATTATTTGTTTGTATTTCTTACTTCAGAACGATGGTATTTCTTCCTATGAAAATCTCCCTTATAGTCAACAGAACAAAAAGTAACCTGTCGTGTTTGAAAAAGTGGCAACATGTGATACCTTTTTGTACTCCCAAATAGCCAGCATTCAAAGTAGTTTTTCCAACCAAAAATTTTTGACAGTTTTTAAAAATTTATTTATTTATTATTAAATTTTACATTATAGGAAACACCAATGGATGTGAAGCCTAGCAGGGAAGCTGGTCTCCTGAAATGCCTCAAATACAGGGAGAAGTTAGTAGCAGAGGTATTATCGTATGTTGCACAGGAACTGACCAAGCACCTACACTTACCAAAATGCTGGACATTTTGGTCAGTGCAAACATATAGCAAGATAATTACCAAAACTGAATGTCAGAGTAGTTCAGACATTATTTCACTGTGCATACAATGTGTGTGAGAATACACAGATAAGGATGGAACATCAACCTCTTGGGAATTAGGAGTTGCTAATTCCAGCCCTTATCGTTTTATTTCCCCCTTAGTCTAATCTCAGTTTTCCAGACTTGGTGCCTTGTCCCTGGGTCCACTTTTAGTCCTCTCCTGGTTAGGTGGTGAAGTTTGTTATCTGTGGTGCCAGCAGAGGCAGTGCCAGGAGCTGTGAGGGGCTCCTGGACACGTTCTGAAGATAAAGTGTTCAGCTGCTGAGATCAAAGGACAGATGCAAAACCACAGTTTCCAAGGGTTTATAAATTAGCCAGCTGTGGGCAGCTGTTCACACTGCAGTAAAAACTGCATCCCCGATACACAGGCCAAATTTTGGGGGTGGGGGTCTGGAAAGTTTTAAATAAAAGGCTGCAAGTTTTGTAGTGTGTTGTTCCCCTAAGCTTGTTTCTAGAAATGGCTTGAACAATTGCTGGCTAGATCTTAATTTAAATTTTGTTTTAAATTAGACAGGTTTTTCCTCACAGTCATTTTGGGGACCCAGTCCCACCCAAAAACACAAATTTGGCAAAGTTATAATCAACAGAAAATATGACCGATGATGGTAGTACCAAGCCATTTTCGTGCCAGGCTGTGCTTATCAGCCCTGGCTAGAGGAGACTGTGTCCCTAAGCCTTGGGGCTCTGCATAGACCAGTGATTTTGTTTAAATTGGGTATTTAAGAATACATCACCACGAACCTGTCTGCAAAACTCCCTTATCCCTGCTTATTTAACTGTCCCAGTGTGCGGTTCTCCATCAGGTGAAAGAAGAATGTAAAATTCTGCTTTTCAGTGCAGCCTCAGGCCCTGTGCTGAGGAGCACTTTAGCTTAACTTCAGCTCCTGGGCCAAGACGGCCGAGGCCAGCCAGCATGGAATCACCTGAAAAGCGACTTCATGGTATTTATGCAGAGTAAGAAATATTTACAACCGAGGACAGCGGGCTGTGGTGTTTAGGGTGTGCAGTGCCATGTCCTATGTAAAGCAAAACCCACTGGGGTGCAGCTCCTGCACACGCGGCCCGGAGCACTCAGCTCCGCTGAGTCCCTGCTACCAGGTCACAAGCTCGTTGTGTGTTAAATATGTGCTGTGCTCTGTTCCTTTAATGAAGATGAATATGCAATAAATCATGTATGGGAAACAACCCAGAGACCTACTTGCAGCACTATTCCCAAAAGGCATTTCATAATTTATCCTAACACATGCAGTATGTTTAAACCCGCCAGGAGGGCAGGTTTTGCCTAGCCCAGCACTTTCTCCTTTCAGTAGATCTCTGATGTGAAGGACCAAGCAGTCCCAGTCTGAATTGTCTCTTGAGGACATCTCAGACCTTGACCCTTCCCGGCATACTCAGCCGGGCTGTGATTGTGGCCCTGCGGCCACCAGCCCAAGGGCCCTCATGCCAAGGGGAAAGCTCCTTCCCTATGGAGGGGTCAGGGCCATGTCCATAGCATCTGGGACATGCTTGGACTCTGCCGCTCTCAGGAGGTGGTGGTGCTGATCCTATGTCTGAGGAGGGCTGATGCGATATCAGGGAAATGTGGTTAAACATCAGCTGGCTAATCATTTAAACATCTCTTCTAGTCAGTTTAAGAAATCTCACCAACTTCTTACACTTCCCAGTTGTAAACATAGCTACTTCTGCAATGTTGTCTCTCTCCTCCTGCTACGTTCCTCCTCCATTTTCCCTCTGGTGTGTTATTCATACCCTGCCCCTACCGAACCAATAAATTCTGGATGTTAATTGCCTGCCCAGCACCCAGGGGCCCCGATTCTGGTGTGCAGCTGCGGTCGTTCCCCTAAAACAAGCAGTGGATGACAGTGATTGCTTCAACGCATGGCAACATGATTGAGTAACCGCTACTGGAAGAATAAAATAGCAGAGGGCTTGACTTCTGGTGAATAACACCTGTAGCTTGGCAAACAAAGCTCTGGCAAGTCCTGGTCTCCCGCCTACAGCACACGAAGCAGCAGTGATGCTGCTTCTCTGTCGCATGCGGGTCAGCAAGGTGCAGGGACGGGCCTTTGGGCTTTGCTGGGCAAGGAGGCCGTAGCTGGGGCACAGGCTGGCGGGTGTCAACGGGTAAGATCGAGCGTTGCCTGTGGAACGGCGCAGACCAGTCGGCAGCTTTCCTGACAGCGTGGCACAGGCGGCCCGGCGGACATCTTGCCATGGCGGGGAGCAGTGGTGGGAGCTGCTGGGAGTCTGTCTCGGTGAGGAACGTGCGCTAGCGGACCTGCCACAGGTGAGATAAAGGCAGGGCCTCCCAGTCATTTCTTTCCGTTTCACTCAATGTGCTTTTTTTAATCGCAGCGTCTCTACAAACTGTGCCTTGAAAGCTGAGGTGGGGCAGAGTGGGAGCGGCGCGGCGGTTTTCACCATTAACAGAGCGCTCTCCATCAGCGTACCCTCTAATTCTGCTGAGGGCTGCTGTCGGTTCACACAGTTACGCTCCATAAAATGAATGAAGTTACTCTGTGAGAATCTGCTTAAAAATAGCAACTGTCACCTAGCAATAGCTGGAGCATGGGGCCTGGAAGCTGCTAGAAGCCAAAAGCGGTTTTGTTCGGGGTTGTACCAGAGCAGCACTTCTCTGAGTATTAATATTTTTTTTTTCTTTGTAAAGCGTCTCTCAAGGTGCAAGGTGAATACAGCTTGATGAGGGGCTGTATCACACACATTTCAGACAGATCAAGTGTCTTGGGGACATAAACTTTTATGTCCCCAAGCGTTTGCCCGTCTGGCACGGTTGGCCCTGCCTCTGACTGGGGTCCCTCGGGCGCTGCTGCAAGGCAGGTGGCAGAAGGTCCGTGGCCACGAAGCCGCGGGGAGCAGCTCACAGCGCCTACTTGCGAAGCATTAAGCCGGGGCTTGTCCCCGGGGCTTTGCTGGCCGTGCTGTGACAGCCAGCACTGCCGAAGAGCCCCGGCAGCGAGCAGCGCCTGCCTGGGCACGCTGTGCCGTGGCTGGGGAGGGCTGGTCCGTTGGGTCGCTGTCGCTGGTGGAGGTAGGGTGGCTACAGCTGGAAGCTGCTCGTCAGCATCTCTGTGCCGGTTCGCACAGAGGCCCTGCTGGCGTCGCGCTGGTGGCAGAGGTTGGGCCGCTGCCCGGCAGCCCCGGCTGTGCCGCACTGGGCACCAGTGCTGCAAAGGCAGTCCCTGCCCAGAAACCCCCCGGGCTGCCTGCCCGAGCGTCCCCGAGCCGCCAGTGGGCAGGAAGTTAATTGATTAATTTCCTTTATATTCTGCAGTGCACGTCCCACAGATTGCCCAATTTGTAAAACATACTCGTTTTTCTCTTTAGCCGCACTGGCAAGAACCGTCATTACTTCCGAACCGTCCCCACCGCTTTCCTTTATTCCCTTTGATGAAGGCCAATTGCTGAGAAGCTGGTTTGCTCCATGGTGCAGCCATTTCACAATCATCCTTTGATTCAAATCTCTTGATTTATTAAGTCTAATTTGTTTCCAATACTTTTCTCTCTAACTTGGATCTATTTATTCTCCTTAGCTTTTTTAGGTCACATTAAGTCGTTGTGTCTTGCTCCTAATCGCCTATGCGTTAGCTGACTCCTGTAGTTAGTTCTTCTGCTGGAGTAAATATCACACCTTCCTTGTACCTGGATTCTAGTATTTCATCTTATTATTACGTATTCATTTTCGCTTATCAAGTTTTCTGTATTTCCTAGAAATTTTAAAATAATAATAAAAAACCCTACTAATTTCTCTCCCCTCAGTTTTGGGTTTTTTGGGGGTTTTTTGTTTGTTTGACTTTGTTTTTTATTTAATCTGGCAAACCCTCAGCTCTTTTCTGCAGCACTGCTTAACAGCCAGTACAACTTTCTTTAATCCAAGTTCCTTTTTTATTTCCTTCTGGTAGCTGAATACCAGACGATTTATCTCCTGTACGGTTTTCTTTTCTCTAGAGACTGAGGATTATTAGAAATGCAAGAGAGAAAAAAGAGAATGAGTTCTGATTTTAATTGAAAAAATTATCCAATATTTAGAATTCAATATTTYCTAAAGTAGGTTAGGATAGTATTTAACATAAGTCAGACTCCACATTTCAGCCACGATGTATTGTGCCATTAAATAGCATTTTGAATGTGAGTGAACTGAAATTAGTAATGCTGTCTTAGTTTTCACCAGCTGAAATGTTGAACTTCTTTYCTTCTATCTCCTTGTTACAAGAAGAGATAAGAATCTATAGTAGATGGTGTGCTGTCCCAGAGATTGCTGTGATTTGGGCTGCAGTGTGACATTTTAGCATTACTGTTTTGATTTGTTTAAACTCATGATTGACTGAATCACTTTATTTTGTACAGACCTGGTTTGTGCGTGGTTATAAATGAGTCTGGCAGTGGTGTGGCTTTGAGTGTGGCAGTGGGGAAGAGCCAGACTCCGGCCACAGCCAGGAGGGGGTTTTCAGGATTGCTCTGAGCCACGTGGACCTGCTGTGTCTTTTCTGAGGCCTCAGAGCCACTGCTAATAGATGTCCTTTCAGTCACTGGACAGGCCAGAACGGAAAAGAAGCTAGAGGGAAGAGAGAGACAAATAAAAAGCAATTTCATGTCATTCTGTTCTGTGTGCAGATACCAGCAGCACTGGTAAACCTAGGCTTCTCTGCACTTCTTTCCAGCATTTTCTCTTTGTTGTTAGTGCAGCAAGGGGAGAAGCAATAGGGTTTCTCCAGAGGATGTTGGAAGATGGTTATCCCACTTCTTCATGTCCAATCTCCATTCAAAGCTTCTTGTGAATGTCTTTTTTCTTGAAGTTAAAAAATACTGTCTGTCATTAGACATTTATTTACCATTATTATGTGCAGTACCATTGCCATCATTCAGTAACATTTGTTTTCTTTTTTTAACAATAAAGAAAAACGTAAGTGGCAGACAGATTTTCATGTCTGGTGTTGGACTGCAAACCTTCCACCCTGACAGATGGGGTTAGCAAAGCTAAGAGAGGCTTTCTGTATGCAGGTCTCCCTCTTCTTGGCTCATTAACCAGGGTAACATTATGTGCACTCTACTAATGAGGAGCCACGCTACACACAGCAGCCTCTAAAGGGAACAAGGGATCAGAGCAACAAGTATTTGTGGTGCCAGAAACTATCTGCCTTCATCTAAATTCCCCACACATCACTTCTTAGAAGAAATAAAGCAAATATATCGTACAACAAAGGCCCCTAAAAATACAGAGTGAAACCTATCAAATGCAACGGCCAAATTAACTTTTGGTCTTGCAAGCTGTCCCTGCACAGTAATTTGCAAGATAGTTTCCAGTCCCMTCTGCTGTCAGGCGCTGCCCCTGTTCAGTACTGCTGACTTTCATAATACCATGGCTCAGATCCACGGTTGCTTAGACATCTAATCAGCGAGAACTGGGTCTCCGCGTGTTTTGGGGCATGTGAGCATTCGTGTTTTCTCAAGAGGCTCCACTGTAGGAGGCATGATTATATGTTATCTGTCACTCAAATTGTCTATACTTTTGGAAAAACCTTACAAACAGGACCCCTAGAGGCAGTGTAGAAGATGAAGAAGAACCCATAAGCCATTACTAAAGGGGAACCGGGGGGGAGAAAATGTCAAACCCTCATGATTTTAAAGCAGGCCTCAAAACCTGAGCCGACAGTGGTATATGTGTTACAAAGCTTTGAGCAGGACTGTTGCATGGCAACTGATTAGCTAACATTTGTGTTAGTGTATTCCTTTAAGAATTTTCTATGTTTTTCAATGCTTGATAGAAAAATTATTTTTAAAGCTTACGAGGAGCTATTGCCAGTCACCTACATTTTATGTGGAAATAAAAGAGAGGAGGGTAATTCCTTACCAATGGCAGTGAAATGCATGCGGCTATGGAATAGAGCGCGGTGCGTGATGTTCTTTAGCTCAGGTGCCGCTGGGAGCTGCCAGCGGAGGGTTTCCTCTCCCCAGGTTCAGCTGAAGGAGTGCTGGGCATGTACTTAAAGCTGCATGGGGCACCTCTAATTAATGAGATCCATTTTTTCCACCAGTATTTCTAAAAGAAAAGCGAAAGGCAACAAAGGTTTGTCCCAGCAGCTACTTGGGCTGTTCTCTGCTGTAGACGTGTATCTTCCCTGATATGTCTGCTGAGCATTTGCAAGACAGGCACACAAAAATCAGAATTTTGGGTCCTGGATGTGTGTAATTTAATAACAAATGCTGCATTCCTTCGCCACACTGCAGCAATTCAGGCCTGTTGGCATGGATGCTGCCAAGCCTCCAACCTGGCTGCGTGAAGTCAGGCTTGCATTGCCATCGTTTTCACTGATGGTCTATTAATTTGCAAGTGCTGGAGAGGACAGCCTGCCTTCCTCTTGGGGATCGCCAGCCGTGCGAGGGGTGTGTGGCGTTGTGGCGTGCATCCTGGGGACAGCTTTTAGAAGGGCAGGAGGCTGAGAGAGAGATTCTCCTGCCTGGCCAAGTAGTGCTTAAAGCAACATGGAAGGGTTGCAAAAGGAGAGGGAAGCAGGGAGCAAGGGTTAAGAAGTTTTTATGCTACCCACTCAGAAAGCCGCAAAGCCCCAGCCCAGCTACTAACCCAAGTTCATTTACAGATGTCACCTTGTGCCTTTGGGGACTGTGGTACCTCCTGAGGATCAGCTGGGCAACCAGAGGCACAGCAGTCCCTGAGAAGGTGTCAAACTGAGCATCTTTCCACTCGAGTATGGCCAGTGTAGTGGGAGTCAGTTATAAATTCTTGGGATGGCTGTACGCTTGCGATGAATTGCAGCCGTTAGGGCCTGAATCCTTCCCTGCCGGATCCCTGGCTCTGAATGAACTGAATCCCTTAAGTCGCTGGGCAGCGTATCAGCAAGCGTGTGCATATCGCTAAGCCTGCACGCAGCTGGATGGCACCAAACCCACACTAATGGGTCCCAGTGCTCAGCTGAATCAGGATTATAGACTCTTCGAATATTACTGTGATACAAAGTGATTGTGGTGAGCATTTACAATATTAGTTAAAGGACAAATTTTCTAAATTGCCCTTGGGAGTATTTTTGTTCCATTCCCATGCGAATTTATCTTTCCATCATAACTTACTGGGGAGTTTCAGTACTGGTTTGATCTCAGGGATTCAGTTACACAATATGCTGTAGGCTTTAAAATCAGTTGCTTTGCCTGTACATGCTCATGTGTTAGCTGATTTTTCAGAGGAGGCGATGATGTAAGCCTAGACATCTGAGGTGAAGATAAAGCCCTTGATCTGCCTGTAGTTTTGGTTAGCTAAAGCACTTTAGAAACTTGCACTCAAAACATAGTAGATTTAAAACTGCCGTGAGTATGCACACAAATATTCCAAAGCATCCCTGAAACCACTATGAATAAAATGGAAGTGAATGAAACATGATAGCTAAAAGGGCCTGTGAAATTTGAGCACAGGACAAGCGTTTTACCAGACCTTTGAGATCAAGGCTAACGTGAATAAAGCTGAATGCCTCAAGTATCTACGGAATGGACTGATTTTCAGGGATTCAGAAGGCCTTGTTGACCCATCAGATACGGTGGGAGTCAGTGCAGAGAGGGGGTTAGCCTGTCTCCGTGGATGGGACCCCAGTCCTGCTCTCCCTTCCTCACAGGAGCTGCAGGGGGACAGCACGAGCATCCCTCTTCTGAGACGGGGTGTCAGAGGGACCGCTTGGGTGGTAGCTGGGAACTTTTATGCCACACCTTGGGCTTCTCACTTTCAGATCAGATTTTTTCAAACCTCACAGAAGTACTTTCTGGCACAGACTGAGGGGTACAGGCTGCAGAAGGCTGAGCACTGGCCTTACTCTTTTGCAGGACGATGATTCCCGTGACCGAGTTTCGCCAGTTCTCGGAGCAGCAGCCGGCGTTCAGGGTGCTGAAACCCTGGTGGGATGTGTTCACGGACTATCTCTCCGTCGCCATGCTGATGATCGGTGTGTTTGGGTGCACGTTACAGGTAAATCAAACGGGACGGAGGTGGGGCGGGTGCTCTCAGGGGTGCTGAAAGAACACCACAAACAAGGAAGGTCCTTAGAAGGATGGTGTCACGTCTTGTTTTATCTCTTGGGTTCACCATGAACAAAGCAAAAATTTGCTGGTCCCAGGATTAAAGCTGTTTAGGTAGCAACATCAAATAACACAGACCAGACTTTTAGCAGCTGTAAATCAGCAGAGTTGCGCTAGAGTTGATGGAGCGGTGCCAGCTAAGATAAGAGCTGTTGGTTTGGCTTGTGCCTGGATGCCTGTTTTCACCACAATTTGACATAACAAAACAGATGATCGACTTAAGTTCTTATTTGTTACCATTTTTCTGTTTAGAAGTTTGAAAAATGTAATTTTGTAATTTCTGTTTTTCTTTATTTCGCAAATGTTAATATTCTTTCTGTGTCTATGCTTCAAAGAGAATCAAAATGAATGTGCTTATTTTATTAACACCACCTGCAACTAATATTATGCTTCTTCCATTCCAAAGCATCTCTGAGGATACTTGCACGTAAACAATTGACATTACTGTCAATCACTGTTAGTTACTTTTTGCTAAAGAGCCAAAAGCTGAAAAGAAATTGAAAGTACTGCTTGAGATGGGCTCCACAAAAATAGGTGGTTATAGTTCTAGTTCAAACATGGATCTCACATTTCTTGGCATGACTTAGAAATGGAGCTAAAGGGACACATTGACAGAGCTCTTATTTCAGGGGAATTTGCTCACTTACATGGTCCAAGATTTTCACATACTATCTCCCAAATTTCACGTGAAATCAACTGTAGTTCTGCCTGTATTCTCCATTTTCACATATTTTAGGTTGAAAAGATATGATGTCCATGTTTAAAAATCCTTTATATGGGGCTGAATTTTGCATTTCGCTTAAGCTAAATGTTTGCTTAAGCACACAAAGTAGAACATCTGTTATTTTTAAGTTTACCTGCTTGATTGGATGAAGCACACTGGAAAAATAATGTGTGGAAACTCTGCAAATAACAGGTGATTTTTTTTATTCCAATTTATTACCAGAGGCATGAATCCAGGGTGCAAGTAATTGTGTATATCAGAATAGCATTTATAGACAAAGATTAACTGCAGTTTTTGACGTGTCAACAGTTATGGCACTGATATTGTTCAAAACACATGTGGTCTCATCTCAGCATCTCCCTGCACCAGGGTGCATCATCAAGGAGGATCTGATTTTGGTAGCTCTTGTTGCATACCCTATATTTAGTGCTTTCAACAACCACAATGTCAAAGGATACATCTACACTACACACACATTCTTAGTTTGGGCTAATCCCAGTTAGTCATTCAGGGCAAATAACAGAGCTTCTTGGTTTATCACATGGTGCTTGGTCCCTAAAGGTGCTCTGACCTCAGTTTGCCAACACGGATGGCCAGCCCAAATGAAGAAAGTTGCTTTTTTTCGCATTATAAACAGACTCAAGGACAGAGCTACTTTTCTTCCCACAGGTGTGTGGTATAAGGGCTCTATGTGTATGCATGAGAAACTGAATAAAAATTATGTCTATGCGCACACGCACACAAATGCCATCAATTCTCCATTATCCCTATCTGTCTTTATTAAGACTGAAGGTTAATAGTGTCCCAGCATAGATATGCCCATGTTAGCTCTTTGTCAGCCATTTTCGGTGTGATAAGACATCACAGTATGAGCGTACAGCCACATGAATGCAGTTATGCTGCTTTCAAGCCTAAGCTATCTCTGAACATTGTGTAGCCAGGATGAATACACCTGGCAAGAACAGTCTGTCTCTGGGCAGAGCAATGCAGGAGATCCCTGGTCTTTTCTGGAAGCATTACCCACACTTTTCCGTTTTCTGGATTATCTCAGTGTCGTCTTATTCAAATTATGGAAAGCTAACCATAGATGAAAAGGGGTGACCTAGTTCTTGGCATATAGAACAAGTGTCTTGTTGGGAATAATAATAATAATAGCACAGCCTGTGGGGCCAAGTGCCAGGCTGTGGGGAGGAATGCCTGGCAGCTGGAGGAACTCCAAGGACAGCTACGCATTGGTACTGCGACCGTTGTTTGTACATCAGTTTAAAAGATATCTTTTTGTGTGTTTCAGGTCATGCAAGACAAGATAATATGCCTTCCAAAGCGCGTACAGCCTTGCCAGAACCAATCTAATAGTTCAAACGTGTTTAACACAATCCCAGATACAACCCCCCTTCCTCCACCCAAGCCATCCACCCCTCCAGCTACAGTTGAAATGAAAGGACTGAAGACTGATTTGGACCTTCAGCAATACAGCTTTATAAATCAGGTGTGCTATGAACGTGCCCTGCACTGGTATGCCAAGTACTTCCCTTACCTTGTCCTTATACACACACTGGTCTTCATGCTGTGTAGTAACTTTTGGTTCAAATTCCCTGGATCGAGCTCCAAAATTGAACACTTCATTTCAATACTCGGGAAATGTTTCGATTCTCCCTGGACAACAAGAGCCTTATCCGAAGTGTCAGGGGAAGACTCTGAAGAGAAAGATARCAGGAAGAACAACATAAACAAGTCTAATACTATCCAACCAAGCACTGAAGGCACTTTGGTCAAGACACAGTCTTTAAAATCAATCCCTGAGAAGTTAGTTGTGGATAAGGGAACACCTGGGGCATTAGATAAGAAAGAAGGTGAACAGGCCAAAGCACTGTTTGAAAAGGTGAAGAAATTTAGACTGCATGTTGAGGAGGGTGATATACTCTATGTCATGTATGTTCGACAGACTGTACTTAAGGTAATTAAATTCCTTATTATTATTGCTTACAACACAGCACTTGTCTCAGAAGTTAATTTTACAGTAGTCTGTAACGTTGATATAGAAGACATGACAGGATATAAGAATTTTTGCTGTAATCACACGATGGCACATCTATTCTCTAAACTCTCCTACTGCTACCTGTGCTTTGTCAGCATCTACGGCCTCACATGCCTTTACACACTATACTGGTTGTTCTATCGTTCACTGAAAGAATATTCTTTTGAATATGTTCGACAAGAGACGGGAATTGATGATATCCCAGATGTGAAGAATGACTTTGCTTTTATGCTTCATATGATCGATCAGTATGATCCTCTCTATTCCAAGCGATTTGCTGTCTTCCTGTCCGAAGTCAGTGAAAATAAGCTGAAACAGCTGAACCTAAACAACGAGTGGACTGCAGATAAACTACGACAGAGGCTACAGATGAACTCCCATAGCCATTTGGAGCTACAGCTTTTCATGCTCTCTGGACTACCAGACACAGTTTTTGAAATTACTGAGCTGCAGTCTTTAAAACTTGAAATAATTAATAATGTAATGATACCAGCAACTATTGCACAGTTGGACAATCTCCAGGAGCTCTCGTTGCACCAGTGCTCTGTGAAGATCCACAGCGCCGCCTTGGCGTTTCTGAAGGAGAATCTCAAGATCTTGAGTGTCAAGTTTGATGACATCAGAGAACTTCCACACTGGATGTATGGCCTCAGAAATTTGGAAGAGCTCTATTTAATTGGCTCCCTAAGTCAYGATATTTCCAAAAACATTACACTGGAGTCTTTTCGGGAACTTAAAAGCCTTAAAGTTCTTTACATAAAAAGTAATTTGTCCAAAATCCCACAATCTGCAGTCGATGTTTCAAGTCACCTGCAAAAATTGTGCATCCATAATGATGGCAGTAAGTTAGTGATGCTCAACAACCTGAAGAAGATGGTCAACCTGACACAGCTGGAATTGGTTCATTGTGATTTAGAGCGCATTCCTCATGCAGTCTTCAGCCTTCTCAGTCTTCAGGAGTTGGATCTAAAGGAAAACAACCTCAAATCCATTGAAGAAATAGTAAGTTTTCAACATCTGCGAAAACTGACAATCCTAAAGCTGTGGTACAACAGTATAACGTACATCCCAGAGCATATAAAGAAACTCACTAGTCTCGAGCGGCTTTCCTTCAGCCATAACAAAATAGAGGTTCTTCCATCCCACCTATTCCTATGCAACAAAATCAGATATTTGGATTTGTCTTACAATGACATTCGCTTTATCCCACCTGAAATAGGAGTTCTGCAGAGTTTACAGTACTTTTCCATTACTTGCAACAAAGTGGAGAGCGTGCCAGATGAACTATACTTTTGCAAAAAACTTAAGACTCTGAAAATTGGGAAAAATAACTTGTCAGTCCTTTCACCTAAAATTGGTAATTTGGTATTCCTGTCCTACTTGGATATTAAAGGCAATCACTTTGAAATCCTCCCACCTGAGCTCGGTGAATGTAGAGCTCTGAAGCGGACTGGTTTCACTGTAGAGGACACCTTGTTTGAAACGTTGCCTTCTGATGTCAGGGAACAAATGAAAGCTGAATAAATAACTTCCTCTTGCTCAGTTTTACAGAAATAACGCTTCTACCAAATACGCTGTAGAAAGTGCATACTCCGAATATGCATTTCGTTTGTCATTGTTTTTTTCTTTTTCAAACAAATCCTTTCTGTACAAACAAATTTGGAGCAAGGAGTACATATATTTTTAAATAAAATTTTCTCGTATTTTTTCACTGTTCTAAGATATTTTTTAAGTTTGTTTTGCCCTGAGAACAAGGGTATCTGTAACTTAATTTTTACTGGTAAAAGTAAATGGTTTTATCTGCTGATTTTTTTTTTTTCCTTTGCCTAATCCCAACAGGGGAACCGTGTTTAAGCTGTATGCTTTGGGTTGCGTAATTTGTAACAGATTATTATATTGTCTTCCTGGTTATTGTTAATCCCTTAGGACGTGGTCTTCAACGGGTGATGCTGCAGGTGTTGAATGCCCTGTTTCCTCTTTTCTTCAGTGGCATAGAAGGTGTTCAACATCTTACAAGATCAAATCTGGGTTGACCATCCTTTTTTATGTATGATGTGGTTTTCTCAGATGGTCAAAGCAAGTAGAAAAGGTTCTTTATGTATTTTAATGGGTCTGAGGGAGCATGCAGAACTCCTTCAGCGCCTTTTGGCAAGTTCAGTCTAGCTCTCCGTTCACACACGGCGCCAAGCAGGAGGCACTGACTGCAACTTCCTCTCTGGTGCAGAAGGAGTAAGGGCACAGGTCACAGAGGAGTCAGGACCAAAGTGACTCACGTTGAAGATTTTCCAAACAGTGCAAAGGGATGCGGCTGCCCATTTCCTGCTAACTTGAATGGAAGGGGTGCAACGAACTCGCTGTGTTGGAAGCCTCAACCCAGCGAGATGAAACACTATCTTGAAAAATCCCGTGCCCATCCTCCACTAAACGCCCAGTCCTGCAAGGGAGCAAGTGCCCTCTGCCTCCCTCGGTTCCCTTCCCCACCGGGATGCTTGGCACCTTGCAGGAACGGCATCCAGAAAAAGTGCAATCATGTGTAGTTTTTAAAGCTTCTGACAAGGAAATAGCATCTAATACGCTCCTTAATTGAGCTTGGGTATCATATAACCAAGCTCAGCACAGGAACATTTGCAGATTTGCAAAAATGAGATTAAATTAATACATTAACTTCTCAAAGTCTCAGCCTACCAGAGGACAGTGATGAAGCCTATGTTTTCATCTCCCAGCTAGTAATTAAATTGGAAATCATACAGTTGGAAGTCTGCTTTTTAAAATAATGTAATAATCTGTAATGATTTTGCATCAGGTTGGGACCTTTATCCTCTGAAGCCATGTTCAGTTGTTTATTTAATCCAGCCATTTGCTTTCTTTTAGGCAAGTTTGGCAGGTATATGGTAATTCATGTGCTGCTCGCAAGCTAATTTAAGCTAATCAAAAATAACTATATGACAGTAGAATATTTTGCTGGGGGGAGATCTCTTCATCCTATCCAACACCACGTGTTTGAATCAGATGCAGGCACTGGATAAATGCTTTGGGAGAATATCTAGGAATAAGTACGTCTCTCTGTAGGAGGCAATGCTGTTTATAAATTGCAGAGGTTGAGTTGCTGATTGTTTAAAGTTATGTAAAATAATTGTCAGATGATTGTCAGGTTGGTTGCTCTTAAATGTTTTCTAACTGTCGTTGCATGTCTTGAGCTACATTTAATCTGAGTTCTTGAGTTTGGCACAAAAGCATAGTGTTGTTTTAAGAGTCTGACTTACAAAGGTGGGGAGACAAACTAAAATGAGAATTTCCTCATGAATCCGTGGTGTGCTATGCAATCTGGTATGTGGGCTTGCCACAGTACCAAGTCAGACTTATTTTTTGCGCTTGGCTATGTTCTGGAGAAGATCCATGTGATTAATCAAAAATGGGTCAGGCATGAAGGAATCAAAGCAAGCTTTTTAAAGGGGTTTGATTTAGTTCTATTAAAGACCTACAACTGATGTAGCTATTGCGACAGCTACTCTTACTCGTGTATGGAATGCACTTATTGGAACAGCTTGGCAGTATATATATATTCTAAATGTATTTCACTTTGATGTAATGTGAGGGAGAGAAATGTTTCATTGCTCATATTAACCTAATTATGTAAACCAAAGTGCTGTTGTCCCTGATGAATGTAAACTGTTTAAAATGTCCATGTAATCGGTGGAGCTGTATGGTTCTCTTACTTAGATTTGAAATATGGGATTACATTTAAAGTTTTTTAAAAAAATCTTTATATTCCTAGATGTAGAATTTTAAATCCCTAATTTATTTTGTGTCTAATGTTGTTTCATGTGTAGTTTGTGGTCTATTTTCTGAATGGAAGTTATGCACACCTCATAACTGAAGGTTGGAGACTTGTTCTACACCATTTTTGTAAATACATCACTTAGGGGATGTGGTTTTTTTGTTTGTTACTGATTATACTTGTACCAGTGCAACCCCTCATGTGGACACAGTTACATGAGTATAAAGTGCCTTGTGCTGGTATATCTTTATTCACCTTCTAGATAGGAATAAACTATACCGGTCTAAGCACTTTCGCGCTAATAACTGTATCTTCTCCAAGGGTTTGGTCTGCTGAGACAGCTTAGTCAATCTAACAGCTCACTGCCACCAAAAAGTGGCAGTTCCCTCCTCCCGTGCTCCCTATTCCTGCCAACATGTTCCAGCTGCTTCTCTTGTACCTTTACTGGTCTGGTGCTGGTCTGATCCCTCCACAGGACAAATCAACTTTTTAAGCCAGAAGAAAACTAAGCCAGTTAAAAAAAGGGACTAATTTTCTGCTGGATCAGCTCTCCAAAGGATCGGATGGACACTAGGGTGGAAGTAGCAAGGGGACAGGACTCTGCAGCCAGGGTCCAGGCAAGGAGAAGGTGGGACAAGTCACTTTGGAGGTGCTGAGCTGCTAGGTCAGTTCATCATCTTGCCGAGCCACGTGCTTGGAGAGCTGTGCTGTTTTATCTATAGGAGGGTTAGGCGGCATGGCTTTTTGTGGGCAGACAACCCTCAGGCTCACAGTGAATGATAAAATATCACATTACTGTTAATTGCTTAAACTTAATGAAACAAACTCAGGTAGCTGCACTGTTGACTTTTCTAAACTTCTTACTGTCTAGTCTGTGGGGTGTATTTTCCAAAACCATATTACAGTATTTTAGAAATGTGTCAGCTAAGAGAAGATTGTTTCCTAATTCTGTACGGCATCCAGGAAAATATGTAAAAGTGCCATATTTACTCAGTGATTCATGTACTGCTCATATGTATATTCACATGCAATGCATACTAGACTTTTCTGTGACCTATAGTATTTGACTTAGAATGGATGGACATTTTGTGGATAATACTGTAGGCATGGTTTGTATGAGTTTATATAACTACTTACATTAATCAGGTGCCTAACAAGTAAGAAAATTCCAGAATATAAGCAAGGCATTTTACATTATTGGTCAAAAACAGTACAAATCTTCCTTCGTAACGGAAGCAGAGATGACAAAGAGTGCATCAAAAATAAGAAGACAACCTTAATAGTACATTAAGCCTGAAAAGCAAATCTACTTTGTGATCAAAATCTGGAGATGTGCATCTCCTCCTTTGCCAAAATTAGGATGGATATTTGTGCTGACCTCCTGCATCTAGCCAGCCCAACAACTTTTGCAAATTCTGATCGGAAAGCACCCGCTCCAAGTCTCGTATCACATTTCTGGCACTTCCACTAATTCATGTGCTTAAGTGGTGACGAGTCCTGTAAGAATGCCAAGGAAAAACTTTGAAATTTGACCAAATGGACAAACTTCTTAATTCCGTAGCAAGAATCTTAATATGATAATAGACCTGCGTAGTGTTACGTTGCAATATAGTACACCCAGAAAAAGTGGAAATAAAATGCTCTTTTGTAATAATGAACATTGTCAGACTGCAATGTGATTATTTGTTTGGGAAACATTTTGTTTCTGGGTTACCTAAAGATCAGACATAACCACCTTTTGGATTTGATCCCTTGGGAGGGAAGTCAGGAAAATACGCTTGAAAAAACATCGTTAGACTTGGACGGGATTTATAGCCGCATGGTCTCGCTTTCTGTGCACCTCCTTCCATCCCCTCACTCTGGCAGCCAGCTCAGTGGCCAGCAAAGAAGCCGTCCCCGCGGGAGTAGCTCCCCCGCTCCGGTCCCTGTGCTCTGCCAGGGTGCGTGGGGGCTGCCGGGGGCCCTGCCAGCCCCGGCTCCCGCACCGGCCCCCGCGCAGCCGGCAGCCGGGGCCGCGAGGCCTCCTGCCTCCTCCGTCGCGTGCCTGTGCTGCTGAGGGAAATGATGCTGTTAGTCCTTGCATCTGACGTAACCCCCTATAAATCTCCCGACCAAAGGCGATGGGCTCGTGCTGCCTGCGTTTGGCATGGGACATTTTCCTCATTTTTCTGGATCTTTAAGTTGGAAGCAATAATGTGTTTCAGTTTTGTTTTTTTGGTTTTTTTATACCAAGATGATGCTGTCCTGCCGAGATGGAGCAAGAAATGCTCCTCTCTGGTCCTTGTGGTCCCAGGGAGAGGAGGGGAGCAGCAAGCACAGCAGCCCGAGTTGGCTTTGCCTCTGGATAAGGCAGGGAGCTGGCACTGGGGACATGCCACCCCTGGGGCACGGCGGAGGAGTAGAGGAAGCCTTGCTGACAGCGCCTGCTCTTAGCCTCCCGGCTCTTCCTGTGAAGATGCAGAGGGCTGGGAAAGCTGGTCCGCTCCTCGCAGCCCTGCTCCTCCCTCCTGGCCCGGCAGGAGATACCATCTCTGGGCCGCACCCGGCGGGATGGGAATGACGGCGCAGGCGAAACTGCCGTGGGGATCCCTGGGGCGGTGAGATCACGCTGCCGGAGTAGATGTCACCCTGTTTATTAAGTGTGCTGGTGGCAGGAGAAGTTCACAGCCCGAGTTAGCTGAGCCCCGACAAACCTCTTCTTTCGGTTTCCTGAAGACGCGTGCTGGGGAGCGGGAGTTAGCCGGAGCAGATACCGTGCCCTGAAAAACCCCCGCCCCGCAGCCGGGAGGGCTCCCAGGGCACAACCCCCCAGCAGCTATGTCGTCTGCTCACCAGCAAGCAGCAATGCTAGGGCCAGTTTGTCCTTCACTTCACGCCAAATAGTTCCTGCCAATTCCCAATAACCGTGACTGTTTGCTTGTTTATCTTCATATATTGCATTCAGTAGCGTGGGCGATGGTAAGAAAATCGCATGTCTGCCCTCTTTTCTCCTTTGGAGCATACATGAAGCCCTGAAGATTCAAATGAAGAAGAAGAGGTTTCCACTCCTCTTTTTTTACATCTGTGATTGCCTCAGAAATACCCCTCAAGCCAAGGGTGCAGGTCTTCCCCGTTGCCACCTCCGTCCCCAGGAGCAGCGGGCGCGTGGGAGCGATGGCCCACAGACGAAGGCCGGGGCCGCTGCAGGAGCGCAGAGGCAGAAGTGGGTCTGCCGGGAGGGCGAGGACGAGCCCCTCGGCCTCCTCCCCGCTGGGGCAGTGCCAGGGCAGGGCCGGGCAGGCGGTGTCCCACTGGCAGGGCGGCTCGGCATGGCAGGTCTCTGCAGGTCCACCTCCACCCATGGGCGCTTGCGCATCCCAGGCTCAGCTCCTGATTTCCCATTACGCGTCCTGCCCTTCGTCGTGCTCTTGTCTGTAGCACTGAGCGTAGAGGACAAATCCGGGCTTGACCTGCGCCATCCCCACTAGGATCAGAGAGGGCTGGCACACCGCGGGGGGATGCGAGGTTTGGCAGACGTGCGATGGATGGCAATGGCCCCAGAGCTTCCACGTAAGGAAGCCCAGACCAGCGTGAGCACCTCGCTCCAGTCCTCTGGCTCCAGGCACACGTTTGAAGGAGCTTGTGCTGGCAGAGAGGTTGCATTTTTATCGCTGTCTCGATACTAAGTAGGCTGTGTTGTGACTGGGCTGTGGCTGACGGCTTTGGCTCTGGCAAGTAAACTGTGAGGCTGGGTGGTTGGTGGGGCCATGCTGCGTCCTCACACGTGGGCTGTCTGCAGGTGGACAGGCCTGAAATGGAGTTGGCTTTCAGAGCAGGGCTTCCTCCACCTGTCCCGGGCCAGGGAGGACCCAAGTGTGCCCAGAGGTTGTGCTTCCAATGAGAAAACAAATGCAATAACCTCAAGGAGTGTGACCGTCATGGCCGGTGGGGTTTGGTGGCTCTTGGTAAGGGCCACATTCCCAGGTACTACCATGGGCAGCACTGGCAAGGTGCATGATCCCAGGGCGTGGAGTAAAACACCTACATTGCAGGCAAGCTTGAACCATTCTGCTATCAAGTGTGATTTTATCAGCCCTTCCTCTCCTCTGCTGCTGAGGCTTATGAAGCTGCACCTAAACTGGGGGGTCTGGGTAGCACATCCAGCAACATCCTTGATGTGGCATGGTGGGAGCGGCATGGGCGTTAGGAACGGTAACGGCAAAGTGGTGCTTCCTTCAAAACCAATGTCAACGGACCAAATGGGACACGTGTGACCATGTCCCTTTACAGTATTTCAATGTATAGCTTATACTAAAGGTGGACCCTTAGCTACTTCAGACAACTGGAAGGTCCCCTGGGCACAAGGCAGAGGTAGCAAGGGAATTTAGAACTGCCAGATGCACTGAGAGCCCCAGAGCACGCAGAGATTTCAGCGAGGAGTCACTTGCTAGTGCATGTGTTGCTGCCAGCCTGGTGTGATACTGCAGAACACGTGCTGACTTGATCTGTTGTGCTTTTACATTTCTGGAGTAAGAGGGCTACTAATCTGTCTGTTGGAGGTATTTTGTCACATGAATTTTATGGACTGTAGTAAATAAGTGTTGATGTTTTGCTGAATTAAAATTGAATTTAAATGTAACCCTTGTCTCTTGCCAGTTGGGGTCATGTGGCACTGTGAGACTGGCTTGTGGGGACTGCCTGCAGTTCTATTTATTTAGTAAAATATTTTGGCAAAGCTGTGACATCCTGTTTCCTTGCTATGAGCAGAGAGACGAAAGTAGTTAAAGAAGCACAGAACTTCAGTACAGTCACAAGGTTACCCTTAGGAACAAGTTGCTGGCTACAGCTAGAAGCTAAATGAGATTTTTACAAGTCCAGAACAAGTTGCAAACAAAACCACAGAGCAAAGTAATCCCCTTGGCAAAGAGTAACTTTCAGGAGCTGAAGTGCCAGGACCGAACGCCGGCAGGATCAGTGCTGGTGAGATCTGCAACCTCATTTACCCCTGTTCGTCCCGCTCCCGAGGCACACGATGCTGTGCGGTGCAGGGGTGGAGGATGCGAGGGACGGGCTCGCCGGGGTGGGGTGCAGGACAGCTGGAAGGAGCAGAGCTGCACCTCCTGCGTTTTGAAGATGATGCCACCCATGAGGCAATTTCTTTGCCCGCTTTGCTGCAGCATCTCCGCGCTGGGTGTGCTGAGCAGGAGGAGACTGCCAGGCTCAAAGGGACAAAATTTATTATTTTCTTTCAATATAAGAAATCCATTGCTACATCCTCACTACAAGGTTTCAGCACGTAACCTGTGGCATTTGGGGAACACTGACCCTTCCCACTGTTGCCACCAGTGGACTCTGGGTGGGGTAAGACATGGTAAATAAATACCATTACAGTTATGCTGCCAGCTGGTGGCTAAAATGCTCCTTGAAACCCCAGTCTAACCTTTGGGGGGGTTTACCCCTATTGCTTCCATGAGCTGAAAAGCTTCTACGAAGCCAAAGACCCGGGCATTTTTTTTTCAAACCAGACAGCTTATCAGGGGCACGAATTGGCTGAATAGAAGAGAAGAGTAACTTTCTGAGCTGGTGGAAATGGTTTTGCAAAGCCTGGCACTTGCCCAGTGGAAGAGCAACCAAGTGGTCCTGCCGGTTCAGGGCTGGATCAGCCAAGCAGGCAGTGCCAGCTCCTCCTGCCCGGGCGGCCCTTCCCGGGATCTTGGCATGGATGCTATGAGAAGCTGCTGGAGGAACCGCCGAGCGTACATTTTGCCTTCGCCAGCAATTATTTCTGCAGAAGTTGTGAAAGCGGAGAGGAACTTCTCCAAACTGCTGATTGCACCAGACGTCAGAAACCAGCTGCACAAGGGGCTCACCCTGGCCGGTGCCGGCATCCAGGCACCTCGGGCATCAATGGTCCAGCTCTGCCGCAGGAGCCGTGCCGTTCGCAGCCCCTCCAGAGCTGTGGGAACCCTTTCTTAGCACCTTAACCCACACTCTCCTGTGAGCACCCAAGTATTTGTGGCTGCTTTCTTCAGGGAAGTGAGGCTGGGACTTGGTGGGTGAGCAACTGGTGCATCAACAGGAGCTTGAGCTTGCACCTACTCATCAGTGGAGGTTTGCCATAAATCTCCCAAAGCAAAAGATGCTGTGAAAAGGTCCTTAAAGGAAAACTCGGGGCTCATCAAGCTTCTGAGAGGGGCAAATATAAGCTTGCAGGCCTGGAAAAAAGTGAGGTGATGAGGCAGGGGGCTGCTGCTTCCCATAGGATGTGATGATACCCATGGCAGGGAAGAGTGCTGCTGGCCCTGACGCTGCAAGGGTGCCTGAGTGCTCAGGGGTTACGTGGCGTTTTCGTGAGCAGGGCAGTAGGAGCAAGTAAAGGTTTTTGCAGTCATTGAAGAGAGGGCTGCGGCCTGGGGGAGCGAGGGACCGGTGAAAAGGTGTTTTGTTGGGACTTGGACTTCTCCTGGGCTCGTGTTGACGCCAGCAGGGCTGGAGCTCTCCCTTGGCAGGGAGCGGGGAAATGGAGGAAGCAGATGTGTTGCCATGGCAATGCAGGGAGCAGCCGCCATCGGCACAAGCCGCCTTCTCTTCCGCTTTTCAGCCCACGCTGAGAGCCAGCGCCACGGACTGTCTGCCTCGGGTGCCCTGGAAGGCCACAGCCACCCACGGCCAGGCAGGCACCACTCACCCTGGGCGAGGTGGTGGGACGGGGTGACTGCAGCACCCATACCAATGGCTAGACTGAGGCATGGGGCTCCCACTGCCACCCCCCAGCACCAGGTTTGCCACTAGGACACTTGGGACTTTCATTAAAAAAAAAAAAAGCTTGTGTTTACCTAAGCTGCTTTTTTTCCCACCTTTGCAGCTCTGATTCCTATTAGGTAGGCTTCAAGAATCCTCATTCGTAAGGGTGCAGGAGTTTAAGTCAAGCTCTTTGAGGGAAGTTACACTTAAATATGAAAAATGTGGCTGCCCAAAACTTGCACATCTCAGACCTGATTGTTTCTGTGTCCCAGGTCTTGCAAAATATATATTTGTTTGGTTGTTTGGTTGTTGATTGATTGATTGATTGATTGATTGATTGATTTGCAGGGAAAAAATCAGATTCCTTTAGCAGGCCAGCAGACGACCAAAGTGGTGAGTTTCCCAAAGCCGGTCTCCCCCTCATGCTCCTGGCACCCCAAGGCTGGAGAACAGGGCACCGGAGGTCCCCGTGCATCATCTCACCAGAGAGGGCAACAAGCCCTAAAACACGAGGAACGCGGGCCGTGTGGCAGAGGGCAGGTGAGGCCAGCTGAGGTGCTCCCAGTGTCACTGACAGCTCTCCTTTTCACTGCTGCAGGTGTGCTCAGTCCTGCCAGGAACCGGTCCTGTCTGTCTTGGTCTTTAGCCCGGGATATTTTAAACAGGGATTAGAGGATGAGGAATAATTGCTGACTGAACTGATCAGTAGGCTCCAGGGGTAGGATGTTCAGTGGTACAGTTAGGTCCCTCTGCCTCGGACCCCTCAGGTGGCACAGGCTGCTTCCTCCTCTTTCGGCTCCTTTCTGAGTCCTTCAGCTGGAGGTGGAAGGTGAACAGTAACTACGATGTGGTGCTCAATCCCAAGCAGCCAAAAGGAGGTGAGAAGGGCCCTACCCAAACGACTTACAGTCGGATACTGCCATCCCTGGGTGCTCAAAGGTACTTGATCCCAGCGGTTGGCTGTAACCCTCCATACAGCACAACCCAGCTGAAAAATTGTAGCCAGGATTTCGGTATGGGCTGAGACACTATCCAAACAAAAGTGAGCAATGACCCCCAAGTCAATCGTTAATAATGTGTGTGTGGATGTTTTCCCTTGGCAACAGCACAGTCGAGCCTTAGCCTTATCTAAATCTCATTTAACCAGCTTCCCAAGAAAGTTTTAAAAAGTGACTGGAAACTGCGTTGAAATCCCTCCATTTGAGCTGTAATTGCATCCAGGACTTGTTTAGAAGAAGTTATGGCTCAGAGGTCTGCCGAATGTATGAGTGTGTTTTCCTTACACATTGCCTGCCTTGACATTTTTCCATTGGAGATCACTCAGCTGTTGGGGATCTGTGATAATGATGATTTAGAAGCAAGGCCAGCAAGGAATTCAGACAGAGTACAAACAAATGGCCCAAAACTGCCTCCACCCCCAGCATATTTCCATTTTTCACACCCTTTTTCTCTACAGTGTAGAAGGCTCATAACACTCCATCAGTACATGTTTACAGTTGCTTCAGGCCTCCAAGGGCATCCTGCATTAAACCATCTCTCATTGTATAAGAAATGTTTCCAGTTTTAGGAGCCTTTAAAGTGAATTCCATTAATGTCGTGCTTCTACTAGTCCTGCAGCTCTCTCCCTGGGTTTTGATCCCATCTTTACGTGTGCCTTGGATGCTTTGGTTGCCTTCCAAGATAGCAAGACTGATTCCCTGTTTTTTAATAACATGGTGTCCCTGAGCACTTTGTTTTCAGGTCTTTAATGTATTATTTGCCATGGGTGCACAGATAATGCAATGGATGCCAGATTTATTACGCCTTATGGCCTACGGAGCATTCTGTGAATTTTTTCCCCATTGCAGTCCACATGAAGAAGTTTGTTTATTCTGCAAAACTTCAAAGCATTCAAATTTAAACATTTCTTTTTCCCTTTTATGGCTGTGGAAAAGAGAGGTGAGACCTCAGGGTGTGGGCCTCTTCCACAGTGTCACTGATGGGCAGCAGATATTACGGAGGCCGGGGGGAACCAAGGACAGACCAAGCAACATCTTACAAGCGTAAAGGGCAGGGGCTGAGGTGAGGAGCACGCTGAGCAGTGCTGCTGTCGGAGACAGCAGGAGCTGAGAGGCCTCAGCCTCACACAGCGCTGGCTTGTGCAGCAGGGACGGGTGATGGTCCCTCTCTGGACTATGACCCTTTCAGGGGTGAAAAAAGCAGAATTCACTAAAGATGCTGCTGGGGGCAGGGTTGGAGAAGCCTCTCTCCTTCCCTTGCTAATTAACTCACTGGGCACATGCTGAGCATGATGCTGGCCATTGCCCCAGGAGGGGGGTTGTGGGACACCTGTGCCAGGAGGGCTCCCCGGGACAGCCCCTGCCAGGGCTCAAGCTACGCATGGAAGCCAGAGCCTGGTAGCCAGCAACTCACTCGCTGCCCTGAGAATATCCACCCTTTGACTCTCTGCCATCTCCATCCCCACCTTTGGTGTGGGGGAGCATTTAAAGGAGCTTGTCAAGCTGACAGAGGTGATGACACTCCGAGATCCTCAGGTGAAATCCACTAATAAAATAACCTGTTATAGCTCTGTGTCTCAGCAGACTTCCCTGAAAATCTCTCTCACAACTCCGTGTGCAGTAATGCAGGGGTGTACGCAGCCAGCAGTGTTGGTAAGGGAGTCCTTCCACTTTCCACGTGTAGCAGATCCTGATTTGATCCAGGTGACAGTTGCATATACACCAGAGCGGTGCCATGATAGGAAATGTAGTTCCATCCCTGGTGTAGAGATAATCTCTGCTCCTTCTCTACTGCTTTATACATTACCACCAGCACACATCCCCAGATGTGTCCACACTGTGGTGGCCTATCTCAGTGATGTGAGATAGGCCCCCCCCAGCTCCCCAGGCTGGGCAGGGGCTGGGTTCACCCACCAAGTCCTTCCAAGAGGGTTTGCAGCTGAGCGAAGTTCCCGAGCAGCCGGGCTGCAAAAGGGGCTGGTGGAGGCAGCCGCAGGAGGTGACACAGCACCGCAGGAGCCCTCTGCAGCGTAGATGCACCCTGTGTCAGAAACACACCAGTTTGTTTGCTCGCCTTCAGGCTCGCCTCCTCTTCCTTCAGCTTCTGCTGTTGAAATCCCGGCTGTGCCCCTGCCCTGGACTTGCCGTGCCCTGGCTCTGCCCTGCCCTATGGAGCTGTGGGGTTGTGGCTGGGTCCCAGGGGGTGGGAGGGCAGCAGCCAGCGGGGTCGCAGGAACCAGAGCAGGGCATTGAATGGGGTGCAGGGCGGCAGGGCTGTGTGGTTTCTGGGGCTCCCAGCCCTTAGGGTGTCCCTGGCTGGCTGTGGGGAGCACAGCAACCCCAGCCCCGGGGCGTGCGCCGGGGAGGGCTACAGGGACCCAGCTGCAAATGGCAGTGCCGAAAGCCTGGGTGGAAGGGGAAGGAGGTTTTCCTGCTGTTCTCAGTTTCTGTTCTTTTTTCACAACTAAAATCTGATAGGTATCTAGGGGAAGCTCTTATCCTTGATATCATTCTTCTTAAGTCCTTCTCTTTTTCCCCTATGTTTCCTTTGAAAGGTTTTTTTATTCCCTTGCCTGTTTCCCAAAGTTTCTCCCTTTCTTTGTTCCCCTATCATTGAGGGGAAAAAAAAGTTCCTAAACCAAAAACAACAACAACGAATTAAATAAATAACCCAGACTTACAGGAAAAGCTCAGCTATTTTTGAACTTCCTCTCCCTAACTTTATTTCTGGCTCCTTCAATGCCCAGTGTCTTCTGCCACCCACCTCTGGGCTTGGGCATGTTCTCAGGCGAAGCCGGAGGGGTGCAGAGTGGGGGCCCGCCGGGACCCTCCCGGGCACGCTGACCTCGCTACCTCCTCGACTGGTCAAGGCACTTCCCCCAGGGAGTGGGGAAAGGGAGATTTTTGCTGCTGTTAAAAAGCAAAGGAAGTACCTTAGCTAGCCAGGAAGTTCTCGTACAAGCAGGGTACATAAGCAGTAGCTCAAATGTTCACCAAATCAGAGTACTCAAAAAACGACACCATAAAAGCAGCCCTATATCACATCATCTTAATAGGTGTGCTGGGTTCACAGGCTGATAACATAAAAATGAGCAACTACCAAGTCAAATGAGGAAATGCTGTCTTTCTCTGACTGTTTCTCAGTGCTTGCCTACATGGTTCTTTTTCCTGCTTTTGGCTTCTTTTTCCTGCAAAACCAGTTTTATAGGCAGGGTTATCATGGCTCATTCAGTGAATGCCTCACTCCGATTTGCTTTCTGCAGCTCTTTCTCATTTGGATCCTGTGTTAATAAACAGTCACTTCCTTTTACCTCCCTGTGGGAGTATGAGAGAGCCTGCGGGCAAAGGGAATTGAAAGCATCATCTTTCCTCCGCCGTTGAGCTGGAAAGAAAAGCCTCCTGCAAAGCCTGCAGGACACGCTTGTAGGAAACTCGGCTCAGCTGAGGCTGGGGATAGCACAGGGGAGAAATGATGCACAGAGGGCCCAGGGACACAGGTGGCTGCCGGAGGAAGCCAGGGGGGTGGCTTGTCCTCCAAAAGATGCTGGAGACATCTCATGCAACTCTCCCCCTTCGTGCACCAAGAGGAAGAAATCTCTATCAGCTGCCAGAAGTGACTCATGTAGGAGGAAGAAGGTGGATCTAAAAAGCAAACTACAAATCAGGACTAAAGGGTTGTACCTTCCTCCTCCTTTACTATGCAGGAAGAAAATCAAAATTGAAAGCTAGCTTATTTTTCGTGAAACAAATTACAAATAACTGGAGGACTTCAAGTGTCTGATCTATTTACAATAAAACCAGTGGGAGGTTTAATTTGCTTATTTTCCTAGCACTTAATAAAATATCTGGCAAACAGAAGTGAGAAAACCACTTATGTTAAAAATTTTGTGTTTCCACTTGTTCAACTTTTAACTGAAGGCTCTGCTCACCCTGGGAGACCATCAAGGGAGACTGGAAATTTGGAGAGTTGAAAAATAAACACACAGACAAAAACTCCGAACAAATCTTTCATGCCTTATTTTTTGTCAACAAAAGGCAACACCCCCAGTTCTTCCACGATAATTTCACATCACTTTAACAAAGATTCAAAGAAAAAGAGAAAGGGAGAGGCCTTTAAAAAGTGCAAATCCCCTTCCACTTCAGTCAGCTGAGCGGGTGCCAGCAGAGCCRTTCACTGGGGGAGTTTCTCTGAGGAAGCTCTGAAACATGCTGAAACTCTGCTTGGGGAAGGAGGCATTTTCAATGAACATCTACATTCACAGAAGCCTACGAACCATTTCACAGTGTCTTTGTACAAGGCTGGGAAGAGGAGGATGCAGAGAATGAGTGGGGGGCAGTATGTTCCTCTGAACGTTTATTCTCCAAGGCCTTCTGTAATATTTTAAAAATGCAGTTGAGGGTATCTGAGAGGTCCAGCCAGGCTGGTGGCCTGGCAGTGCAAGACCCAAAGGACAGAGGCTTGCTTCGCAGGCAGTGGGACGGCTGCCACCACCCGCTTGTCCTTTGGCAGCCCCGGGTCCCTCTCCGGGCAGTGCCAGGGCAGCGCTGAGGGAGCTGGGCCCACCCGAGCGCCTGCTGCAGTACACAGCTCAGGGAAAATGGGACCTGGGAGAAAAGGACATGGATTTATTTATTTGCATATTTATGTATATTTGAAAGGTGTGCAGGACTTCATGCCTTAGAAGCAAGAAGGAGGATGAGAAGGATTTGAAGAGCTATGTTTCTACCATGCACGTGAGTTGTGCACACCTTTTCCTTCCCATATACTATACAATAAGGCCTATAAAGAATGAGGGACTTTGCACCAAAGGTTCTGAGGGCTATGGTATTGCTTACTCTGCACTGGAGCAAGCTGTAGGACCAGCTGTGTTGGTGCAGGTTAAATAAGAAAGAGGCAGGTGTAGGGCATTGACCTAGGCTCAGTGCTGTGCTTAAATGGGTTCACTGCAGCTGGGTACCAAGTGCTTTGCCCTGTGCAGCAGAGTGCACTCTGTGCAAATGGGACCTTTGTGCCTGGTGAGTGTCTTTGTGGAGAAGGTAGCTGTGCTCTCAGGATGAGCTCTGGGTCTCCACCCTGCTCTGGAGTAGGGTATCCCTGCTGCTGGACACCCTCTTCCCCCATGTGTGGAGCCCACCTCCCACTCGCAGGCTCCTTCCCACAGCCTTGCATTGCTCCCTGCAGCTCCTGAGTCCCTGCCACCGGCTGCCTTGACTATAAGGGCTTTGACCTTCATTTGATTTTCTATAGGAAGCCAGAGCAGAAAATGGAGGATGCAGTTATAAGCTTGTGGTGCTGCTGATGGGGAGAGTTAATGTCTCCTGGGCGCTGAATGCTTTGTGTGTGTATGTGCTGCAGCGCTGATAGGCACTAATTAATGAAGGTGCATATAACAGAGAATGAGCAATCTCAAAGATGGCCAGAGTATCCTACTGAGGAGGTGAAATGGAGACTGATTGTGTGTGTGGTTTTTTGGTTGGTTTTTTTTTTGTTGTTGTTATTCATGTGCTGTGCTCCCTTAGGATGGTCTTTTCTGCTGGTCTTCCTTCAACCATTGGTTCCCACACTATTCAACATTTTTCTAATGCAAATGAGCTCCTTCTCAATGTCTTCCTTGAACTGCACAATACTTGGGAAACTCAGAGAAACGTTGATGCCCTGAGGGCAGGGAATTTTCAAAACTCCTATGGAAGTAGCTGATGATCAAATCCTGGCAACTTGTTTGTCTATGTCCTGGTTTCTCTCATTCACCTGACATTTACCCACACTCTCTATTGGTGTTGCAGTGGCTGAAAGAGGCATCTGGTCTGTGTCAGCTTTTATCTGCCTTTTTTCTTCCTACTGTGCTTCATTATGTATGCTCACTAATTCAATTCAGATTTGAAAGGAAATATATGAGAAATTAACTGGCAAGACAGCAGCAGCTGCAGGAACTCCAGCTCTTCTGGGAGAAGAAATCCCTGAACTAATGGAGTTAGTGGCAATGCAAAATCTAGACATGACTGCAAATTACTTCAGCACATGTGAGACTGAAAACAGAGAGAGGATCCAAGAAACTGGAAAGGAGTCGGGAGAAAAATATCTGACTGTCAAGTGGCATTTTCCTTGCTCCTCTCAAGGCTGTAGGTAGACTCAGAGCAGAGTAAGGCGTCTTGCAGAGCAGACACTGTCAGGAAGACACAGCGGTTGCAATACTCAGTAATGCAATGGCAAAGCACATCAGACTTGCTCATGGTGGCATGGGAGCTGCCCCCAGGACCCAGGGCAGGGTGCCAGCAATGTCCCCGATCCCTGGGAGCACCTGGGGCTGCGTCCTGGGTGCCTGCGCTCCCCAGGACCACCTGCCTGTGCCGTGGAGCAGGGATATGGCTGTGAGGAGCTTGCCATGGCCATCCTCCACTTGGCTCCTGCGGGACAGTCAGGTCTGAGTAATTACATGCTTTGAGCAGCCTTACTACAGATATAGAGACAGCTCCAAAAGAGCACTCTGCCTAATTGCAGATTTGGGTGGTTGATGTTAGGATTAAAACCACAGCTGCTTCCCCTGGAAGATCTGTGAGGCGGCTGCGATGCCTCCCACAGTTTGTAAGAGYCCACCCCAGCCCCGGGGTGCTGGGGGCACTGCACACGTCACGTCGCAGCTGAGTGTTCCCATTGCCTTTCTTCTCCTTTTCTTGGTTTTTTTTTCTCTTCTTTTTTTTGTTTCTGAGACAAGTGACGTAAATATTCCCTAGCAGCCACATGTGTTTTTTAGAACCAGACACCTCTTACCTAAATGCTTAGGGCAGCTTCCTAAGAGAGCTATGCTTACACAGACCTCTTGCTGCTAGCTGGTGCTACCAGCTGGGACTCCCAGGCTGCCCTCAAGCCAGGGGACGGACTGGGGACATCCCACAGAGGGGTGTCAGGGAGGGGCATGCCAGGCACAGCCCAAGTGACAACAGCCAGCACACAGAAAGCCCGTGGCTTTATCAAGCTGCTCAAGGTTACAGCTTCTGTGCTGCAGCTCTGCACAAAATGGGGAGAGTGCTTTAGCCCAGAGAAATGCTGTTCTCTTCCACTGAGGTTTGTGTTTGGCCAAAATAGAAAAGCCAGGTATCTGCAGGCTATTGGGATATGGTTACGCTGTCCAGAACCATCGTACAAAGYGCTGGCAGCATGAAATAAACAGAATCTTTAAACAATGTAGCTGAAAAGTAGCCCTAAATCAGCAATTCTTACAGTAGCCCTGCACAATGCCATTGCGAATTGTTCCTTTTTTCTTGCTGATTATAAAAGCAACAGCAGGGTTTTTCTTAGTGTGTTGTGTTTGGTTTTTTTTCTTAGAAGAAAAAAGATGGACCAGTGCTCTGCAGGCTCTGGGGAGATAAGCGGGTGTCCTTGGCCACAAAATGAAATCTCTTCTGTTTTCTTTCTGGTCCCTTTTCCTGGGGCACTTGCCCAGCTCAGCCAGTGAGGCTCAGCACGATGAGCTCCAGTACCATGTGTTAGACTTGCTGGGAGGCGAGGCAGCGAGGGCTGACCATGGGGAAACTTCTTTCCCAAGCAACTCTGACTGACATACTGAAACAGGAGTCCTGACATGAAAGCCATCGTGGCATGAGGATTACAGCTCCTGGAAACCAGCTGGCCTCCAAAGCCACCAGCCCCACAGCCCGCGGGGCATACCCGTGGTGTAAATGTGGTCCAGGACAGCCCTGCAGTTCCCTCCTCTCTCTGCAGATTTGTGGTGAGTGCTTTGGGACGATGGCAAGCGCAGAGGCAGCCAGGGCTGAGCCAGGGGCTGTTGTACTGAGCCGAGTGTCCCGGGCAATCCCAGACCATACCAGCTGCTCTGTCTCATACTGGGAACCAGAATAAAGGAAGCTGCAGAGATTTTTAGACCTGCCAGCCTCACCCCATGTGCTGGATTTGCTCATGGTACAGCGAAGGCTGCCCAGGAACCCCCTCGCCACAGCCCTGCAGAGGCCAGGGGCTACAGCATCAGGGCTGGCTTAGGGCTGCTCAGGGACAATGTGCAATCCCAGAGCAACAGGCTGGCCCCAGGCTCTGGGAAGGAGCCTTTGGAATGAGAAAGTCACGGGAGATCATGGGCTTCGGGCACCCATTGGGGAAGATCATCAGGAAAGACCTGGCTCAAGGGGCTGGACTCCTGCAGGCCGGAGTGAAATAGGTTTGGTGGCAGGAGCCAGATCAAGTTATTTCAGTGAGTTGTTCCATTTACGGGTTCGTTTTGCTTTATGAATGTCAAATGTGGGTTTGGTTTTTCCCTTTGCCCTGTTGCTGTTGGACATTGCCTCTGGGAGTTACTTTGTTTAGACCTGTTGAGATGCCCAGCTGTAAGGAGAGCAAGCACAGAAAAGTCCTTACAATGAAATTTTCCAGGATACTGAAAGATTAATTTATTTTTGCTTGCAGAAAATGACCAAGCAGAAGCATGCTCTTATGTAAGAGGAAAAAAGAGGCTAATAGGAATTGTCTGTAAATGCTAGGGAATAAGGTCTAGTGCAGAGTGTTCTTCTTCAGGTGCACTACTGCAAATCTTTAGTAGACAAAGCATAGGAAAAAAGGGTTGCTAGGATTGCCAGCACTGTGCAGTTATCTACATCTATAAAAAAAGGTCAAATGCCTTAATGTGATAAAAGAACAGAGGTCAGATCTGTTTTACAGTGACTTTGGACTATCCAGAGAGAGAGAGACTTGGACTCCAGGCATCAATAAGGGGATACAGATAATGCAACAGGAGCAAGAGAGATATCTCCAGGAGTCTTTAAAGAATAGAAAAAGGAATTTAAAACAGACTCCTTGGAATGTAACTTGAAAAGCAGGCAAGTAGGAATAAAGGGAACAGAAATGCAAATATTTTCAGGTTTCCTGTTCTTTAAAAATTACAATGGTTCAGGCGTGTGATGAGCAGCTACTTTCTCTGAAAAGCAGGCAAAATAATAAATCAAAGAAAAAGGAGAATGTATGTACATATGTATGCATTTTGAAAGCCTCCTGCTGAATTATAAATACCTTCGAATCATAAAATATAGAGCCTGTCAGTGGTTTCTATCAAAGTTTGAACATGCAATTTCACTTGTTCACAGCACAGCCTGTGTGTGCTATCACGTTAAAACCAGAGAGAAGCAAGAAAGACACAGAAACATCCTGTAGGTAAAAAAAAACAAACCACAAAACTGACTGACAGACTAATTGTTAATGGGAATCTCAGCATGGATAGGCATGTCGAGCAGACTCCTCTAGGAATCGGCTTTTACCATGCAGCTGTCAATAGATGAATTGCAAGAGATAAGGTTCTTCCTTCCCTTGCAAATGTGGGGAGGTTTAAAATGTGAAGGCTTATCTATAACAGGCAGCAGTATAGATGCTGTAATGGGGCACTGCTGCTGTGCTGGCAGAAGCGGTAGCTTGCAAGGCTCTCCCATGGGCAACACCGAAAGGAGGACTGCTGGAAATACTTGAAGCTGTCGTGGGGTGGGGGGCACCTGACTCTGAGGAACGGTGTGTTGGGGACCGGCAAAGCACCCAAAAGCTGTGGGTTTGGAAGCAGGCAGCCCCCCCAGTGCTTCCTCCATGCCACATGACCGGGCTACTGCCTGTAGCTGGAGAGAGGATGCGCCAGGGTGGGCTGTCACAGCTGTGGAGTCGGGGAGGTCTATGGGGCTGAGAGATGTGGGCCTTGCGAGCGTTGGAGGGCAAGCGGGGCTGCGGGTACCATGACGCTGGCAGGGTAGAGCCAGGCTGGCAGCGGGCAGGGCTGGTGGCAGCAGCGGGCTCTGCCCACCCTGGGCAATCAGTCCTCACTCCAGGACCGGTGGGGGACAAGACTGGATGCGGCCCCACCTGCTGCGGGGTCATGCCAGGCCTCAGGGCTCCCCAAAATGGAGCTGCTGGGATACAGGCAGGGGTGCAGGTCTTGGGGAGGGCGGTGGGTCAGTGAGGCCTCTGGGCGCACCATCAACCTTGACACAAGCATCAGGAGGGAGGACACAAAGTCTTGGTCCATTGTGTGGAATGTGTGTGAACGAATGATATGTGTTGGATGGTTTTTCCCATCCACACACAGAGCTTGTCGACAGCTGCTGCTACTTTAGGGACCCAGGAAGGGTGTCGAGGTTGCTGAAGACCTCCTGCCATGGTGGAGGATGCAGGATGGGGGGTGGCCTCCACTTACGGTTGCAGTTATAGCCAACCTTCAGGCTGATCTCCTGGCCCATCCCCATCCCCAAGAAGGTGCCCGGGGCTGGGGCTGCCCCCRGTGCCTCCTGACCTGCCCTGCTCCCTGGCTGGGGTGGTGGGACGGGTCCTGCTTGCCAGGTCCTGCCCTGCTGTCCCAGGGCTCCTACCTCCCAGGCAGCCCCTGGCCCCAGTGACCTGGAGGGGCAGGGACCCATGGGCAAGACAATCTCATGAACTCCAGGCAGCAAAGGAAAAATTCTGGCAGGAATTGTATGATTGAACCTCAGGTCATGACTGTTGTCTGAAATTCAGGGAGGAAAACTGTGATGGGAGCTGGAGACAGGGTGTACAGAGCGGGAGGGAGGTACCGCATCTGCAGGCGYAGCCCGAGGAGCACGGAGGTCTGCCCAGGAAGGAAGAAGAGCTGCGAGCAGCTCAGCGAAGGTGGAGGAGGAAGCGGCTCTGACGGAAACGGTGACCTGGATTCTCAGATCACTGAATTGCAGGAAGACTTGGAGTCTGAGTGAGCAGCCAGCAAAAAAAAGTAGAAACTCAAATTAGAGCCTGATGARAAACTGGAAGTCCTTCACACAGCAGCAAAGCTTTCTGGAAGGAGAAAAAGGATGGCACTGTCTGAGAAAACAACTTTGAGGTCAAGCTGGACAACAGCAGAGGCTTTCCAAAGCACTGGGAAAGGGATCTGCTTGAGCCAGCAAAAAGTTTCTCAGCTGGACAATATACAGGAGCAGATCCAGGAGGCAAACCTCAACACGTGGCCAAGGCAGGCAGGGCCAGTTACACTGCCCCGGCAATGCAAGGGACAAAGCAATTGTCCTCTAACTCGGTGGACACTCCTCTTACATTACTAAGGCTGTGCAGCCYCAGTAAGTGGGAACTGGGTCATTCAGTAATTATATATCATTATTACATGTAATCGTATCATATGGGCATCTTTTATTGACTTTCATTGCTGCTAAAAAGGAAGTAGTGTGAGATGAAGCCATTAATACAGGGAGATATATGGATTTCTAGCAGCAATGCGTGGAAATCTGAATAGAGCTCTACAAAGGAAAAACCTTTTTGCTCTGAGGGTGAGTGTGTATGTTCTTGATGCCCAGAAAGGCCTTGAGACAAGATGTCTGAATGACTGGAAGGTCCACAGGAGAGGCTCATGCTGCAGCACACATTCCTATCTCTACAGTTTGACTGGTGCAAACCCCCATGTGGATGCACTTCGACTAGAGAGATTACTATACGCTTAGCTTGTCTTCATGGATGTAAAGAGCAAGTTAAACCCAGTTAATATTGGGTGGATTCAATAGACATGAGGTACAGACTCAGCTGGTTTAAAGCAGTCACTCRAGGCCAGATGTCTTGCGTCCCCGGCCGGCAGGATGTGCCGCTCAGAGCAAAGGCCTTCGATGTAGCTGTGCTGCCACCGGCCCCTTGGCGGRTTAACCTCCAAGATGCCTTCTCTGTACCACCCCCATTGCTCGCAGGGAGGTAATTCCTGTTACGCTGTCCTGTGGCCAGGGCAGGCCGTGCTTTCAAACCACTGCAGCCTGCCCGGCACCTGCTGTGCATGGTGGGCACCTTCCTGCTCCATACCCGCTCAGCAAGGTCCTCTCCATGCCCGCCTATGCGCCCATGCAGCTAACAAGCCCATGGGAATTTGGGGGGATCTGGGTTTTTTTTCCCCAGGCTGGGTGCCAGAGTACTGGGGGAAGGTGGAAGGGGCTCCTGGTCACAAATGTCCAGTGGAGGCTGCTTGTGCTGCTCTCTTTACAGAAAGCACCTGGAAACACTGAAGCTGGAGCCTTGTACAACCCCAAAGAAGGTGTCCAGAAGTACTGAGTGATCCACCAGCTGTCATCAAGAGACAGACAGACATAGCTGAGGTGGGTGACAGGCACGGAGTAATGTACTTGGGGAGACCTGGCCAGCAGGGGAGAGTGCTATTAATAAAATACCGTAGTAAAAAGCCGTACATAGGTAGCACTTCATCATGTAATGCTCTACAGGTGAGTACTGTCTCTCAGATCCCTCACGCAGCACCAGAGGGGGTAAYGCTGCTCTGTTCAGTCACAGCAAACCTGCCTTTGATAGCATGGAGTAGTACCCAGTTTTCACCTGTCACTTTGGAAGGCATCAGTATGGAGACATCCTAAAGAGAGAAAACAGAGGATCTAGGAGTTATAGCTCACTAGAAGAGAATCACAGCACTTGCTCATGTKTTTTTCCTCTCTTCCCTACTGGCTCTCTGAATTAACCATTTCTTCTTCTCCACTCCCATCTCTAGGATTGCAGGTCTCCAGTACATCCTCAGGTGCCCTCTCTGCTCTCCAGCTGCTGCTCCTGCATGGACCGGTCTCCTGAGGCCCTACACTGTGTCTGGCAGCTCTGTGCAGTCTCAGGAACCTTGGGGTGTCTAAAGTGGTGGGTAGGCAAATTGTGCCCTGCTTGTCCGCAGCCCCACTGCCAGCCCTCCTCCATTTCCTGTCGTCTTCTTTGGCTGCCATCCAGGCCTCGGTGGCACACCAAGAAGTTGCAAATGATCTCCAAAATCTCAAGCATTTCAATGCTACTGGTAGCATCCACGTTAAAGCCACAGCTACTGCAGCAGTGAAGCAAGCAGAGAGGGCTGATGATGTCAAGTCTGAGCACTGCACAGCTCGCTGTGACACTGAGAGAGCATCTCCTCCCTCTCCTCGAAAGCAAAGAGCTGGAAGGAAAATTATCACCTAGAAAAGTGTATTCCTAGGAGAGAGAATTTTGTTTGCTTGTGGATTCAGCTGCCCAGCACAAGCAATATTCGTTAGCACTGGCAGGTAAGGGCATGACGTGGTGTCTCTTCTCTGCTTCCACGGGTTATCCAGCCCCCCCAGGTGAGTGAGGGCAGGGGTCTAAATGGGGTGGGTCCAGTGGAGGATGTCCCATGAGGGAAGGACTTGCATGAGCTGAGAAGTCCTTGCAACTTCCTTCATCCCTAATTTTAGGATAAATCCATTAACTGTATGCAGGTTTGGTTTTTTTTCCCCTGCCTTTCCTTCTCCCTTCTCTCCCTGCTAGTCTCTTTCAATATTTAGGTGTGTAATGCTTTCATAACCACAAAAGTCAATCAGAAAGAAAACAGAAGTTAAAAACCTGCTGTAACTCTGAAGTTCAGTGATGGTGTGGGTATAAGCCAGACACAGCTTTAACAACAAAGCACATTTTCTCCTGAGGCTGCCTCTCTTATCGGTAATGGAAACAGGAAATATGTTGCCTTTCTCCAGAGCATTATCATGAATCCTTGGAGTAGCAATGATGGTCCTGGAGTGCAGTGCCAGGGTGACCTTTAAAGGTCCAAAGCCTTGCCTGCCCGTGACTAAAGGGGGCTTGCTACTGCTCTCTGACTGGCAGCTGTGGCAATAGCAGGGACTAACCCTACGGTAAAGCCTAAGCTCGAGTTCCCCATGTGCTGAACTGCCAGAAGTTTAAAGCACAGCCCCTTCGTGTGCTCTGAGGTTGTTACCCGCACTAGAGCAAGCCATGAGGGCAAACCAGCCTGAGGGGCCTCTGCAGGCAGGGCAGGCTGCGAACCAGGCAACTTTTGCAAATATTAAGGGAGGGGGGTTTGCTGAGTGCCAACACGGGCCTTTTCCCCCGTGCTGTTCACCTCGCTCAGCGCCTGGGGGCTTCCTATCGGAGGACCGCTCCGGCCCCCCTTCAGGCACCGTTTCCCTGGGGTCCGTCCCCACGCCTGGGCTGCTGGCCGCGGCCCCCCAGCACCACCCCCCGCCCCCCCGGCGCCAAACCCCGCCAGGGCGCCGGGTGAGCGAGGCCCCCCTGGAGAGCCGCTGCCGCCGGGGCCGGGCCGGGGCGGTGGGGCCGGGCTGCCGCCGGGGCCGTGAGGCCGGGGCCGGGCTGCCGCCGGGGCCGTGGGGCCGGGGCCGGGGCCGGGCTGCCGCCGGGGCCGGGGCGGTGGGGCCGGGGCCGGCTGCCGCCGCAGGCCGGGCCGCGGCCCGCAGTGGCACCTGCTGTCGGGGCCGGGCAGCGCCGCTCCCCGCTGCAGCGGCGCAGCCGGCCTTTTAACTCCCTTTGCCGCCGACCAGGGACAGTTTATTCTACTCGACCCAGCAAGCGGTGGTAGGATTTAGGCTGGATTGCGAACCTAATTCCTTCGTTTCCGTGGGAGTTTTGCCTGCCTGAGAACCTGACCCATTAATTGAAGGGTCAAATGGCTGCAGAAGTACCTTCCCACACACTCTCAGTGGACGGCTGAGCAACAACTCATCAGGATGATTTGCATGGAGCCCCGACCCAGATCAGAGAACAGTTGTAGCCTGAGAAGAGTTTACTTTCAGCGCCTAATCATCTTTAAAGTATCTTTGCAGTACTAGATAAAGTAAACATTTCTCCTTTGCAATTTTTACTGACTCCAGTTGTGCTGCAAGAGTGGCCTCATGAAAAAAGAATGTTTTCTTAGGGCTAGAATAAAGCAATCATTTTATAACAATTATTGGAAGATACCGGTCAAAGGCTGCAGTCATCTCTGACCCATTTCAGAGCACAACAGAAAGGCTGTTACCTGGAATAACAAAGCGAACCAGTAAGTTCTTTATAACCAGGGCTCCCACCATGCATGGCAGGTCCTGAGCCCACTTAGGCCAGGCTGCTCCCTGTGACAGTAGCCAGCCCCAGCTGTCGTAATACCTTGTGGCCATGGCTGAGTTGTTGAATAATTTTGCTTTTGTCTTCCTTTGCAGGGCTGTTAAAACCAGCAGATGGTGTCAGGTGAGCAGAACAAGGCTGGGAATGCTAAATGTGGCCCACTCAAAACCAAATGAGCAAAGCAGCACGGCACTTGCTTACTCTTGCACCCTGGGAACAGCCCACTAGCACAGGTGATGGATGGAGAGGAGGGAGTGAAGGGCCTGGAGCTTGCTGAGGAGCCTGGGAAGGGCAGAGGGTCCCTGGCTGGATGAGCCTGCTGCTTCCCAGTGCTGCAGGGGGTGGCCTCCCTCCTTCCCCACCTCCTGCGAAGGAAGGTGGAATGCTGGGTAGGGATTAAGAGGGGGGAAAGAACATGTTAGTGGGTATCTTCCAAAGACAGATGTCATTTGCTTTGAAGATCTGTTCTCTCTTTTCTGTTAAGGCATATGGAAATTGACTGCATTGTGTCCTGAAGCCATGTGGATGTTGGTTTTTCTGATGTAACTAAGGATTCTACAGTGTGTAGCTCCCTGTAATGTGGTCTGATAGGACATCTTCAATTTGCCACTGTAGACAAGTTTCTTTGATTGCTTTGTGACTAGTGCAATTGGAAACACATTCCAAATACAATGATGGGAAGAAAAGGAGGCCTACATTTCCCTTCAGTGCTCCCCATGTGATCTATCTGGATCATGTACCCATGCAGTTTTCTGTGGTTCTTTTGCAGACAGCTACCCACTGAGCAAAGTTAAGTCTCCCCGTTTTCTCAACATGAAAGGAGCTATTCTTTCAAAGCATGGGGTTTTCCAGGTTAGTAATAAAAGTATCATTGGGTTTCTTAAAGTTAGAGCTTCTGCAAGTGCAGTTCATAAACAAGTGTCACAGGATGTTTTCAGAGCAACTCAAGGTCTGCTCCACTTCCACAGAGATCATGAAAGTCTTGCTGTAGACTTGTATCTTGCTGTTGACAATATCCTGCTTCACCTCCAGTTGTTATTCCAGCAGAATAGAGGTCTCTCGTGGTCCTATGTCACATCTGCAGGCCCTTCTGGCTGTTGACCCATGTCTTTTGTGAAGCTGTGCCAAGCACTGATTTATCAGAGGTGCAGTAAAATGCTGCATCTTACCTTAAAATTCCTAAAGACAGAAAACGAATTCATAAGCTTTGGTCTGCTGGTGCCAACACACAAACCTGCCTGTCCAGGTGGAAGARCTCAGTCCTCTCCATCAGCTGCATTCAGGGTTTTCAAAGTCCTGCAGCATCATTCTTCAAGATGTGCACACTTGAATCAGAACAGAAAGAAAACATCCATAAAACTCAAGTGAATCGACTGGGGAAAAAATCTTGAAAGAGCAAAGTGGAGATCCAGCAAATGTGTGCGTCTGATCCATTCTGGCTTTTCCACGTGCTACTGACACCGTCTTGGAGTAGTTCTAAAAATGTTTGCACCACATCGAGCAAAGACACAGCTGTGGTGTCCAAATTAGGTGAGATCTGGCAGGTTGGCATCCCAGAGGTCCAGGTACCACTCCACTGCGACGCACACTACACTTCAGTGGCAGRTTTTGGATTAGCTTTGAGACAAACTGCAAACTACAATCCAGCCATGGACTTGCTCCTGAGAACACAATGAGCTTGTCCATGGGTATGGTGACTTGTAGCTCTTTTCCAAATGATCCAGCTCTGGGAAAGGAAAATGTAAGTGTCTCACACTGACGTGAGCTCAATGATTTGGGGATTTTGCTATACTTCTGGCTCTGCTAATTGAGTTGAGTGGAAAGACCATCTCCCCTCTGCTTCTGCTGCTCCTGTTCTCGCCAGGCCCAAAAGGAGGAGGTGAGGGCACAGCCCACCTCCTGTGTGAAGGCAAGTGAAAAAGGGAGGAGAGCACTCCCTTGCTCGTGTCTTCCATGGCCCTGACACCAACACTGTGGAGCTCGCCTTGTCCTTCCCCCTCCCCAAACCCAGCAAACCAGCCAATATTTCTGAGACACATTCTGCTCACCCAGATTTAGGAATTCCACACAGGAATAGATAACACAACGGAGTTGAATTCAAGGGTTCTTCAGCTTCCCCCCATCTCCAGTGTCTCAAGTTGGGACTTCATCCCAGATGACTACATGCTTAGCCAGGCATAGCAGAGGTCAGCTCTTCCTTCCTGTTCATGCAGTCCTGGGCAAACTGGTTGTACTTTTTTCAGAAGAATAAACAGCAACCAGCATCACAGTCAGCTCGTTTCTACCGTCATCACTGATCTCGATGTGTCAACTGCTTTTGCTGCTGCTTATTTGTTGGCAAAGACACCCAAGCCAAAGTTCCTTTGGGAGATGCAAAGACAATAGAAGGAAACATTTGCCTGATGTCTGATTGTGGTGGGTTGACCCTGGCTGGATGCCAGGTGCCCACCAAAGCTGCTCTATCACTCCCCCTCCTCAGCTGGACAAGGGAGAGAAAATATAACGAAAGGCTTGTGGGTCGAGATAAAGACGGGGAGATCGCTCAGCAATTACCGTCATGGGCAAAACAGACTCGACTTGGGGAAATTAGTTTAATTTATTACCAATCAAAATCAGAGTAGGATAATGAGAAAATAAAAACTAAATCCTAAAACACCGTCCCCCCCATCCCTCGCTTCTTCCCGGGTTTAACTTTACTCCCGAGTTCTCTACCTCCTCCCTTCCAGTGGTGCAGGGGGACAGGGAATGGGGGTTGCAGTCAGTTCATCACACGTCTCTGTCGCTCCTTCCACCTCAGCGGGAGGACTCCTCACACTCTTCCCCTGCTCCAGTGTGGGGTCCCTCCCACGGGAGACAGTCCTCCATGAACTTCTCCAATGTGAGTCCTTCCCATGGGCTGCAGTTCTTCACGAACTGCTCCAGTGTGGGTCCCTTCCACGGGGTGCAGTCCTTCAGGAACAGACTGCTCCAACGTGGGTCCCCCATGGGGTCACAGTTCCTGCCAGCAAACCTGCTCCAGCGTGGGCTCCTCTCTCCAGGGGTCCACAGGTCCTGCCAAGAGCCTGCTCCAGCACGGGCTTCCCATGGGGCCACAGCCTCCTTTGGGCATCCACCTGCTCCGGTGTGGGGTCCTCCACGGGCTGCAGGTGGATATCTGCTCCACCATGGACCTCCATGGGCTGCAGGGGGACAGCCTGCCTCACCATGGTCTTCACCAGGGGCTGCAGGGGCATCTCTGCTCCGGTGCCTGGAGCACCTCCTCCCCCTCCTTCTCCACTGACCTTGGTGTCTGTCAGGGTTGTTCCTTTCACATATTCTCACTCCTCTCTTTGGCTGCAGTTGTGCAGGGGTTTTTTTCCCCTTCTTAACTATGTTATCCCAGAGGTGCTGCCACCGTTGCTGATGGGCTCRGCCTTGGCCAGTGGCGGGTCTGTCTTGGAGCCAGCTGGCATTGGCTCTGTCGGACATAGGGGAAGCTTCTAGCAGCTTCTCACAGAAGCCACCCCTGTAGCCCCCCACTACCAAAACCTTGCCACGCAAACCCAATACACTGATGTTACTGCAAAGGGCTGGCCAGTGCACAGAAAAATATTGGACTTATGATGGAAAATTTCATGGGAAAATTGCAGGGATAAGACCTGTGCTTCTAAGGACCTATCTGCTCCCTGACGCATGCTCCAATTCTGGCTGGAATCAGCCTTTCTCAGCAACTCCCACCCCTAAAGCTGAAAGGCTTTTGGGCTCAGGTAGGGCAGGTTACTAGTCACAGCAGCTCCCTGAGTAATTCTCTGTTTACTAGCCCCATCTTGGCATCCAGATTTCTGAAAAGGGACAGCTGTTCCCATCTGACTTGTCCGATGTGGAGTACAATTTAAACCCAAGACACCAACTATCCGATCCCAGTCCTTCCTGGAGTTCTTCCTTTGGTGCATTTTGGCTCTTCCCTCTTGCGCCAGAAACACCCTTGTTCAGACACAAGCTGCGACTGTTCTGTGCAGCTGCTGCTTGGTATCGTGTCAGATCCTTTCGTTTCAGAAGAGATCCTCTCTATGTGTGAAATGAAACCTAGTTAGAAGAGAAAAATGTGCATTCCCTCGGGCTGGGGACGAGGCTGTGGGACTGTCTTAAACCCTGGGAAATTAACTTCTGGTTCTGCAAACAAGCTCTGAGTGGGAAATGTTGCCTGCTGGAGCCAGCTCCTCCCGCTACAACTAATGCGTTGAGACTCAGTGTATGTGAAGGTTGCATCTCGGGGAATTGTTATGATGGACCACTGTCAGTGCAGGAAACCTACAAAACACTGCATGGTCAGTGGGCAAGAACTGGAAAAGTCAGACTGTCTTCAGTGGATTTACTGTAGATTTAGTTTCATTGTTATTTTATATGTATTCAGATTTACTGATTAGTCATCCAAGCAAAGGGGTTTGCAATGGAAGCAACTGCAGATGAGGAGGACAATGTATGTGAGTACCAGCAGAGCTCACGTCACAGCAGCACCAAGCACAGGGTTACATACTTCGGAAGCATGGGTACCTGTCTCTCACTCTCTTGCACTAACTTGAATTTGTTTTGCAGAGGAGTGCATACAGGAAAGGTCTGCATGGCTGTTTTTGAAGAGGAAAGAGAGAAGAACTTGTTGATAGCACAAGGACAAAGGCACAAACACACTAGAAAGGGTGTGCGAGAGAATTTAAAGATGGGTTCAACAATAAATTTTCAGATGTGAAGAAGAAATTCTGCAGTAAGCACAGGTAAGACAAGCTGTTCTATATAGGGAAAATCTAAGAAAAAAAATGGGAGTTGAGAGTAACAGCACAGAAAGAGACAGGTTTTTTTCCAGACATTTGGAACTAAAGGAGGGAAATCTGATGTAGGAAAACCCATGGATATAGAGCTGTCAGTCTCCTCCAGGCCAGCATCATCACAAAATGGCATTTGGAAACAAGACAGATACCAGAAGCTTTCTCAAATACTGGGAATTGGGAAAGAGATGGTCACAAAGCTAATTTCAAATGTATCCAGGATGCTGTTCAAATGGACAGTGAGGATACAGAGCTGGAAATTTGGAGTGCAAATATATGGATGACGGGACAACGCAGTGTGCAAAAAGAACACTGCAAAGAGGCTTAAAAGAGACGTGGTAATGTACTAATCTCAGGGTCCAGAGGTGTCACTACGAAATAATGAAGTGCTGTCGCACTTTTGCTGACTCAAGAACACACATGCAAATTACTCCAGGCTGTATTAACAAGCACGTGTGGACCTGGGACTACAGCAATGCGTAACACATGCCAAGCTAGAAGCCAAATGTGGGCTCAAGAGTCATAGGGGGTGCGGGAAGACTCCGGGGCACAATAAGCTATATGAGATCTTCTTGTTGTAAAAAGATGAGCAAAATTGGGAGGCACAAGAAAACTGTTGGCATTTTGCTGAGTTCTCAGATCTGAGCCTGCTAAATTAATGTTTCAAGTAAAATAACAAGATTTTCTAATGTGTTTCCAACTAGTCATTTGACAGCTTTCCACAGATGGTCTGAAGTATGTATGAAAATATAATACAAGTGGAAAATTCCTTGTCTAACTTTACACCACCCTTATGTGCTCTCTCACATGCACACCTTCTGCATGTCCTGCAGCAACAGTCTAGATGTAACGACTTCATGACCACTGGTGGTTTTGAGCTGGTGAGACAAGGCTGAARAAGTGGAAGCAGAAGAAACCTAGGAAGAAAGAGCGATGTTCCCAGTAGGAAAACAGAGCGTGGAAATGCAAGGGATTTGCAAGGAAAAGCGAGGGGATCAGTGAAGGTTGTGTTAGCAGCACTCAGTTTATCTAGGAGAGGGTAGAGGTCAGCTGAGATGCAAGATGGAGACACCCATCAGGAGTGGGGGCCAGCACAGCTGTAGGTGCTAGCTGAAGCCCTCTAGGCAGATGAGATGGTTTCCAGAAGGTGCCCCGGGAGACATCTGTGTCCTTTACATGGGAGGAAGGAGAGAGCAGGAGTGCCAGAGACTCCCAGGTGGAGAGAGCAGGGCACAGATGGTAGCAAGGAAGGATGAATAATGTGCCTCAGGTGGGGATGGAGGGAGGACACTGGGGGACCTGGTCCAAGAGGCTGTATGGAAAGGGAGAAGGTGGCAGAGAGGAAAAGTGATTCCAAGAGACAGGAGGGAGTATGACTTCAAAGGGAATTTGCAGTCAATGGCACCAAAAGCAGTAAGACAGCCAGGTGGATGGGGATGGAGGAGTAGGAGGCTGTGAAAGACTGGAATAAAGGTATAGACCAGGGCTGTTAGGCTGAGGGTGGAGTTGGCTGTGGTGCTGGCTGGAATTTCCCATTCAGAGGACAAGGAAGAAAGGTGGGTCAGGGTGGGATTTGGGGACAGTGAGAGATTATAACATGGTTACCTTGGAGGGCTTGATGAAGGAGCRTAGAAGAAAGTAAGGATTTGGAGAGGTAAAGGATGGAGTAAGGCTAGAGGTACAAGCTATTAGGAGGTGGGAGGAGATGCAGTTTCTGGGGTATTTGGATAGACGAGAGCAGTGAATGAGAAATGCTGTTGACTGTATAAGAGCCAGGGAGAGTGCAGGAGAGGAGCAAGCCTTGCTCAGTCCTGGGAGAAGCTAGCAGTGGCCTGCACAGGGGTGGAAGAAAGAGAAGGACTGTGTGAAGGAGTAGCCTGAGGTGGTGGGCAGGGGGTCTAAGGGGAAGGAAACTGGAGGAGAAGGACTGGGAGGGAGGGTGGAGCGAGAGGCGCTAGGGAAGAGCACAGAATATGTGAGCAGTAGGGAGGCAAAGAGAAAGGAAAGGGTACGGCAGTGCAACGAGGCTTTGAGTGGCTGAGGAGTGCAAGAGAAAAGGGGATGGGAGTCAGAGAGGACAGCTAGTGTGAAGGTGGAAAGGATGGAGAGATGGAAATGTTCCAAGGTGGGAGGGAGRGGGAGAGACAAATGAATAGGCAAATTATAACTAATGCAATAATTAGCTGCTACAGCAGTAATCTGATTGTTGCCCAAAAAAAGAGGATGAGGCAGGGAGTCCGTGAGCGAGGGGGAGGCATGGTCAGGCCGGCAGAGCAGGCAGGCAGAGGAGCAGAGGTGGGCCGAGCCTGCCCGGGCGCAGAGGCAGCACGGCAGGGAGCAGCAGCAGCAGATGCTGGGGTGCAGTTGCTATGGCAACACACGCAGGCGAATGCAACAAGTGTGCAAACGTGGCGGCGTTAGCAGGGGACAGCTCGGCACGTTTCCATGTCACGCTCCTCAGGGTGGGAGCGGAGCTGTGCACCATCCCTGGGTACCAGGCCTGCAGGGTACTGCTCCTGCGGAAACCAGCACAAGTTAATGGCATGTTTGAGGCTGGGCCCCCCTCACTGCTGAGAAATGGCTTTCTTGTGCTCTTTCTCCTTGATCCTAGGCATCCCAAAGCCCGGCAGAGCGAGAGCTGCTGAGCGTCTTGTCAGCAGCGGGGTGCGTGTGTGCTGCGTGGYGAGGAGGCAGCTCTGCAGCACGTGGCCTCTGGAGGGGGCGATGGGAGAGYGAGCATCCCTCCCTCTGGTCCCTCATGCCCATGCACCACGGGGCTGGGGGCTTAAATCTCCAGTGCCCTGGCTCAGCATGGCCTGCTGCAGCTGGCACATACCTCCAGGCACCTACAGCGCGTAGGTGCCTTCCAAKGAGGCTGTCGTAGCGCGGGGACAGTCTGCTTACGGCAGGCAGAAATAGCACGTTTTTCACAGGCTGGGGCCTTATTCTTCACTCYTCGGTAATTTTTGGCAGAATTTTCCCTTCCTCTCTTTATGTATCTCCTGTAATTAACCAGCACTTCGGGTGTGCAGCTACTCCCCAGCGTTATGCTAACGTCCTACACTAAACAGCTGGAGACAGAGCACAAAGGCCAATTTTCTGTCCAAAGAGGCAGTGTTTCCTGAAGCCGTGACGCTCCCAACAGAAAGGACAGCCCCGCGGGGTGCTGCGCAAGGGTGCTGCTCCTTTTGCCTTCGAGAGGTGCCCTGGCAGAGGAGATGGCTGGCAGGAGGAGGCCAAGGCAGCCAGGCCATGCTGTCCGGGCTGCTCCCCACCACCCCCGAGCAGCCTTGCTCCCGCAGGAGTTGCACCAGCCCTCCAAAGCAGCGCTTGGGTTTTGGGCTGGTTTACAGCCGTATTTCGAAGTGCAGCTGCATCCAACAGCAGAGGGAGCTGTGGGAGAGGAAGAAGAGCAGGCGAAGCCTGGCAGGAGCAGCCCTGGGGAAGGAGGGAGGCAGGCAGGGGTTTGGAGGAGGTAACTGCAGGCAGCCCCGCTGCACCAGGTAGGGAGCTTTTAAACAGCATAAAGCGATGAGGAAAAAAGGGGCCTGAGAGAGGGAGAAGTGGTTGAAAAGCAACCACCATGGAAACGAAATGCCAGAAGAACTTTAGGTATAAGAAGACATGAAAGAGGCAAGCAAAAGTGTCTGGGTGTTCTTTCTCTTCTGAGATTTAAGACTTAGGGTAACTTCAGAGTGTCTGGTGCTAAATAGTTCTAAGGGGGAGGGGGGTATCTTAGTTACTCCGGGAGTGTTTTCTGTGTATTTAAATGTTAAATAGGTCTGGCTACATTTTTTTTCCGAGGAGAATGCTCCGCGTTGAGCACTGTTCTCAAGTCAGATTCATTTCAGAAAGTTTCAGTGACATTTTGAGAAACTCTAGTGCCATGAATTCACACCAGGATCAAAGCAAAGCGGTGAATATGCCTTTGTGGCTGTGTAAATGCATCCGTTGGAAGATGATGGCCACTTCTGCCACACGTGGGGTGACAGCAATAGCAACCAGCCACATCACAGCACCTACAAAGCCAGAGCATGAATATGACTCTCTAGTCACAGCGATGTGAGCAGGAAAATAAATATCCTGGTCTTCCCATCCCTCATTCCCCGTGGTCCTGGGTACAGCACAAGAGCAGGCATGATTCATTCTACAGTCTCTGGGCAACCCAAGGGAAAACTGCCTGCTGATTTCAGTTTCTGATGTCAGAATGTATAATTAACCTGACAAAGCAAAAGATTATTTTGGGTTAAGGCGTGATCAGACCTTCCTTCTCCCGCTACCTTTTTCCGTATGGTGATAAAATAAGTTGGAGGTGTTTGGGGCTGGGGGAGGTATATGTTTAGGTTTTTTGTGATGGCTATATAGTGTCGGCAGTGAATTCACTGCTGTGTAATACATAAAAATATCGCCAGTGCTTTCTCCAATTAATTTACATTCAAGGTAAACACAGAGAAGACACAATGATGTGGAGATTACAATAACCTGCTTCCCTGCCACTGCASATATGCACAATACTCCTCCCTTGTATATGTCTTTGGAGCAGGAGATGAAGCAAGTTTTAAATGAGGGTGCTGACTGCCACGGTGGCTGTGGATAGGAGTCACAGGAATACTTRGGATCTTTAAGGTGTGTCATGTTAAAATAGAGTGGATAGTGTGATGCTAAACTGACCGTGGGTATCTAATTGTAGAAGCTTTAAGGACGGGAATACCTTGGTTTATTGTCATTGTATTTGAAAAAGTATTGGGAAGAGGATTTCAGAGGTGGAGTTATATCATGTTGTTGCTAAGTTTTCCCTCGGGTAGCGTCTCTAGAATGGAGCGATTGATTTTGTTTGATCTATAATATGAACACGTAACTAGCAAAAGCTGCTGCAGTTGAAGTGAAAAGATTAATCTAGCCATTTCAAGCAAAATCAACTTCTTGTAGTGCTGTGTTGGCAAGCCTGGGTTCTGCAGGCTCCCAGGGACAAACACAGCAGCCTGTTGCACTTGTTGAGGTGGGAAAAGAGCTCCAAGTCCCTCTAGGTCCCTGATTAAGGATCCCCATTTTAAAATAAGCTTTCTTTACTTTCCTTCTACAGAATGACTGGTAGTTTCTTTGCTCCATGGGAAAACAGGAAGACAGAGAGAAGTTGCAGCACGTAAGAAATAAATTATATATTATTCCCTTACCCCTTTTTTCCTGCTGTTTTTGCCTGGTCTTCCTCACCATTTCTTTTTTAATGGTCCAGCTGGGCGAGTCCTTAATCTTCAGCCATTTGAATGACTGGAGGTCAGTCATTTGCAGGCTCTGAGCATTTTGATCCCGCGTATGTTCTTTCTTTTTCCTCCTGCTGCTCAGAAAGCTCTGCCCAGCTGTGCACCTTATTATGCCCTTGTGGCTAGGCTATTTTAAGAAAACTTATTCTAAAGGAATAACAAAATCAGTAAGCTCTAACTATTGTAACTATGGGATTGGGGAAGTAAAGGTTAAGTGCTAGCACAGGTATAGCTAAGCACTCTGAAGATAACTGGCTTGCCATTTCTTTAAAGACCACCATTTTCCTAGCTCCAGGTAGGGCACTTAGGTTTTGTGTCATGCCATTTGCACACAGAGCCACAACCATTTCACTGAGAAAACCAGTCGAGATCTGAAGAGGGAAGAAGGGTTTTCAGGCATGATTTGGAGAAAGAAATAACAGACTGAAATGTCCCAGGGGGAGTCAGGGAAATCGTTCCAGCAAGCTGGGCTGGACAAGCTGAGAGAGCTGAAAGCTTCTTTTGGTTTTACCCTGCTATTTCTGGTTATGACAGGTTTTTAATTTTTATTTCCTATTCAGCCTCCATACTTAGTGTTTAGTATTTGTGGAAACCAGGGTGAGCAGAAGAGGTAGAGATCATAGAAGTAGTAAAGCGCAAAATTAAGAAAATAGGAAGAGCTAAGTAGATGAAATGGACTAATTCAGTCACAGCCTATCCCCTCTCCCAGCCCTCTGGCTCTAAAGATCTGAAGGTCCTCAACACCTCAGCGGTGGTACCTGGCGTGCTGCTGAGTTGGGATCTGAGTATGAAGATGCCATGTTACCAGGCACTACATTTGACTGACACAGGCTCTGTGTCAGGTTGACCAAGCAACRCACAACCTTATTCCTGCTTCTGCCAAATTAAAGCCCTGCTCAGACGAGCAGCCAGGGTGAAGGGCAGGTGGTGGTGTTTGCCTGCAGCACAGCTGCCTGCCTTCCTGCCATGCCTCCCTTCCATCTCAGGTGATGCTGTGTGTTTTGGGAATTTATAGTCCTTTATTGATAAGTACAGAATGAAACAGATTGGCCATCTGTTGGTATATCTACTGGATGAAAAGTGAAAACTCATGAAAACTAGATCTTCTGTGTAATCAGAAGCAGCCAGCAGAAGTTGTTACGTCGTTCCTGCCGTCACTTGAAAAACTTTGCTGAGCTGCAGTGTGACAACGCATGCAGCTTACCATGCACGCCATCATGGCTGCTCCTCTTGTTTCAAAATACAAGGGTACTTGCTAAGAATGAGGCCTCATCCCCCAAATCTCCATTCCATTTTTAGATGGCCACGTTGCACATTGAGTGACTGACTTTGTATTACCGCAAACAAAACAGAACTGGTGAGCACACTGTGGAGTTCTGGATGTAATTAGAAGGGGGAAGAAACTGCTTTTTATCTAAAACAGTCATTCTGACGTTGTAAGATAGAGAGGCTCCTCCTTTTTTCAGCACAAAGACAAGGTAGGAGAGAGTGACTTTTTTCAACCAGGAAGTTCAGAAGCTGGGAAAGAGTTGCGGCTCTGGAGTGGAATAGGCTGGCTCGCAAGGCCTCCAAAGGTCACCGTGCTTTTAACATACAGGCTGCTCTGCCCGGTGTTTGAAGGCAAGCATAATAGTGAAGGGTCTTCAGAAAAAGTGGTAACATGGGTCTGGATGATTATTTAAGATGGAGTTACGAAGTATCAAAGAAAGTTGGTTGGCAGGAATTAAAAAAAAMCAAACAAATTGATGGAATTATAAATGAACCTAGCATGGTAGGGACAAAATTTTGCAATGCTTTTTATCATGGAGAAACATGCTGCTTTGGTTTCCTTAGATATCTTTAGGATTGTCAGTAAAACTGTAGCTAAAGGAGAACTGTGTGACATAATTTAGTTAGACTTTCCAAAAGCTTTGACACTGTGTCCTGGTCACGGGGCACAGTGAGCTGCAGCAGCCTTGCAGTGCAGAAATGCAGCCCTCGGGTGACAGATTTCCTTCTCCTCTCTGGAAGAGCGGAGCCCCTGAGCCTCTCACCCCTGGGCTGGCTCTCCGCGCAGCAGCCTCTCCGCAGCCGGCTGCAGGCACAAGCAAAGCAGGCCCTTGCCAACACCATCTGACTGCAGGGTAATAAAACAGCTGCCAACACATTGCGTAATTTTGCCTGGAAAGTCAGCCTCAGCACCACTGCCGGAGGGCGCGGGGCCCAGAGGTGGCACTACTGGCTGGCTGGGTGGCAGGTGGCAGATCAGGGCTGATAAGCACGACTGCATCCCCAGCCCCATCTTCCTGCCCATATGTCCTGGATGAGCACCACGGGTTGAACTGTTCAGCACTTAGAAACCCTTTTTCTTGGGAACGGGTGGCCAGTATCCAAGTGAAGTGACTCATACACATCCTCCTCCTTATTTAAACTGGAGTCTTCCCCTTCAAGCTTTGCCCGTTCCATGAAGACAAATTACCGTGTTTCTGGAGAGGGGAAAGCCAGTTCCCCGCCCGTATCTCTCTTCTATGCTGCCATCTGCACTTCTTCCCAAGTAACTAACTCATCTACCTCTTAATATTCCCCTTCATCTTAAATTTGCTTGGGAGAAAAATCTGTCAGCCCACTCAMAGCCAGGACTGAAATATTTCCCAGTATGGATTTTCCTCACTGTTTTCTGAGGAACCGCTGGCACTCGCTATTTTTGGCACCATCTCTTCCTTATGTTCACCTTCTGCTAATGTCCCTCCTGCACCTGGCTCCCTTGGACTGAGCTTGGACACCCACTGGACAATGTCAAGCAGGCATATCCGACATGCACAGGATGGCCGTTTGAGTGAAAGAAGGAAAGAACTGGAAAACATCTCAGAATAAATTGTCAGCTTTTCAACCTGGCCAAAACCATAACTCTATTGGAGGACTGATATTTTCTAAAAATTTTCAGTGATACGAGAATGGGGATAATGCTAAGGTGGAAAAATCTGACATCTTTTGGCTAGTCAAGGTTAGGGAATTTGAAAAATTTAAACTAAAATGCAGTTGTAAAAACAAACAGGATGAATTTATCCTGTGAGGCATATGGCTGCATTGCTATTGCTTGTTAATGTAATCACTAATCCAGTCCTCTGAGCCACAGATCAAAATAACAATATTATTTTATTTTAATTGTAAACGGCCAACGTCAAAACTGCGCAAGTGGAAAGAAGCCATTTTTCCTCCACTGTCTCTGTTTTTCTGGCATCTCTTTTATCACATAGAGTAACTTGGAGCTGGCTGACTTGTACTTCTGCTGAAACAACCCTATAGACTATAGCAGAATAACAGAGCAGCTGGGACATGTATTTGCCCCAAATTGAGCTCTTTCAGGTTTTTAACTCCCTTCCTCTCTCTTCTATCCCGCCTCAGCATGTCCCAGCGGCCAGAGCCAGAAACAGCAATCTAGAAAGAGCTGCCCAAAAGCACTGAGACTTGAGTCCAGAGGAGACCAAACCTGAGACAGTGGGAGAGGTCTCTGCTACAGAAGCTTGAAAGGAAGGAACATAAAGAGTTTTAAATTAAAGAAAATTTGAGTTACCTTTAAATACGTATCACAACAAGGGGAAAAAACCCAAGCCAAGCAACCCAGCATATGTTCTGTAGGAGGTAAGTCTTTCACACTTGTGTTTGGCCGTCAGAAAGGGACTCTAATTGGATCTGGATCTACCCAGTTCCAGGTGTCTTCTGCCTCAGGTCCCCAGAGCTACTTGTTTGTTTTGCTGGTGTGCCTCAGTTTGGCAAGGTGTCTTGATTGCYAAGTGAATGTGGATTCAGCTAGCTCTGACCAGCTCTGGCATTTGAAAAAATCCTTTTTCTTCCRCTTGAATTTCTCTGCCAGCTGCCTGCAAGTCAGGATTTCCCAGCCAGCAGCTCTTGTTATTATCTGTTTTCACTTGCCTTGATGTTTACCAGATTGGACTGCTTTTATCTCTATTAACCCTACATTACTGTGGAGCCCCAGTATTACACATCCTGTGTGGCTTGGCCACTGGGTCAGAGCAGAAATAAATGAATAGATAATAAATTCACCTTACTGAGGAAACAGTGAGGTCTAAAATGCTGGCCAAAAATAGCGCACGTGTTGATGATCTCAGGGAAGAAAATAACTAACAGGCCAAATGAAGGCATTAAAAATCAAAGCTTAAAATAATTGACAGCTCATTAGACTAAATCTGAACTCTGCTAAAACTCTCCACCAGATGAAAACTCTGGTATGAAAATAGTGCTGAACAGCTGAGAGCAGGACAAGCTGGCCTGATTTTCTCTGGTCTCAGAAGCTGAATTGCTGCTAAGAAGTGCTTTCATTTGTAACCTTAGATACATCTTACAGTCATTTAGCTCAGAAGGTCTGATTTAAAAAGCATCTAAAAATATAAAGGGGAGATTCTCAATCTTTAAAGGGCCATAAAGCTATTCTGAACAAGCACCTAAGGATCATTTCCCATCTCCTCCAGTTCCTAGAAATCATGGGGATGAAGCAAAATTTGGAAGAAGATGAGCCAGTATTTTTTTTAAAAAATTCCATTCTTGATCAAGTTCAACATAGTTTCAAAAGTAAGAGGTTACATCCAGTTCTAGTTAAAAAAACCAAACCACATGTCTGGCCACTTCTCTGGTCAGTGTTCTCCGAAGACTTCAGGATATTGGTGCCCTTTCAGTTAAAGGAGAAAAAAAAGTTTCTAGTGGATTTGGGGTGAGGATCAGGTTCAGTTCGGCTCCTTCCTCAGTGTGCTGCGTTCACTCTCTGGAGTTGCAGGGGAGGCATCGGTCCATGCGATCCAAACGGCTGCCGCCCCCCCGCCCAAGCTAAGGCTGCCTTTGACTTTCTGGTTCCCTCAAGGGCTCCGGATCGATGCAAGAAAACTAAATTTTCTCCCAGATAATATTTTAGTAAGTAAAACACGTAATTTGAACTTGCCGCTGTTTTATTTACCTCACGTACTACATTTCGTTTACCTGCGCAATGAGAACAAACCATTGGCTGCTACCAGACGTTTCGCTTTTGTTGCTGCCGCTCGAAGGAGCGCCCTGGCGCAGCGTGCGCTGCGGACACCGCTGGCCGCTCCAGCACGATCCCCCGCACGGGGGTCACGCTGAGCAGCCCCCCCCCCGCCCCCGGCCGTGCCGCTGCGCCCCGAAGCCCGAGGCCGGAGCGTCCAGAGCTCCGGCTGAGGCGCGGCCGGCGCGGCMCGATGCGCGGCGGCCCGCAGGCACCTGAGCGCGGCGGCTGCGCGGGGGGCGAGCGGGCGGGGCCGGCGCGGGGCGGCCCTCACATGCGCGGCGCCGCGGGAGCCATTGGCCGCCGCCGGGCCGCGGGCGGCGCTCTCGGCCGCGGGGCCGGCCCTCGCCGCCGCCGGTGCTGTCCGTGCGCCGAGCCATGCGGGTGCGCGCTGCAGGGCGCTGCTAGGAGCCGAGCCCGCCCGGCCCGGCCTCCGCCTCCCCCTCCCCGCCCGCCCGCCGCCGCCCGCATGGCAGCGCCGCGGGAGTGACCACCCCGGAGAAGGTCTGCGTCCCCGCGGCACGCACGGCCCGGCCGGGCGGCTCTCGGGGTCCCCCAGCCCGCGGGGCCGTCCCTGAGGTGAGGCGAGCGCGGGGCCGGCGGGAGGCGGTCGGGCTAGGCGGCGGAACGGCCGCGGGGGAGGGGGCGGCAGCGGCACCGGCACCCCCCGCCTCTGCCTCCCTGCGCTTTCCGTCGCGCTTGCCGCCTTTTTTCCCTTTTTTTCTGCCCTCGTAACGGCCTGCCTTGGTTTGCTTGTGTTGCTGCCAGCGCCGGTGTGCCGGGGGGCACGTCGAGCCCTTGGCACAGCTGCTGGGGGGACCCCGCGCAGCGGCTGTGGCTCGCCGCGGTGTTTTCGCCTCGGGGTGCGCATCCGCGCAGGACGCGCCCGCCTGTGCGGGGGGCGAGCGGCGCCCCGTGCGCTGCCGCGGCGGGCGGCGGCGGTAGCGGGGGCAGCCCCGGCTGCGGGTCTTGGAGTACAACGTGCTACTGGGAAATGCGGCTGAAAAAAGCGRGCCCCCTTCCGAGATTGGTGGTATTAAATCCATGTGGGGACCGCCGGCTGTGTGTCTTTTGTATGGGGTCAACTGTTCTTGGTGTTGCACCACACGCAGATTAAAGGGGCCTAAACCAGTCAATAAAACACATCTTCAGGACAAAAATAGCCCTTGTCAGAGAATCGTCTGTGTTGTTTCGAGGCACGTCTCCTCCCTTCCCCCAGCTCCCCAGTACGTGGCAACACCGATTCCTGCTCCTTGAGGATCCCTGAGCCTGGCACAGCAGCTCCTCTGTCTTGCAACCTCCATTTCCCCCCGTCCCCGTTACAAGTGCTGCCACTGCTGTTAAACAAACACGAATTGAGGCACAGAAAGCTTGTGACTTGCCCAGCATCCTTTAGGGAAGCYGGTCTGCGGTCAGTGGGGGGATGCAGGCTGTGCATTTACAGCATGCCAGCAGCCTGTGGCAGTTTCTCCTCTGGACGCTCCCAGTGTGTAAGAGCCATGAGGTAGGTTACTCAGACTTGAAAATGGAGGACGGTAGTGGTAACCAGCCTGTTGTTTGGTGGAATAAGTCTCAGCAGTACTTCCTGTAATGGTGGTGCTGAAACTGAYGTTTTACTTGGCTTAGCAGCTGGTGCAGAGAGCGAAACATCTTCAGTACTAGCTTTGGGGTACCTGGTACTCATAAGCATTGTCAGTTACATCTTTTAAAAAAAAAATAATGTAGAGAAGTATTTTGGTTTTTTTCAGCATTATGTCTGTCAGCCGTGATAGGAAAGGATCATGTTTTCTGCCTCTAAAACTGAAGGTGGGGAATGGCTATGCCCCCTTGTTTGGGAGAGAGGTCTTTAGGATGTGAGACATTTGCAGGAACAGCACAGAGATTTTGATCCCACAGATCTGAGCTATCAAAAAAGCACTTTCATCCCAGATGAGGTAGCTAAGTCCCTTTCTCTGTGTCTTCCCCCCTCCCCCCCCTTTTTCCCCTCTCCTCCCCTCTTCCTGGTGGCAGAGGAAACCCGCTTTCTTCAAACTTAGGGTAAGGATTGGTAGTATAGAAGGTTAGTTACTTGCTYTTGGTTGCCATCTTAAATTAATTCACCAAGCCTTGCTCAGAGGCCAGGATCCTATTCATTCTTTGTGATTTACAAATCCCCTATAAACCTGTTATTGTTAGTTGAAACTGATTTATGAGGTCCTGACCTAGGAATATGCYACTGTGGCTATATTTTCTGTGCTGTACACCATTTTTTCCTATGTTTCTGAGCAAGCATTGCCTTTATAGTAAACTCATTCGGTGCTTTGCCTGTATCTTGCTTGGTGTGAAAAACACTTGTCTGTTACGTCTGCTGTATCTGTTTTCTTGCACATAATAAGCAAGGAATATTTAAATAGATAATGTTATTTGCAATCGAGATTCCTTTGATAAAGATCCAAAGTTTACAAAGGCTACATGAGGTGATGTGGGGAAGGGCGCAGCATTAAGCAGTAATTTATTTTGTAAGATCCAGATATGCACAATAGATATCTGTACCAGTCCTGACATCCCTGGGGGGACGGTAATCTGTCCAGCGTGTTCAGACCTGGARGAGGAATTCTAAAGCACCGGCAACGGAGAAAATCTGCGTGCTGCTGTCACGGGAAGGTAATTATTAATAGGAACAAATCTGTATAATAACACTGCAAAGAGAGTGAAAGCACTTAGGTGCTTGCCGTGGAAAGATTAACTAGTGTACGTTGCACTAACACATAGCTGCACACATGAAATATAGTTCTTGTATTCCAGTTCTTTCTTAGCCCTATGTTCCTGTCRCCTCAGACAAGCCTTTCTCTTCTGTAGCGGTAGGTAGGTGGTGGTGTGGAGRTATCACAACTGTACATCTTGTGTATGGGCAGCTTTCTTGACTGCGTGCCCGAAGAGTGAGAAAAAGCTAATGCTGTTGGTGATACGCTTGCAATAGGTTCTGCCAGTGGCAGGAGGATAAGAAAATAAACGCTAGTGGAGAAAAGGGTACGTACATCCCTGTGGTCAAAAGCGCTTGCAACCATGTGTGTTGTGGCTTGGTGCAGTTTTACAAGTGACTGTACTGAAATTTCGTGCCTTAAAGTTAGTTCTTTTAATTTCTCCAGGTCTTCCCGTTCCTTCAGTGTATTGAGGTCCCGTTCAAAGTCTGTTGAAGCCAGTGCGAGTAAGTGGATTTTGAATCAGATCCTGTACCACGGGCTGAGTTTCTTTTCCCCCTTGTGTTCTCTGACGGCACCGGCTGCTGTGTCAGTTCCTCCTTTTGCTGCGTACCGGTGGGCTGGCTTGGGATGCCTTGCGGACAGAGTGCTGACTCAGCGCCTCAGCCCAGGGTCTCCTTTGCTTTTTCCTGCACCTCTAAGAGCCAGGGGGYGGTTCTGATACAGGTACATGGACACTGGGTGAATTAATGTCCTGAGGCTTAAAGCATTTAATCAGYGTGGGGCTGGTGATGGCTGTTTTACTGAGAAGTAGCTTGAGTCACAAATGATGTCGTGGGGGAGCCCATTAAGCTAGTTTCTCAACTGGATGCAAACGAAAGGGAGTTCCAGAGTTAGTATTTTACCAAATAATGAACTCTGAAGGTTTTTCATTTCTTTTCAAAAAACCAATCTGTATCTTCCAATTAATTCATAAAATTGCTGTAGATCCCTAAATATTCATAAAACACAATTAGCAGTGTTTATGTTATATTCAAATGTTACTACATAAAGTGGAAAGAACAAAACATGTTATTTTAATTTCTGCTGTTTAAGTTTCTCCATTTCTTGCTGGCATTGAAATGAGACTATGCAGTTCTCCTTTTGTGTTTTTTTTCCTTTCTTTCTGTTTTATTTCATTTATTCATTTATTGTCTCTTGGTGGTGGGAAGATTATATCCTAGCAAAGGAAAAAGCTGTTGATGTATTAAGAAAAATGGAAATAATTTCCCCAGAAACCTTGCATTTAGATAAAGACTTGTCTGTGCTTTTGCATAACTGACATTTTAAACATTTTTTTATAACAAGCAGTGAAAAGTCTGTGGACTTCACCATGCAAAGACTTGTGCACATGACTAATTTTCCGCACATGTATAGTCTCCTGAGTATGCATGCATGCATAAGGCTCTCTGGGGTCACAGTAAAGGTGCTTGATCTTGAAAATGTTTATTCTTGGCTGTGATGTTGAGGTGCTGTGGGCCTACACTTGTAAGTATTTGCCAGACAAGGGCTGAAATACGGAGAAGGATGTTTGTGAAATACAGTTTTCTAGCAGCTACCAGCATTATATTTGTAAAAGCAATTGTAATTAGTGTTTCAAAGCTATTCTGTACCTCTTACCTTGAGAACACTTTGAGCTACGTTTTTTCAAAGTTTGACTTGCTTGCGTTAGGGATGGGTTTGGCTCAAGATCTTTTGGTCTAAGCAAATTGAGTGCAATTTTCTTTTCACCAYGTAACAAAGAATAGGTACTGATTGCTTGCCGAACAATTTTTCCCCTCAGAGATTCCAAACAAATTTAGGAAAGAACAGAGCCAGTATTTCTAGTGTTTAACTTCTTGAGAATCATCTTGGGTTTTGGCATGTTAAAAAGGAAAGTGCATCACAAGTCAAGTTGGCACTTTCTAATACCATCAGTAATACTCATTTCCACACCATTAATTCTAACTGACACCGCTTCAATCTTTCTCTCACCACAAATTTCTTTAATTAAAAGAATTGAAGCTCTTTTCACTTATTTCTGTATTCTCTTCAGCTGTATTCTTCCAGTCTTGCAAGAACAGGTTCCTGTCCCCTTTCAGGAAGTGGATAGGAAGAGAAGCTCAAAGACCTTTATGTAGCAGCTGCCAGAGTGTTCAGGGAGATATCCTTGGCAGGAGGAAGCTTGTTTTCTTGGAATCAAGCCAGCAAAATGCCACTTTTGCCCAACACTTGGATGCAAGCAGTAATATGGGAAGAGTATGGCTGCACCAAGGATCTGTTTGTTGGCACTGGTTTAAAAGAAATACCTTCCCTTTTCTTATTCTTCCTCCTCAAGTGTAAATCGGGATATGAAAACACGTTGTTCATGTAGTCTCAAAACTGTTGTTACCTATAATTTTCCTTCTTTCCACTTGAGCTCTTTTCTCAGAAGTGATTTGTTCTAAGACTGAGGTAGTTGTGATATTCAAGACTTCAGAAACAATCATGGTGTAAAATACAGCCACCCTTAGGGGAGGAAGAAAGTTATTCGTTGCTCAGATTTTTCATTTTCAGAGACCCTTTTCTTGGTGAAGGTAACACTAATGAAGAAGCAGAAAAAATAACCAGGCTGAAAGCATGTGGCAGCCAGAAGTAGGTGAGGATAGCAATCACCTTTATTCACCGTGGTCCTGCATTTTGTATTGTGTGATTGATAGAAAAAGAAATGGTCTGGTTCTTGTGACCTGCCTTGCTCCTTGTTAGTGTTAAAAAAAAAACCCCTCTCTGTATATGGTCTTTTTGTTAAAAGTTAGGCATCTCAGGTGTTCTRTCTTATGAAGGTCTCCTTTGAAGACCAAGAAAATGCAATGGAAGTCTTTTCAGACCCACAGGGTGGGCATAACAGATAATTTAATGCTGTTGCTACCTTTTTCTATCAAACATCTCTTCAAACTGCTGTGCATTTAAATTTGAAAAAAATGCAAAATTCCCAGACTGGAGTTTTAAAATCCCTCTGTATTCACTTGTTCAGGATTTTTCTGTCTGATTCACATCTCCCGATGATTTCCCCTGTATGTTGAGGCCATGGGTGGGGCCACCTAAATACAGGTGTCTGTTGCTGTTTTAGATGTTTTATCTGTGACACTCACATGGAGCTGGTAAATACGATGAGACCTACAGCAAACAGTGTCCTGGAGCATCTGCTGGACACCAGTGATGCTCTAGATAGACCCCTTCCCTAGATTAATTATGTAAAGACACACACAGAAAGGAAAAAACCAAACACTAAGGCTCTTGATAGCCCTTGCAATGAAGCAGCGAGGCAGGCTCCTACCCGCCCCCATGCAACCTAATGGCTACAAAGCCACAGCCAAGGTGCAGGGTTTTTTTTTTTCCTCCCTTGGACTTCATTCTTTGCAAGTCAGCACTGAGATAAGTTTCTCTATGAAAGGTGTTCCTGATTGCCCTTGGGTTCTACAGAAGCTGGGGCTGCCGCACCTCTAGTGTTTTCAAGTCTGGCCAATGCCACAGATACCAACATGCCTGCTAGAAGCAGCGTTGKTTTTTTTGGGTGAACTTTGTTTGAAGCACGTTGTTCTTGCTGCAGTGATTTTCCAACTTGGGATTATAGCTCTAAGGAGAAAACAAGTGCATAGGATGTGTATATGAATATGMTGTCTGAATATCTGTTCTTCAGCCATCACAGGATAGGAAGGAAAGGAAAGGAAACCTACACACTTTCAGCTGGTGTGAGGACTTGTATAAAGAACACCCATGCCTGGAATAGCCCTAGTGCGGGCTTGCTGAAGCTGTGTGTGCTAGAAATGGAGGCAGTTCTATAATCTTGCAGTACTTTAAGGTCAAAAGAAAAGCTGGTAACCCCAGGGAGGTCTTTCATATACCTTGATGTGTGCACATACAAAGTTGATTTTGTTATATTTTGTCAACAAAAAGTATAGTTTGTTGTCTATCTGAAATACACTGATGAAAAAAACAAGCTTATACAACACTGATTTGCTAATCATTGAAAATAACTTTTCAGTTCAAAAGCTTCCTCTGTGAATATTAATATTTTATACAGAAGTATTATGTAATAGACATTTTGTTGCCTTTGCAGTCCTGCACAGAGGAACACATTGTTAAGCTGATGTCATTTGGATTCTTCAGTATAAATTTATCCACTAAACCAGTGCAAATGTCATTGAACGATTAAAAAAAGTCCATCTTGTATATTTGTACATAGTGCTTTGTGTACAGATCACGGAAAGGGAGGATAGGAATTACTTTGGTCTGACAGTCTCTGCATTAAAACTTGAGTGAGAAGTGTGAAAGGTAGTGCACTAGCTTGCTTTGTTTTCAAGCACCACTATGGTTACAAACACTTTCCACATGCATTAGCAATTGCCTTCATCAAAGATGCACAGAGGAACCAGACTTCACACTTAATCTGACTGGTCTTTAAAAATACAAACGGAGAAGTCTACATACAGGGTTCCTCTCAATGGCTGCCATCCAGAAAMTTTCATGTACTTGCTTTCTGTCTAATTAAATTAAGAAATAAAGCCTAAACTACCTAGCTTAGAAGAGGAATTGACAGAAGGGAAATGAAACTTTTCACGCACTTGAGTTTTTTAAAGTAACGTTTGCTGTTTTATAACCTGTACTAAATTTCTTCACTGTTTTACCTCGTTGGCATTGTTAGCAGACATAAAGGGAAGACTGGCTTGATAGTTTTGCTCCATTCCTATCCCTCTGACAACAAATCTGTTGGTTCCTGAAACAAGGAAGTGGAGGAATGCAGATACATAAATGCTCGTTGGTGCTGCAGAAATTGAGTTTGGTCAGTGCTAGTGCCCTGATGGGAAGTGTGTAGGAAAGTGTCTAACAGGAGAATAATGGGAGAAGAGTGGTTCTTGGAAAAAAGAGTGAACTGAGAGTGAGACAGAATTGTACTAATAATAAATCAGGAAAATGAAAAATGCAGTGGTTTGGACAAGACACTTATTTCCAGTGGTTAAAATTTGTGGTTATGCTTTGTTTATTTTTAGTGTAATTTGATTTAGGATGTACCTAGATTGAAAGGTGAATTTAAGAGTGTCCTTATTAGCATCAATCAGTTTAACAAAAACAGATTTTAAAGAAAGAAACTGCTGGGGCCAGAGTTACWGGAGAACAAAAATAGTAAACTGTGTAGTAAAGCCAGAAAATAAAAACATGAGAGGCATGCAAAAATASGAAAGAAAATAGTAACAGTGTGGCAAAGGAAAGGAGATAACAAAATTGTTGAGATAAGTGTGAGTAAATATAAAAGAAAATCTTAAAGCATAAAGTTGTATGTACTGTTCTGCGTGTGGATAGTGTATGAATTCTGTTCGTTTGATGGAGGGAGTCTCATCTCCAGAAACAGGGCTTTCATGCTCACAGCTGAATGGCCAAGTTCTCCCAGTTTGCAGTCAGCTTGAAAGCATGTTGCAAAGTAATACAGACCCCTGTGTGGACATATGTATTCATTACAGCAAATTTAATGGGCACCTATACACTTACAGGTTGAATTGGTACAAGCCTGGTTTTGGCTGAATAGTTTTGCACCTGCCTACTTTGTGTTGTAAAATCGCAGTCTGTCCACGTGCACCGTGGCCCAGAACAGCCTGGTCACAACCAGTATGCAGCTGGTGAGCGCGAGAAGCACAGAGTGCTCCTCCTCTGCTGTTTCTTTTGTGAATGAAGAGAGGATGGCGGCCCTCCGCGCTCTGATRGCTGCTGCTGTCTGTCACCCCAGCCATGTTAAGGCTTCTTCAGTGTCTGATTATTTACCTACTTGCTGTCTGAACTTGTAAAAACTTAGATCTGGCTTGCTATCTGCTAAAGAACGTAATACCAGAGCTACCAGCAGCAGCCCCGTCTCTTATTGCCTGTGGATCAAACAATGGGTTACCTATAGCACGGGGAAATTTTGCCTGCTTGCCCAGCAAGGTTTGATTTGTTAATGTCTTGGTTATATTCCTGCCTTCTGCGACAAAAGAGAGGAAGCAGGGAGAATTTTGCACACAGTGCCTGGCTCATGGAGGGAGGAAGAAGAGGTGGCTGCAAGGAGAAGGGAAGAATTACAGGGAGCTCCCAGAATAAAAGGGGTGTTGGGTGGCATGTGAAAAGCTGCAGCGAGGCCCTAGGATGGACAATGAACTCTGCAGGGAGCAGCAGTGGGATCCTGTGGGCTCCCATGGAGCAGGAGCAATGCCTAAGGTGCTTTCCAAAGGGAGTGTGGTTTCAAGACCAGCTGGAGCAAATTTGAGGTCACACTACTGTTGAAAGGGGAAGTCCTGCCTTCCTGCCCACCCGCTTCTGCCTTGGTCGGGCAGGATGCTTCTCCCAGGCACACACCAGGGGAGAGGGTGGGAGTGTGTCTGGGGGCGACTGCTCTCTGAAGCAGCAGGGTGGCCACAAATCAGCTTGAGCTGATTGCAAAACCTCACTGAGAGATAGCAACAAAATCTGGTATTTATCTGGTTAGGTTACATGCTGCTTTTGACAATACTTCTACAGTAGGTTTCTGTGCTAGTTTGGGGGTTTTCTTCTCTCTTGATGGCATGACATTTTTTCCTGTGTGGTGGTTTGTTGTTTTTCTTATGCAGCAACAGGGGAGGAAGATGGCATTTTAACCAAAGTGATTGTCAAATGTCTGCTGTTGGCTGGGTACTTGGAGATACATGTAGAACTGAGAATTATTCAGTTGTGCTGAAATTAAACCTCTAGTGACTGGAACTGCTTCACTTACTTTATTAGCTGAGTTTTTTTCCAAGATGTCTTCTACTTCCCCAAAATACTGTGATTTACCTCCTTCTCCTTTCTTTAAAGAATTCATAATAATTTGCTCTGTAAGTGCATCATCTGATTTTTTTCACTCTGTTAGCCATGATTGTTTCCCTGTTAAATGCAGCCCCTGTTAAGGGCAACAGAAATAATGTTTTCCTTAGTGGAAAAGATGTTTGATCAAGTGACTGTACAAACGAAGGCATCCACATGTAGGCTACAGTATATAGGACGTGGCATTTGGAGGTTGCACGTGTTATGCCTGAAGTGCCAAGTGCCTAGCTGTGATTCAGATAAAATTGGCACTGGGTGATGCCCACACCCCAGAGTAAATGGGGATGTAAGTCTTTCCCTATGCTGAAGGGGCCTGAAAGAGAAGGATTAAAGGGAATGAGTGCCGGAGGGGCCTAGGTTATGAGAAATGGTACATGTGCTCCTTATTTAATCTCCTTCATACCCACTGTCCGACATACTGACTCTATAAGAGTGGGTGTGTATTCTTGTATCAGAGCAGATGTTTCTGTAAGACGTTGCTTTGTTTTAATAAATTGAGGTTGTCACTTCAAAAATGGGAGGGGGAACTGAGGGAAGAAGCGTAAAGAGAGAATTATTCAAACGGGATTTGGAACAAAATCCAGGAGGACTTCTGTGGCAAAAACTGCAGGGAAGATTCCTTCACTGGTCTTGGCTCTGCTCAAGCATCTACTTATGTATTGATAAGATTTATATAAGAATTTCTGCTTTAATATCTTTTTTAAAAACCAAAATCAAAATCTTATGAGTGTGTTTTTTCATTTGTCTCCCTCCACCTCTCCTCTAGGTATATTCCAACTACTGTGCTCAGTCTGTCCTGGGAAGGGGAGGGTGGTGGTGGTGGACCTCAGCAGTCTTTCAGATTGTGATGAAGCTCTTGAAGACAAGCTGTCCTGTTCTTCCATGCCTTACCAGGTGTGGTGGTGGTGGTGTTTGGCCTCTCTTGACACTTTTCCTTAAAGGCTGATGCATTTTCAAAAAAGGCAGCCGTCGTACTTTGGAGATGGGAACTGCCTTTGCCTTCTGTTTTCAAAAACTGTTTGTGGCCTTTGGGGTGGCTGCCGAGGAGGGATTGGAGCATGGCAAGCTCTGCTTAGGCCCTTCTTACATGGGTCTCCGACCTCGTGAAAAAAGGTTACAGAAACAGCCAAGGTGAACGGCCCTGTGGCTATGAGAGCATTTTCTGTCAGAGCTCAAGTACGATCCAAAGGTCTGTTCTGAAACCTGCTTGCAATAGACCTTTGTCAGAGCTTTTTTYCCTCCGTGTATTTAAAAAACAACTGTCTCCGAAACCTCCAATTCTGGTGACGTGTGCTGCAAAGGGATTTAGTTCTCCTGAGACCACTTGACCACCCTGAACCCTTTGAAGGAGGAAATTCTTCAAGATGCATATTTTATTTGCGTATTTGGCAGTGTCTTCCCCATGTCCTTATCCTGGGTCTGTACCACTAAGAAGAAACCTGGAACAGCAGGTTCCTACTGACCTTTAAAATGCTCTCAGTGGAAAGCATGACACAAGGCTTGTTCCTGTGGCTTTTGAGTGCCAGCGGGTGCCAACCCTGAAAAGGCCTTGGAAAATAAATTAAGAGGGAAGTGTGTGTGTGTGGTGGTTTGGGTGATTTTTTTTTCCCTGCAGTGGCTTGGGAGCAGCTCAGGTGGGTGAGTGCACTGTGCTTGGCACGGGGCACAGACCCTTACGGCGGAGCAGCTCTCCGCTGCAGCCGTCGTCAGTGTGGAAACAATGGGCTGGTGGCTGAAGCAGGGGATGCAGCCAGTTGTCCTTGCCTTTGAGCCTTGGCTGCGGGGCGTTCCCCATGCTGGGGGGCTGCCCTCGTTCTTGGCGAGGTGCTGCTGCCAGCCGGGCTGGGGCTTGCCAGCCTTGCAGTGAGCGCCCTGCCGTGCTGGCGTTTGCACCCTGGCAGCAGCGGTCGGCAGCGCTGGGGCAGGGCTTGGGCACGCAGCAGCGCTGCCTGGGGCGCAGCCAGGGCAGGAGAGGCAGGAGAAGGGCAGCGAGGCGGCGGTGGCCAGCCTGCTGCGCACGGAGCGTCGCGTAGAGCCCTGCCTGTTGCTAGGGGACTTGTTTCGGTTATGAAGCGGCATCGGTCTACGGAGTGGCTTTCTCGGTGTTTGTTGATTGGAGGCAATTACTGTAAAATACTTGATTTATAACGAGGCATACTTAATAAGCAGCAAACTAAAATAAATACTCATGAATTACCTGCTGGAGTCTGGCTGTTCGTTTTGCTGAGTTGTTGCTTTCCATCTGTGGACTCTGCTCTGCCCTGGAGCCTCTGAACCGCTGGAGGTGAAGGCAGCCGTGCTGGGGTCTTGGCTGGTGGAAGTGTTGAGCTAAAGGAGAAGGGAGGAGAATCCCGTTTCTTCTCCATTTTGTTCGTCCCAGGGATAGTGGTGTTTTCCAGAGGTTTTCCAGGCAGCTCATTGACTCAAGGTGGGCTTCTTGTCTGGCATACTGCTATAATGCAAGCAGTTCAAGTGTGATCCAAGTGGTTGTGTGGAGCATACGCAGTGTGCAGCTACCACATCATTGGGGTCTGGTCTGGCTTTTGTGGTGGTGTAGGGAAGCAGCGGCATAGAAATAGCAGTGCTCTTGKTTAAGTTTGGATGAGCCAATATGTTTAAGACAATATGTGGGAAATGGCAAATTGCTAGTTTGAGGGATGTCTGCTCTTCAAGAATAGGACAACTAATTTAGAGTATTTCTGAAATTATTAAAATAAGGGTGTGCTCAGCCTTCCCCAGAAATCGGGCACTGGTGGCAAAAGGATGACTGACGTTCCGCTTCTGTGTCACAGAGCAGCRTTTCTCTGACACCCAGCTAGTGTTAACACTTTATTCGGCCACTTTGATTCACAGCAGTTTGTTTTTATACAGGAAGAGTCTGTGGCACTTGTCAAAATGAGAAAGTGATCATCGGCTCCTCGCTTGGTATTCCCGTCACCAGAGCCTCCTGGAGCCAGTGCTCAGCCCAGCTGAAGCCGGAGGAGGAAGGAGGAGAAGCACAGCCTGATCAGGTACTGAGCTGGGAATGGGAAAAGTTGTCTGATGCTGAGCTGAATTAAACATAAACAAATGCAACTTTGCGTTTGCTGGGGTATTTGATTTACACATCTAATGTGCAGTACAGCTCATTTGTGTTTGCCAATACCTGTACCCAGGTTCCACATGAGTTGGAAAGAATGGACTAGGAATACTCTTAACAAATGTTTGAATGTTGAAGAGCAATTTGATGTCTTGAGGAAAGAGTTTTTCCTTAGTTTTATTCTTAGTCCTAATAGGGAGATGTAAGTGCCAGCTTTTGAGGAGCACAATGTTATGTGGCAACCATAGAGGACAGGAAGGTACCAGACTGATGGGTTTTAAGACAAAACCCAACTGTCAGCTTGCTAGCTGTGTTTTTATTTGCTGAGATTCCCATAACCGTTCCTGGAAACTGGTATTTATTCTTGCATTCACATCTTTCAAATTGTCATACTTAAGAAGACTTAGGTTCATCTTGTATGAAGACAGTCAGAGGAGTTCAAGGTTTTGGTTTATTGTATTTGATTTATTATTTTTTTTTCTTACGTAACTGTACTTGCCAGTTTATGTGAAACTCCTGGTCCAAGGACCATGTTTTGAAAAGACTTTGCATATTTTTATGCACCGTTAGAGATTCCTTAAAAACAGGGCTACTACTTATGTGTGCTCATCAAAGGGATGGCAGTGGCCTGCAATTCACTTTTAGAGGGAAGCATTCCTTGAAGAGGCACAGTGTTTTTCACCTGGAGTGATGCCTTCTCTCCAGAAATACCAGCATCTGTCCCTTAGACTGTCTGAATTTTAGTCACATTTTGATGTTATTTTTCATTTATTGGCCCAGGTGGAAACAGTGGGGTTTTGTTCAGATGATCTGTTAAGAAAATTATTCCTAATGTTCTAGGGGTAATTTCCAGCTCTGTCTGATTATATCTTTCCTTGTGTTAAAAAAGAGAAGTCCTTTTCTAACATGCATTGGAAGTCCTTCACTTTTTTGTCTTGTGAAATAAGAATCAGCATTTATTTGATTCAACAACCAGCTTCCTGCTTCCCAAGGAAGAGATAGTGGCTCATTCGCCTGCAAACATCCCTCCTGTGGAGAGTCTTTGTTGGGCAGTTGGAGGAAAGCTAGCAGCTACTAGTAAAATAGCTGCATAGCAGGATGAAGAGGGATTATTGAAGCATTACTAGGAAATTCATTGCTGTGTGTAAGACCTTATGTACTCCACAGACAAGCTGACCTAAATCCTGCAGCCAGGCCTTACTGGTTTCTGCATTGATGCGATGTGGCAGGCTGGATAACCTGCAGCAGATCTGGGTTTAAAAAAGAGGGGGGCAGGGAAGATTTATATTTGAGTAGAAATACAGACAGGGCAGTCTTTATAACTGTAGTGAATCTGTCTTAAACTTTTTTGTTGATTTTTAACCCAGACTTCTCTAATATTGAGTACTTTTCATGTAGCCAGGATGAGTCTGCATTATAAGGATGCTTGTTAGGAAGAGTGGAGAGGTTGTTTACTCCTGGATGGGGAAACGCATGGATGGTTTTACCCATAAGAGGCTTTGACAGATGGTTTGGAGTTGTGAGATAGGTTTTAGCAAAGAAATGGTGATACGTATCTTATCAGTAGTGAAACAGTTAACCCAACGGATACTCAATCGTCTCTTGGGGGGCAATAGGATTAGTATCTACTTGACATAAATGGAATGGCTTGCACTTATGTTTTCAGGCAGTCTGTTTGTTTCTCAAGATTGTACATTACACACAAAACATGACACAAAAATTCAAATAGAAAATGAAATGCCACGTCTGTCAAAGTAAAGTTGGTCAGTCTGACCTGTGTGGAGAATTTTACTGCTGTTACTTCTTGTAGTAGGACTGTGACTTTGCAGTTTAGTTTCTGCTGGCACAAACCCGGTATGATGGCAGTTACTGCTTCCTCCCTTTTTCTGTGGACGTAAGCTAGACTGATGCAATGCTCTCCTTTGCCTTCACCCCTCCCGCGTGCATGCTTTCGTTACCCGGTCTTGCCACTTCCTCCTGAGGTGCCCCTACGGCTACGAGAGGAGATTTTTTGCTGGTGCTCCTTAAATCGGGTCCTATGAAAGGAACAGTTTATGCAGGCAGAAAAATTTCGCAGCCACTAGAAAGGCTTCTGCAGTCAGGTTTTTGCTGGCATAGTTGGGAAGCAAGAAAAAAAATAATCTTGGCTGATACAGCTAAATCAGCAAAATGTTAAAGTGTGGCTAGGGGCTTTTCTGTGCAAGTGTTCTGGTCTGGTTATTGTGATGGAGTGTGTATGTATATATATAATATATTTGTGTCTGGAAACCTCTTTCGTGGGAGCATAAGCTTTAAGCTCTTTTGAATTTTTTTTGGAGGAATTTCTGCAGCTGCAGAATCCTGAAGCTCTAGGGGAAATACTGGTATCCTCAAACATAGMTGGTTTATTTTAGATCATATTTCACTGATGTGCTTTTGATGTGTTTTAAGAACAACTTGTCTGTATAATCTATTTGTTTACTATACGCACATAATAAGTGGCAATGCCAACCTTCTTCTGGAAGTAGGAATGAAGGGACCCAATGAAGGGTGTATTTTCTTGGTTATTTTCTTTCATTTCTTGTGTCCTGCTTTACTGGCATTTTGGCATGTAGCTCCTCTGTGCGGTGTAAGGCAGCGTTCGTTCTCCTGAGGTAGGCGAATCTGACGGATTTACTTGCTATGCATCAGCTCCCTCCATGAGTTAATTACAAAAATGTGTTGATACCAAACCTAATGTTAGGAGGTAACCTGTCAGCTTGCTCCTTGCTCTGATCTGTTCATGGAGTGGGTGCTAGGTGTAGCTTTTGCTGATGGTCCTTTGTATTTCATGGGTTTGTGCTGTGTGAGCTTGTGGCAGAGGCGGAGGGTGAGACCAGGAGCAGCTCGCTTATGAAAATAAAATTCATTTTTGACAAAATCAAAAGCAATTTTTGACAACGGCTACCAAAGGGCAGACAAAAGATGGATGTCCTGAAGAGCTGTGTGTTTCGCAGTGTCACTCAGCCTCTGGAGCAGAGTGTGCTGGTTCCAGGTGTGTTGCAAATGGCAGACTTCCCTGGACGTTTGCCTACAGATCGACTTCTAACTTCATACTGAGGTGTGCTCCTGCCGTGTCRCAGGGGCTCCCTGCAGGTCTGCCTGCCCACATACCGAGTTATGTYCATGTTGGTGTCGGCCCTGGTTGGCACGGTGTTGGCAGCAAGGGCTGAGGGAGGAGGGCCGGGCTGCCCTGCGCCGGCCGCGGCCGGTTCCAGGCAGCTCCCCAGCCGACACAGGGACCCGCCGTCTGCCGAAGGGGAGCCAGAAGACCCTGCAGGGACCGTGACCGGTGGAGGAAGCACCACATGCCGGCCCTGGCACCTCCCTGCTGGGACCAGGTACGGTGCGGGGASTGGAAAGGGCTGTTTCCCCCGTGTGTGTGTGTTTCAATAGCAGAAGCAGTAATTAGAAGTTTATTAATTGACAAATAAATAACACTGATTTAAATTCCCCCCAAACCGATAAACTGTTTTTTGCTTGCAACAGTGTTATTGCCAGGGCTGCCTCAAGGCAGAAGTAAATTTTTCCTTAGGTGTGGATATAGATGTTATTTTGACTACTTCTTTGCAATGAAAAGGACTTTTGTGTACCTCGCTCCAATGTCACAATTTTCATGTCAGGTTATCTTTTCTTTCTTCCTGCCCTCCCAGCAGAATTTTCAGTGTTAACGTTGGATACAGAAACTGGAAAATAGCCCTGCTTTGGTGGTTTTTCCACTGTTTTTGCTCCCATATTTCTTTGCCTAGGCGGGAGGTTTGTCCGTTACTGATAGCAAAAGCCAGTCCCCACAGCCACGCGTCCGTGAGCTGAGCTGCTTCCAGCCAGCTTGGCCTCCCGCGAGCCGGGGCCCGGCCGCGCCGCCGGCGGTGGTGCCCACTGCGGCTCGGGGGAGGAAGGAGGCGGCGCTGGTGGGTGTTTGTCAGCAAACTGGCTGTAGCAGAGAAAAATCTAAGCAGGGTCAAAACACAGCAGTGCTCTCTTTAAACCTTCGGTGGAGTAATGTCGCGTTGCATGTTTTCATGTGCATAGACCTGTTTCCTACCGGATGTGTACCAAATTCAGTAGGCTGCAGTAATCTTAGCTATGTGTTTTGACACAATATGATGTTGTTTTGAAATATTTACCTGCTCTCAGTTCTCGACTGGAATCTCAGGAGGTGCGTTTTGGATAGATGGGAAGAGACTCTCGACACATGGCTGCTCCCTCAAGCTTCGTCTGTTGTTTTCGGTAGGTGATGCTGTCTTGAATAAGGGAGCACCATCACAGTGTGCTTGTTTTCTTGTTCTCTTAGAGGCTGGCTGTGAACGCTGGAGCACCGAATCAGCATAGTGAGGTTCAGTGTCAAAGAGTAAGGTATGCCCATCCTTGTCCATACCTGATTTAGTTTCACAGGGAGGTGAAACACTTCCAACAATTGAGAAACCACAGAAGGGATTGGGCCTTTCCAAGACCTGGTTTTCCTTGTGTAGGTGGGCCTAACGTGTTGTCCAGTAATGCTGTATTTGCACCTCTTGATGGTGAAAAGGACATACTGTAAGAAGTTGGTGACATTATTGCCGGGCGCCCTAGACAGTAAAGACTGGGGGGGAGAGAGAGATTTGCAAGGGAAAAAATGAACAAACAGCTCTTTGTTGCCCAATTATTTTAGTGCTGCTGTGGTTTAGCTGTAATATTGTGTTACTCTGTCTACAGCTTTTTATGGGCCTCTTTTAGAAAAATTTTGAATTTAAATAAAGAATACATTTCTCTATTTTTATTTATTATTTCAAGTGCTAGAGTTTGCTTGCAATTATAACATTCCACTGCCTCCAGTGATTTGGTATATAAAATCCTSGCCTTTGTTGCTGAGCCATAAACTCCCAAACTTTCCACTTATCTGACTTTGCATTTCATGAAGTAGGTCTTGCTCAGTGTATTATTGGAAGCTGTGGAAAAGTTTTCCATGCGTAATTAGAATTGATTTGATCAATAAGGCATCAGGCTTTTTCCCGTTCCCTTAACACTTATGTTTTGTAGGAGCTGGACAAAAAAAATGTGATTTTACTGCTCATAAACTGAATCTGCTACCTTTTGAAGTAAAATGTTTTTCCAGGCAGGCTGCAAAACAATTTTTATGGGCAGTTCAAGTAATTATGTAAGGAACTTAATGATTGTTAACATTACTGATGTTTGAAACATTAGGGAAAAAAATAATTCCATGAAAAGAAATTTTGTAAAAAAGGAAAACCCCAGACAGCCCCTGCCCCTCCTCCCCCGCCATGTGTTGTTTTGAAGTCCTGTGGTAGTTAAGGAGAACACTGCCCAGGTTTTTTTGCAATCATTTCTATGGAGGAAGGATGGTGGTTTGGGCTTTAGAGGCAAAGCTCAACCACCACCACCACCCAAAAGAACCCCAGATTGTTGGTTGCACCAGAGCTACGGTCTGGGGTCCAGCTGTAGTTTGCAGCTGGATCTGGCAGTCCCGCATGGCTTGCCTTTTTGGGAGATCGTGCCGCGTGGCGACTCGCTGCCTCCCATGGCGCTGGTCTGGGATGTTGCTAGTGCTGCCGGAGGCTGGGCGCAGTAGACATTCCTGTGGCATGGGGGAGATGAGGAGGGCTGTGGAAATAGGGGTGTTGCATGGGATTTTCTTTAGATGCAATAAGAAATGGGCTGTGATAGAGCTATAGAGTCCCATGTCAAGTTACCACCTTTTGGTTGATGAGTGATGGCTGTTCTTTCCCAAGTCTGTGTACTCCCTAGTCTCTGGGCAGCAGCTTTTTGGTGGTAACTTGCAGTCAAGATCCACAGGAATGGCAGTATTTCCCTTTCAGCTGAGGGAATGGGATGGGGAGCTGTGGGGAAGCTCTGCAGGATGTGGATGAGTGTTTGGGAAGGCAGAGGTGTGTGGTGGTGGAGCAGGGAGGTATCAGAAGGGACAGCAGCGTGGAACAAAAAACATGGGTAATGTTATGGGAATGTATTGGTCTGCTCCTCCTCTGGGTTGTGCTGTCCTGTTATGTGTATTTAGACTGAGACAATCTGGGATAACTGGCTGTCAGCTTGGTAAAATAATCAGGTTGCCAAGAACTCCATCATGTTGTTAAGCATCATTTCAGATTTATGGCATATTTGTCCATCTTTAATGCAGCTAATTTAAGATATGCAAATGTGTCTTTTAGCACTCTGTAGTTTCTCTCCCTACAGCTCATGTAAATTTTTTTGTTTGTTTTGATTTTGCACCCCTGCTCTGTCTCAACCAGGGTTCAATCTGAAGGCAACAACTGAGAAACTTTCACTAAAAGGGTATGTCTAGGTTGTAGGGGATGGGAAAATGAGAATTGGATGTCTCATCCATAAACATTTACCAAAGCTTATTTCAACAGCCACTTCTGTCTTTGTTACAATAGCTGGAGCTATGCCAACCTAAAAAGCCCCAAACCTGCTTTGCTTTGACATTTAGCTAGATCCTTATAAGTAGTAGCCTAATGAGGGGTAGAGTTACTTCTGTTTTCCTCGTATGTCGGATAGCACTTACATATGTCGTTGGTAGAACTCGGGTGGGTTTTTCTGCAGTGTCATTGTGTTTCTTTTGCTTGCGTGGATTGCTCACATAGCTGTGTTAGTGGGAAGACAAACACTTGAAATAGAAAAATATGATGAGGCAAGGGCTGTCAAGTATTATGCATATATTCTGTACTTTGCAGGCTGAGGCCCTGACCTACTTGAGGCCTCTAGGTACTTCTGCAATATAAGCATTTAGCAATGATAAACTGCAACGTCTGGCAGAGGGATTCAGTATGCAAGAACAACACCTGAAAAAACAACCTTTAATCCGTTCCCTGAAATGAGCCAGTTTCAAGGGTTTCTGTTCTTTTGGGAGGGGTTGGTCAGGGTGCTTCCATTCAGTGTCTGCTGGCATGATATTCAGTGGGCCAGCACCTTGTTTTAATACTTGTCAGCAAAGTAATATTGATAGAGCTGACTTATTTGGCCTATTTTTTTCCTGCATGTGTGCTGCAGTAATTCTTTGAGCTTTTTTTTTCCCCGCCAGAAATAGTCAATATACCAGGAAAAGTCCCAGTCACCAATAACATCTGAAAACCACAAAAAAGAGCAGAAGACCAGAACACCCCCAGATAGTCCCTAAACAACATCAAAATGAGCCATAATGTGGTCAAGGAGAGAGCTGCGTGCAGCCAAGGGCACTTGCTAAGGGGGAGATGGGTTATGAAAACCCGACGGCTATCTTTGATTTTTGAATGAGGACARATGTAGTTGTGTTCTCCAAATAAATGCTCGGAGTAGCCATGTTACTTAGTGTTCCTTATAATATTAAACGGCTGAGTTTCACAGCTTGTCACAAAAGACCTTGGAGCTTATTCTTGGCTTTCTGGATAGTCTGATCACAGATGATGGAACTAGGCAGGCTAAAGGGTCATGGCATTTTAGAAAGAGATTCTCTTAAAAATAACTCAAAAATAACTCAATGACCTTTTAGAGTTGGAGGTATCCCCAAGATAAACTGTTTCCAATTGATCTGAGGCCAGGGATATGAGTGTTTCTTGCTTATTAAATGCACCAAACACGGATGGATGTGTATAGGGTTAAAAGGCTGTGTGGATCAGCACTGGTTGAAAATGTTTTCTGAAGTTTGAATGGGTTAAACAGTGTTACTGATGTTTCTTGACACCTTTTTTGGAATATCATCTACCATATTAAAAGTGTATTCAGGGGATAGACTTGTTTTCATTCTGCACAACCGGAGGGCACATAAGGAATGTGCATCTTGTTTTCAGAACAGTCATAGACGAGTCCTCAGGAGCTGACTCACTGCTATTTTGTAAGCAGGGTTTGCCTTCCTTTCATGCGGTTCTGCATTTTTCCGTTCCCTAGTCCATGGTAATTTAGATCTTAAATGTGGTGGTGTCAGAAAGCCTGCTTCCTAGAGTAGTATCTTATCCCCATGTGTGTGGTGTGTACTCGGCCTGATTTGATACTAGCAAACGTAATTTTTGGTTGTTTCATTTCTTTCTCATTGGGTCTTCATCAAATTATGGTACAAAGKCACTTTCCCTGCAGCTAACATGATCATTAATAAACGATTGTTAATCATTTGGGGGGGTATTGTATTTAGTCTGTTACTTTTATACTGTCTCACTTCTATGGGCTTGTTTTCAATTTTTCCTACACAATATTTGAGTTTCCCGAGTTTCAAATTAATTGACTTGTTCTACTTCCATTTTAACTGAGCTATTGGGATGCCATGGTAGGGTGGGACTGGGAAAAATGGGCCCCTGGAAGGAATCAGAGAGGCAGCCATGGCTCCTTACAACTTGAGCAGTCAAGTCACAATTTCTAGTATGTAGCACACCTTGAATTATGACACTGGATTCAACTACTGACTTTCAAAATCACTTAAACTTACTCTCACACCTTAGTAACACTTTGTTCATGGCAGGTCAGGTATTTTCCTGTGATTGATAGCAACTTTTTATTACTTCGTTTTACTTGGATCAATTAATTATTTTATTTTTTTTTTTTTTAAATGGCAGCTTAGGAGGAGGTAAGGTGCCAGAAATCTTCAGCACTGTCATCATTTTTATTTTTTTAACTAAAAGCTTTTCTGAAAATAACAGTGCACCAATGTGCACAGTTAAACTCTTCCAAGAGGTCTGCTACCTGTAATTTTTTTATAGCTTTGCTAGGTTAAAGTTGGAAGGTCTGATTGTTTTAATTGATGTTTTTGCAAAACTTGTGTGGCTGGAAAACTGACAAGAGTCATGCGAATTTCATGTTACTTCTGCATGATTAGAATCAAGGGCAGCAGTGTGGGCTGCCAATAGAAATATTCCCAGGAAAACCATACGGGAGAGACTAGGGGAGAGAGAACCCAGCAGAGACTTCTTTTTCCTGTTCCCCCTATTCCACTGTAGCTCCAAGGCTGAACATAGTAAAAGGGAAAAATAGAAACCATTCTCATGGAAAAAGGGTGGAGTGATACCACTTTTTCCGATAGTAGCCAGGAGGCTGTGGAGAGGGGAGAAACAATAGGAAGCTTTTCGTTTCCTGGGTGGAGTTTCACATTTGACACTGATAAGTGCGAGCCTGATAGGAAGGCATCAGGCTGTAGAAAGGCAGCACCTTCCCTGGGAGCTGCTGGACTTCAGTCTGGGTGTTCTTKCAGGAAACTCCACCCTCTCGTTCTATCTCTCTCTGGTACGTTTTCTAAGCCTTGATGTCGTCGTCTTGTTACTGCTGGCAAAAAGTTGCATGTGTGGGAGATATGCAAATGTGTTGTAATGTTCTGATATAATTTTAGCGCAGGAAAAGAGCAAGCTCTGTACATAGGTATCACCAACTGAGCTCCAGTCTTGCAGCTCAGTTTATTTAATAGAGCTGTTAACTCTGAAAAGAGGTCCTCATGGATGYGGGGTATAGGATTAAGTTCTTAAATTTGTAAGCTTAAAAAGCAATTCCTATCAAGCCATGCTTTCATAAAACTAAATTCCTTTACAGACAGTAGGAACTGTCTGTATGGGTGTAAAAGAATTGGATTGTTTAATGGCATGATTTATTGAGGATTTCTGATGACGTGAATTCCCTCGTTGCTTGCAGTGCATACAGTCACTGGAAGAATACTGGCTTTCCTATGAATAACTGAGGTGGACTTTAGCTTCTCTTGTTTCTCTCAATGCAAAAATTCTAAATACTCTTTTGCCTTATAGGTGTTTTGTGATTTTCTTTTCAGGTTAAATGAGAACATGATCTTTTTGTGGGAGAGAAGAATGAACCTACTAAAATCCTTTCTCATATGCAGGGTTAAGTATTGTACTCAGGAGGGTAATGTTCCAGGGGGATTGCAGTCTTCTCATAACAAATTTAGACTTTGGTAAAGTAAGTGGATGAGTCATTGCAGGAGTTTGATGGCTGAAAAGATTGATTAATAATTAATTTAAAAACAAGAAGCCCTTTCCTCTATGTCCCAGCTTTCAGCCATTCAAAAGATCATCAGATTCCCACATGTAGTTTAGCATTTGAGTACTACGGACATGTTTGTTTTGATGTCTTTCCCTGAACTGCAAATGTTGCTTTTTTCTTTGCTTTTGCTTACACATTATTTATAGAGATATAAATGTCAATTTTGGTTCGAGCATTTTGATGAGGTTACAGCACTTTGAAAGAGCCAAATGTTCCCATTATTTTGTTGTGAGTGTTAGGGTTAATTATACTTGCTTCATAACCTTTTTGAGTTGCACTGGTATACTAGGTGCTTCATGGGTAAAGGTACTTCAGTTTTTCAGTGTTTGTGTGTTCTTGCATACAGGTTCATTTGCTTTTTCTCAATAGGCACTTGTCAGTCAAGGCCTTACCTTTCTACAGGTTTGTGTTTGAGCTGAGTATCTAGCTGGAAACCCTAGGTCTGTGCTGTCTTTTTTCCTTCATGCTGGGATAGTGGTAAAAGTGGAGAATGCTGCAGACTGCAGTGTGACCCTGAAGGGATGACTCAAAACTGGCCCTTTGAATTCAGTTAAATTAGCATAAATAATCTCTATTTGAGGAGTTTTTCAACTGCAGTAGGCCGAAGACAGGGGGTCAATCAAAACCAATTCGTGAAAGGCATGGAAGCTTCAGCAACCTCTTGAAATCCTTTAAGATGTAAATTGGTACCCTCTGAGTTCTCCTGTCTGGGGCAGATCTTTGATATAAGGTAGGTCTTGTGGCTCTGATCCTAGAAGAGGTAATAAACTGGGTTTTGTCTTTTTGTTAATTAAAACTATGCTATGTGCAGTCCTGGGCATTTTTGGTACTGGATCTTGAATGTTTAGTGCATGGTGAATATACGTCAAGGCATTTGTTTGCTGACAGTGCACAAAAAGCTACTCTCCAACCTTTCTTTTTTATTTATTTATAAGCGTGAAAGGTGAATGAAACATGTAATAATTTTAACTTGAGCTGTCGCTATCGTTCATAATTTAAACCTGAAATGTTTCACATTTTCAGTTCAATGGTACCCTTAGTCATTAAATCCTGGTTATGGTTAGGCTATAGTCTTCTGATCAGGCTCCTCTAAAAAAGAGATGGCTGTCAGATATTTGGCACTGAGATGTAGCTACAGCCTTCTGGTGTTGGTGTTTGTGACATTGCATTTTGTCAGATACGTAGGGTGCAGCAGCTGAACCTTGCACTTTCCAAGGCCTGAGTCTGTGAAGAGTTGTCTAAATTTTCCAGCTTGCAGATAGCAATACACTTTGGCCTACTTTAACCATGAACTTTAATTTACCTTAGTCAGAAGTTAAGATTTAGTTGCACTGCTGTATAAATTCTTTATAACATTTATCGTGTGGTGCAGAGTTACCATGAGTAGGGTTTTTAGAGTGGAAAAAGAGAATGTGCAGAGGACTGCTTTGCGAGGATAGCATTGGAGTTAGACACCAGTTAGTTTTGTAGAAAGAGGTTGTCTGACCTTTGTAATAAAACAACCATTTGCCTTGGCACAAAATATGGAAGGGGAAGGCTTTTTTTCCTTTAATTTGTGTTAAAAGTGGGAAAGTGGGAAATGTGGGGATAATGAAGAAAGTTTAGCTGCAGGGAAGAGTATGCAATTGTATTTATAAAACTAGACCTCCTTGAATGCTTGTTTTACTCCAGTAAAACCTCCCGGGGTAAATGTCATGTGGGGGATTGAATGGGTGTTCACCTGCTGGGTTGCAGAGAGAGGAGGACAGGAAAGCAGTTTGCTCTTGAGGGGTGCTGGGAAGGAGTGGATGATTTCATGGCTTCAGGTAGATAAAACTTGCTCTAGTGGCAATATGGGCAGTGGAGTTTGACAAGAAGTGGGATGGGAGAGGGATATGTGTGACTAGGGTGATACTTTGCATCGTGGAAGGAAGAAGCAGGGTCTGGAATTCATAGTCTGACATTTGTGAATGTGTGAAGTAAGCCAAAGGAAGCTAGTGGGTGTTGGGACATGATTGATTTGCTCCAGTTTGTAGAGTAGGTGTGAAAGGACAGCAAGAAATCACTGGGCGCTGTTTTAACCTAAGAGGCAAAAAATTATGCAACTGCACTGGTCAGAAGGAAATGTCCCAAGGCACCCTGGCCTGCTCTAGGTCTTGGTGTCTGAGCCTGGCGGTGCAGCTGTATTCAGTTCATTCCATCTGCTTCGCTCTGAAATCCTGCCTTTGGAAAYGTCCTAATGCAGAGAAGGCCCTAAACAGAAGCAGTTGCAGTTACATTTGCTTTTCCTGTGGGATCACTGCAGAACCCCTGGACGGATGAGATAGGGGTCAGAGATGACCTGTGTTTCCTCCAGACCTTAATTTTTCCTACTTGCAGACTTGCCTGCGGAGAGAGATTTCTGGGTTGAGCAATGGTGCTGTAAGGGGATTCCGTGGCAGAGCGGGTGGATCTGTCTGTTGAAACTTGCCCCCAGGAGCAGGGCCCACCAGGGCAGCTCCCCTCGTTGGCTTGTAAAGCAAGCAGAGCCTGTAAAGCAAGAGTTAACATGCAAAAAGTATGTGGCTAGGCAATGCTTTTGCATTAAACTGTGGTAACTTTTGTAACAGTGTATCTTCTGCTAATTACTTCACTGCTGAATAGGTGAGAAGTGAGATTTTTTTTTTTTTTTTTTTTTTTTTTTTTTTTTAAGCTGAACTGGAAATAGTCCCTATAGATTTTCAGGCTTGGCCACAAGGATATTAGTTGTCATGTGGTGTCACATAGACTGAGAAATCCTCAGAGAGTAAGCCTGCTTGGATTTTCTGACACTTGCCTTTCTCCTAGTCTTGTCACAATTCTTCCGTCATTCAGACTGACTTCACTTGTGTGTTTGGGTTATGGGGGGTAACAAAGCCTGTGAAACATGACTGTCCATGAAAAATAATGTGCTCTAATATTCTTTCAGCTTTTCTAATGGGATTATTTTTCACATGTACATTTGCATTAATAGCACTTGGCTTCTAGTTAATAAATACAGTGCCCTGTGAAAATAATGGGTTATTAGGATTGGATGGGTTCCTATGGTGCCCTTAGTGCTGCAGCTTTCACTAGCTAGCTGTGCCTTTGCTTGTGTGCACAGCAGAGTTGTTTACATGTTAGGAATATGCTAGAGGCAAGGAGAAAGGAACAGCTTTAATGTGATGCAGCTTAGATGCTCTGTGGGGGAGGCCTCAGAATTGTTCATAACAGGATCAAATGTCGATCAATGTTTCAGGAAGAATAAAGTTACTGTTTATGAGAAAATGGAAGAATAGTATATTACATGCTTTCCAGCCATCTTAAAGCCATCTATTTTTGATCCTGTCTAGGAAAATGTCCATCTCCTGTGGTTCTTTTGAACCCTGTAGAGTATCAGTGGTGCCTAGTAGAAGCATCTATCCGGACCACTCCTGTTTGGCTCCAGCTGCTTCTCTGGGCTGCCTTCGGTAAGGAAACAAGTAAGATGCCAGCTTCTTTCAGCTCTTCCATGAAAAGCCTGGTGATCATGTTGTTGAGGGTGCTGCTGGAGCATTGTGGCTACTATTAAATTTGTTTTAAAGGCAGATGTGGGGATTGACTGGCTCCACAGAGTAAGAAAACAGTTACTCTGACATCAAGCCATGAACATGAGAAAATGGCTTCTCCCTTATTGCAGGGTATAAAAGCTGGAAGGAGGGGACAAAGACAGAGGAAACGGCTAGAGAGAACTGGAGAAGAAAACAGCTGAAAACCTCCTCCTCTCCCTCCAGAGCTTTTTTTGTCAGTGACAGAGAACTGTGGGATAAGCAAAGCTGATCTGTATCTGCAGCAGGCCGTGGCTCTGATCTGAAAATGTATCCCCAGGAAAAAACGATGAGAGCCTAGCTGCGGGGGAGGGAGCATCCAAAGTCAAGGCACCTCTCTGCTGGATCTGAACCTGCAATTCCTGTTCCGGGCTGCTTTGCGTTGTATTTGGTGATGGTTGAAATATTACAACAAGAGGCTGTCATGTTTTGTGTTAGATTGTGCCCCGAGTGTCAGCTGTCGGGGCGGCAGGCTGGGGTTCGGGAAAGAGCAGCTGGGGGATGCAGCTTGCGGAGGAAGGGTAAGGGATGGGGAGGGAGAGAATGGAGAGGAGTCTTGGAAAATTGTGTCAGAATAAGAGGCTTTTCAAACTAAGGCTAGGTGCCTGTTGGAAATGCTTCTCTAAAACAAACCTGGCAAATATACAGTCATGAATTTATTTACCAGAATTCAAGCTTTTCTGATTATGTGGTTTCTTGCATTCTTCTTAAAATGGTTTGGTGTTGAACCAGCATCTTGATGTGTTGTGTTGTCTGGGCCTGTCTCCTGAGGGAGATATTTTGGACAGTTACTCCCGAGTAAATCCTGTGTGTGGTTCTGGAGTTAAGGGCTTGTCTTCACATGCCATTGAGAAATTATTCAAGTCAGCTGAAGGTGTGAATTTAAAGTGAATTGCTTCAACTGCCCTACATCTCTGAGGCAGGATAATTGAGAGTCGCTCTGATTCTGGAAAACAGTGTCTGAAGAGGGTCTCAAGCAGTTTAATCAATCAATTTTTTAATTTGTATGGGTTTTGTCTCTTAAGAAGTAATCCGAAGTGCCTTATGGAGACAAAGCCTCAAAGTGGATTATGTTGTGTAGGAAGGCTGTTCTTAAGGATTTGAGAGGGTTTATGTGGACGCAGATGTATTACTAGTCAGGAATAGCACTTGTATTTTAAAGTCACTCTGTACTTTCATCTGAATTTAATATTCAAGCAACTCCTTCAGACTCTGCTAACCTTAGCAGAAATTATGAGAGGAATGTGAACTGACTTTAGCCTTTGCAACAGACCTTTGAAACACTGTTATGGCATCTTAACGCTGTCATTAACTGTGTGATGACTGAGAGTTTCACTAGAAACTTCTAGTTCACATACTTAATCTTTTGTAGTGAATGGAATGCACCTCTTAGGTGGGCAAAGCTGCAGTTTCTTGTGAGATTTTTCTAAACTGATGGGCAGGAGGAGGAAGGAAGTTAAAGAGGAGTACGAGCCCTCCCAGCAAATCTTGGACTTCCAGCCCAAACTGAGATTCTTCCCATCCTATAAAAAGCTTTTTTAGATATGTGTATGAAGCAGAGAACTTTGGCAAAATCTGGGTAGTAGAAAAAGGCTGAATGTTTTAGTATCTGAGGTTTTTGGCAACCTGCATAGGTATGTTTACCTCCAGCCTGAGAGGAGGGGATAGAGGAATCCAGCACAGGGAGTGTACACTTCAGACTGAACTGTCTGTGCAGACTGGTGGTTTTGAGTATTTGCTGCCTAATTTAGGGGGAATTTGTTGCAGAAGGTATGGGTAGGGCTCTCCTTTGCTTTTTAATGTACTGCTACAGTCTTTTTCCCTCTCTTTCACTTTACTTCCCATTTTTTCTGTTTTAATAAGAAGAGGAATGACTGAACTACTGTGTTTTTCCTTAGTCATTTTTGGTTGTGCAAAATAAGTTGCAGTGGCTGATGTACAGCAAGAACCCAGGTTGTTTCCTTTTCAGCAACTAAACATCATAAGGAATTTCTACTCTAACTAAATGCATGCAAGTATGTGCTTCAGGAGCCATGTGGGACTCCTGATTTTGTGGAAAAGTCCATCATGTGTGTTGAACTGCAGAATTACATCTGTGGACTGCTACCACCATGCCTCTAGGATACTTAACAGATCACTATATATGAATAGTTAGCATATTTATTTAAACAAAGTTGTGGAACTGGAAGGTTTTGAATGTTTTTCCTACTATTGTGGCAATTACAAAACCAAATGTTGTGGTTTTCTTGCTGAATACATTAAGTTTTATTGCCCTGTGAAAGATTTGGTCCTAGAGTCTAAGGACTGATTCTGTACTAAAGTTTAATCGACTGCATGTACAAATCCAGGTAGAGCGTAGATGCTTCCACCTTGGGCAGATAAGGAATGTTGTATCTATACTCAGAGTGCATGTGCTTTGCACTGCCTTTCTTCTCTGCTGAGGAGCACTGCAGTTTCTGTGGTAGTGCCACACTGGGGTAGGACTGAGGTCAGTTCATTTTGCCTTGTTCGTCATACAAGCAGCAGATGGCTGGTAGTATGCAGAAGCTATTGACCTGGGTGAGGGGCAGGCTGATGAGGAGGAGCCTGAATGTGTTTGTTGTCCAGTCTGGTTGACTCACCAAATTGGTGACTTGGTAAATGCCTTACTTTTACAGTCAAGGAATAGGATAAATTCATATAGATCTTGTTTTAAATGCTTTTTGGAGATGTCCGAATTGGCTAATCAGCAAACATCCAGGTTTGTTTCCCTTTATGCGCTCTGTTTTGTTTTGTTGCTTCTGAAGTGCTGAACAGCCTGTTGGCATCATGGGAAGCTGTTCAGTTCCTTGAAAATTCAGCCCATTGCAGGTCAGCTTTTCAGCTCTTCAGCTGAGACAGCTCCTGTGGACTTTGGTATCACACAGCTGGAAATTGGTGGTTGCCATGGGACCATCAAGTGTGACCCAGTTACGTACAGGATGGACAAACAGAGAGCAGCCCTGAAGAAATTATACTTAATGCTTCAAAAGAGCATATTTGCCATCACGGAGAACTTGATGTTATTGTAGGAAGAAAAATGTGAATGGAAAACAGAGATCTCTATAAGAAGATACTAAATAGCCCAAAAGCTGAAATTCTGGCTTAAAGAAAAAGGACAACTACTACACTAAGAGCCCTCTGGCTTCAGGACACATCTAGAAATTTCAAAGCAAAATACAATAATTAAGGGGATAATGGATACCTGAGAATTAGTGCACATTAGAAGTTAGGAAGTAAGTTAGAGAATTAACTCTGCATTTTTTCTACAGCTGAAGTATGTTAGGAAACAAATAATTCCAGTTACTAGGTGGAGATAATAAAGTAGCTCATGCAAGAAAAGTGGAAATATTTGTTAATACTGTTCTGTATTTGGGGAGGTGCAGAATGTGATACCATGAATGCCATTCCAACAGAGAGTTAAATCCATCTTAATGAATAAAGATTTATTACCTTCTAGGGATAGACATATGTAAATCAGCAGCGCTATGACTTGATTGTTTTAAAGAGCTTGCTGAAAAGTCTGCAGGCCTGCAGACAGTTTTTGATAACTGTTGGTATTGAGGGTCTTAAAATTAACTGTGTCAGAATAGACAAGGGAAGGGTGGGTGACAGATTTAACCATATTCCAGCTAGCTTGACATTAATCCTCATCAAAATATTGGAAAAGTTAATGCAATATTCAGTTGATAAAACATTAGACAGACTAACATCAGTCTGTATCACTTCAAGGGAAATGTGTCTTAACAAACGTGGTGACATGCTGGAAACTCAAGTTTTACTTGAGAGAGGGACCTGCATGAGATGTAGTAAAGCTGTATCTTCAAAAGGCATCTGATGCAGGGGCAGGCAGACAGTCCAACCCTTGCRGTCCCCTGCTATTCCCTAGCCCCTTCCAAGTGCTACCTATAGTTCCCTTTCTCAGCAACAGCAGAGGTAGTCAGTTAGGACTTTGACATACCCCTTTGGGACTCCTGTCCTGACACGTTAGTGCCATGTGGTATTGCAAAAGTAAACGAATTAAGAACTGACTAACCAATGTTTAAAAGTTAGTCATTGGTGGTGAATCATTATCAAATGGGAATGCTTCTAGAAATCTGTTTTAAGGATTGAGGTAAGGCCAGATTCCATTGAACTTTTCATCAAGTACCTGGAGACAAGGACAGGATCTGTACTCATAAAATTGGCAGGCCGTATCATGCAAGGTAGCGTGGTAGGCAAGGACAAGGCATCTTGTACAGAGTAATCTGGGTATCCTGGTGAGCTGTATCAATCCAAAGTGCATTTTAATATAGTCTGATGCAAGATCATGGGGCCTGCAGGTGTTGTACTTCAGTGTAGTGACAGAATAGGAGCTTGGGGGGAAGACTATACTTGGGGGTACAGTGAGTAAACAGCTGGACATGACTGCCGTCTTGCAGGGCAGCAAAGGTGTGTAAGTTTGGGTGTATAAGTAGGAGGGGCAATGGGCAAAAGAAGGTGAATTGTGTATGATTCTGGGGTTGTGAGCAGCCTGTTGAAAATAGGAGTGAGTTCATAAAAGAGCTAGAGGAGATATTTGAAGGCTGGGTGGCGTTCAGGTACCACAAGGAGAGCCTGAAAAGCTCATTCTGTTGCTGGATCTGTTGTTTCTTGATAGATAAATGGGGTGACTTGATAATTGGTGGGAAGCACCTTCTGAGGGAGAGCACACTGGAGGCTAAAAGGCTAACAGAAACAGGTGTGACAGAACTGATGTCTGGGAGCTGGAATCAGGCAATTGGAAATAAGACATGCATTTGTAATGGTGAGAAAGCATAAGCGCTGGAACAAYGACAAAGGAAAGTGGTGAATTCCACCCAAAATGTTCCCAGGGCTGAAAGCTTTTCTGGAAGTGTTACGTTAGGCAAACAAAGGTTTGGCTTACAGTTACATGTAGTCCTCTGGGCTAAATACAGGAATAATTGAGTATAGTGGTCTGTGGTGTCCCTCTGGCTTCAGTAATTCATAGATGGGACTATACAAACCTGCAAAACAAAATATTCCTCATATGCTGAATAATTGAGCACCAGCTGGCCTCTCTGATAGAAAGTATATATTTTGTGTGTGTATATATATGTATATGCATACATACATACATGTGAGGTATGTATGTGGATGGTGCCTCTTGGCCTGAGATACGTAGTTCCTCTGTTATATATTTCGAGAGCAACAGAAGAAATTGGAGTGGTTGCCAAGAGTTTCCTAACCATGCATATGGTTCCTCATGGACTCAAACTGGGAAACATGGGTGCATTTCCATTCTGCTAATGCTAGGAAGTAATTCCAGTCTGCAGGGTGCGTTAGCTTGTGCGTAGCACTGTCTGAACTCTGTTCTCCTGTCTCTGGAACTGATCTTTCTTGTATATAACCAGTTTTGGAATCTTTGTGCTGCTCTTCTCTTGCAAAGTAGTAGCTCAGATCTTTCTGGTCCTCTTCTTGAAGGTGCATCTGAAGAAGTGACAAGGAAAAGTAGAATGGAATGGAGTAGGTGCAGTGGGAGGTTCACAAGCAATGAGTTTATAAGCAACATTTTTGAGGGGGTTTTCGGTGTTTTTTGTTTTTTTTTCTTTTTATAGTGGACAATTAACCTCTGGAACTCGCTGCTGCATGATACCATTATGGGTAAGAATTAATATGGTTCTAGGAAGGATAAGGCACCTCAGGGAATGAAATTATTTAGTTTCATATAAATCTATAAAACCTCTTGTTCTAGGGTTTAAAAACATTTTGTAACAATGGGGTCTAACGTAGTGGGCAGATTATTCTATAATTGTTTACTAGGAAACTTCTTTTGCTGTAACATCTGTTTCTAGCTACTTTCAACAACAGGAACTGGTGATTCAGAGGTCTGTTTCTAAATTTAATATGAGAAGGAGCGTACTGCTGGCTGAAGGAACACTGAGGGTGTGTGTACGAAAGGGAGGTGGTGATAAAGAGAGAATGCACCCTGCATGCTAAAATGTGTCATTGTGCCTCTGATTGCAGGGCATACATGCTGATCTACAAACAGAATATACATGGATGAGAGTAATAAACTGGTTTTGAGCATTCAGCTTTTCAGTGATCATACTTGTACAGTGTCCCTTCATTGTATTTAAGGTAATTGATCTGCAGAGAAAATATACAGTCTTTATTTGAGGATTGATGTCTTCAGAAGAGAGAGGAATGGAATGGAGCAAGGAGATTTAAGATGTGGAAGGAAGAASGCCTAGCTGTATTTTTTGTCAAGCAAAAGTCTCCAATTTCTTTATTGACTACCTCCTGACACTTGTTTTGGAGAAAGCTTCTCTCTGTTCTTAAACTGAGAGTTACAAATGTTTCAATCTTCATTACTTCTTTTTTGCCTTTTCCTTTTTTTCCTCCCAAGGTTACATGCAGGTGCACACAGGCACACCAACTTTATTTGTGTATGACAATTGCATCTGGTAGATACTAATGGACAGAAATCGTTAAGGGGGAGGTATAGGTACAGGCATAATGACTGTGAGGGTTGTTTCACTGCTGCTTCCCTTTCATGGTCTCCAAGCACTGGGAGTAGCTGCTCAGCCTTGTTGGCAGTGACTACCTCACTATGCTCCTGAGATGTCACCTGAAGAGCAGAGCGCTATTCTGTTTGTCACTGTTTGTGTCCACACAAAAATACATGCACATGCTCAAAGAAAGCCAGTCAGCACCTGGATGTGCCTTGTGACCCTCGTCTTTGCACTGTCCAAGAGTCTTGGTGGAAAGGAATCTGCAGAATTGCAAAGGAGGGAGGGAAGCCTTAAAACAAGAACATCAGAAGACAGGTAATGCAATAAAAGTTTTAAAACTTGAGCAAATGCAAAAGATCAGGCATTTTAGCATCTCTGTCCTTGTAGGTGGGAATGGTTATTTTGTGGTCATGCCATTTGTGGTCCAAAGGTGGGATCTGTGAGTGGACTTCCTTTGAAGCTCTGTACAACGATAGAAGTAACAGCTCAGTCCTACCTCCTTGGTCTGCCTGTCTAGCTTAATATAGCACTAATCTGGCAAAGCATCAAGTAGGGATACTGGACCTTTGAACAGAGGAAAGTACAATGTTCAAGTCATAGATGCTATGAATTAGCTCTTAAGAGCTGCATCAAGAAGCATAGTTGATAAGTGTGGTATTTTGTGACTCTTCTATGAATGCCATATTTTTCCCTGCGTGCAGTCATTCCAACACAAGTTAAATTCTTTGTTGTAGAAAAAGCTAAGTATTTTGGAAAGCTGAGTCTGAAACACAGATGATATACTGCGGCAAAAGACTCCCGGGGGATTTTTTTACGAGATGGATTTTATTTGTAAATGAGTTTTCAGTAGTTCTTCAGTACATGCTATTGTATTGCTTGCGTGATGTCTTACAGTGTCACTGGTCTGATCTGGACTGTGATGACTGATTAAATTGCATCATTTGCTAACTGTGGAAAGATGGTTTGATCTGTAAGACACTTTGTGTATATGTGCATTTTGTAATGTAATTGTAAATCATAAATTAAAGATGTTCAGTTAATGCCAAATATGAGCTGTATTCATAGCTCTTGGTGTTCTTGTCTGCCCACAGGAGTTCCAAGAGTCAAAGGGGATCATAGAGGAGACTGAAGCTGCTTTTGTACTTTGTTTGAGGGGGGGAAAGTAATGAAATAAGTTATGTAGTCTAAGACATCTTGAAAATGAAGACTTTTAAGTGGTCTTTGGGCTTCTACCAAGGAACATGCTGCTGGCATTTTGGTTTTGTGCATTAGAGGAAAGAAAACACTAGAAATCCTTTGGCTTTCATCTATAGAGAAGTAACTGCACTTTGCTGCTATGTTTTGGCCATACTGGTTTTTGGCATGGTTGTGGTAATTTATAGTTTTATACCCTGTGGGTTTTCAGTGACTTAAATTACTAAGAAGAAATCGTTTGTCCTGTGGTGGTTGGTGAGACGGTGTTATAGTTGGCAGGAGGACCTTGTCTAGGAGTTGGAGGATCAGACCTGTAGTCTGTTGTGGCTTTGACAGTGAAGCTGTCTCAGAGGAGGACTGGAGAAGACTATAGTAGCTGGCTGCGGTGACATAACCTGGTTGATTGTTCCTTGCTGACCTTTGCCTTGGACTATAGAGGTGTAGAGCTCCTAATTAAAAAGTTTAAATGCATGTCTAACCTGGAAAGTTTAAATATTTCATGTTAATCTGCTTATGCTTTTGCTCATTGCTAATAAACTTTCATTTTGAGTTTGTGTTACGGTGAGGGGGTAGAAGGATCTTTATTCAGATCTCTGTTCAAATTGCAGCTGTTCACAAACAGCAACTCAGAAGCAAGAAACCATTTTATATAACCAGATAATTTCAAGCGTGCCATCATCATACAATATATTTTTTTTTTAACTGAAGGCAGTAAAGRTTCCCTAATAAATGAGTCACAATAGCATTATTGCTCTTATTTATATAACTTGAGATCTTGTAGTCTAAGCCTGTTGGCCTTTACCTACATGAGTGTTTTAATTTTTGGTGAGGGTTTTGTTTTTGTTTTAAAGCCACTTCATGATTACTCATTTTGTTTGTTTCTTGTACATATACACCCAGTTGTATCTTCTCCCTTTAGGGTGGAAGTAAAGCTTTATTACAACACGCTTCTCTTAATTTGACAAAGCAAGTATCAGTGAATATGGCCAGCTTCAGCAAGTAAGTCTGTGCAGGGCACTAAGAAGCGTTATCCCCAGATTAACTGTATGTGGAAACCTCAGCTACACTCCCTGAGGAAGAGTTCCAATAACTGGAGAGAAATAGTTTTATTTGTGAATTGTACACCCACATGGAAATAGCAAAATTTCCTGCTAACTTATATCTTTGTCAAATCACTTTTCAGAAGAGTCACATATTAAGTAATAATTCCAACACACTGCTAATACTTGCACACTTTTTTAGGATGTCTTTACTTTGTGACTTTTCCTATGGTGAAAGTGTTGCTAACGTAGAAGATAAAAGGAGATTTATTTCCATTTCTAGCCCACGGCATATACTTAAAGGTTCTTCCTTTTATAACTGGTCAAGCTCGAAACTTTGCCTTCCTCAAACACTCTGCTGTGTTTTACAGTATGAAACCTGATGCAATTCAACTGAATTTTTGGGCTGTAATCTTTTTGAGACAGGATTACACAACCCATAATGGAGTAAGGCTTTGATATAGAGTAGGAAATTGAATCTTTCATGCAATATAAATATAAAGTACTAGCAGGGGCTAGCTCTTTGTCCAAAAATCACTTTTTTTTTGTTTATTTGAATACGAAGGAACTCTGACCAAGACCCAGGAACTGAGTRCTACACAAGGAGCATAGAACATACAGTGCAAGTATTGTGAAAGTGGCATCTGATGCATGCCATGATGAGACAGAGAGGACGCCCCTAATGAGTCAGGAGCAGGATTGCCGTAGTGGTTTGTCATATAAAGAATGTTTTAACCCAACAGTAGCTCTGGCACTCGTAACAGAGCAAGCAGCACAGTAAGCCGTTAGCCCCATTTTGGGACAAGGCTGCAACTTTCCATCAAACCTAAAGAACAATGTCAGTCTGACTGCCAGCCAGCTGTTGTACTGTCTCTTCCCTTTCTTGGCTTCAAACCCAAAATAACAGCTATCTCATGCCTGCTTACGTGGGGTGAGCAAGGATCCAACTTTGATATTTCTGCAAAGGCCGCTTCACTGTGAACATGGACATAGCTCTGTCCATGTGCAAGAACTTACAGCTTACAGCAGTAGCACATCACCTGCCTTCTTAAAGTCACCATTTTGGGTCTGTCCTGCAAGGTCAATTGGTGCTGTGTGTGGATGTCCCAAGCTTTGTGACGGGTAGAGAATGGTCCTTCACTTTGGCTTCCTAAAGCAAGTCTATTCTTGGGAAACTGAAACCAGTGAAGGCTTAAAGGAATGATTTAATCAAGTTTTGTTAATCCAAAGTCGCTTGGTGGTTTTATATCTAAGAGAAAGGGTTTTTATTGTTAACCTTTGAGGAACTTAAACAGCAATTCTAATCTCTGTTTCACCTTAAAAGGGAACAAAAACTATTATGGAGTTCTGGGCCGTGATAACATTTTTCTTATTTAAAAAAAATGTACTTGAGGTATAATTTGGCAGGCAAAATTCTTGGTCAAAGACAGGCTCTTACAAAACTTTATAATAAATTAAATGGATGGTTTCGTTCATGTTTTGGTCTGGCCATGACAAATCCTAAACTTTTAACCGGCGGTTTATGGGAGTGTAGTCATACGTATATTATTGCTGTACACCCACGTGCACAGGCAGTAGTCCCAGTGTGCAGATGAGATAACAGGAACATATAAATAAAGCGGTTGGCTGGTTGTCCTAACGTTCTTGAGTAGATCCTTGTTAAAATCATGCCAGTCCAACTTATGAATAAATCTGGTGTATTGAAGATGACTCGCATTCAGCTATGACGCCATACAGCTCACCGTGTGGGCAATTTGTGGCCATTTTGTGTTTTTTGTTTTGTGTTGAGTAAACAATTTGAAATGCAGACCGAGAGCTCAAGTAATCCCTGCTGTCCCCTGAGAGTTGCAGGTTGCCTCCTGGCTACCCTGTTCCAAGAGAGGGGTGTTTGCAGGCCCATAGAGCTGTTCGATCGTGCCACCTGATCGCTCGGGGGTGTGAGGAGGTGTCTGTGTGCCTGTGGGAGAGGAACACTGTAGTTTTCCTGTCTCCCACCACCACCACTGTGCTGGAACTGGTGTTTTCTGGTGCTGTTACAAGATAAAAGCAACATTTGCTCCATTGTTCCTGCTTCGTGTATTATGTGAGTAGGTGATGCCCTGTCCATCACACATGCCTATAGAAATACTGCTGGAAATGATGTTAAAGAACAGTTTGCCTTAGGACAAGTCGTGAGTCTCCACCTTGTTCTGCACAGGACACCAGGGCAGCAAGGGGGGCTGGATTGCACCTCTTTATGAAAGTCCTGCGTTATGCTCAGTGGAAGGCAGACTGAGAGCCAGGACTCTGAAATCAGTGGTGATGTACTTGCACAAGCTCAGACTCTCCATTTCCCCTGTTTTTTGAAATCTTGGCATGCTGGTGGAAGGGCTAGAGGATGATTTAGAAGAAAAGGACCCTTCTTCTAGGTCAGTATGATGCCAGTGCTGTGTCCTGAACTTGCCTTGCTGGTTACCTGTGCTTGCACAGAACCTCCTGGGGACCTGACTGGGGCCTGCTGGAGGGTGTGAAAATTACCTGGTTTGGCTGTGTATTGGAACAGTGGCAACAACAAAACCTGTTTTGTTTTCCTCCAGTTAGAGGGCAACTCTCCTTTTATTTCTGTGGCAGCTGGGGAGTTGCTATTGTGCTGCTTTAGGTGATGAGTAACTTGCCAAAACAAGTTCAAATGGCTAGCACCTCGGGTGAGGGGAAGCTGCCTGCAGAATAAGAAAAGCTGCCTCTGGACCAGTTTCCCCATTTGGCCACCCAAGCAGGTAGCACGTTGGCTGTAAAAGTCAGACAGACAGTGACATGGTACATGACTGCATGTCTGTGAAGGTGGCTGCCAAAAACGTTATTGCAAGTGCGTGGGGAAGGCTGTAATAATCATGGCAAGGTGGTAAGTGCTGGAGCAGGAGTAGCATCTGTCCGTAGATGAGATTGAATAAAATGTCTCCTTTCTATATTTTTACTTTGTTTATTTGAATTGAAGTTAAGTACATAGGCGGAAAGCTTCATTGTCTGTTTTAAAAAAGATTTGACTGAAAAGGAAAGCTTCATTGTCTGTTTTACTGGAAAGGTAGGTTTCAAGAGTTGGTACGTTTAGTGCCTTTTTTTTGAGATAGCATCATCCTCAAACCAGTGGGAAGGAGTACAGCTAAGTATATAGGAATGCTGAGCTGTAAACGGGTTTATCTGGACATAATGTTAAGCCTTTTCAAACATAGCAGTGCATTAAAATTTTGAGTTTGATTATACTTTTAATCACACTGCTATCCCACTTTTTCTATCTTTTTCTGGAAGCCTGATGGATTTTTGTTTTTTGCTTTGAATTTTATGGCCACAAACATGCTTGTCATTGCCTAACTAATAATCACTTTTAGATTGTAAGCCTTCAGGGGCAAGGGTTGTCTGCCTGCTCCCTGCTGGAGAGCCTTCAGTGCAGAGGTTACAATTCCAGCTGGAGCATTTGGGTCAAATCATAATATAAATTTAGCAATAGTAAATATTTAAATTGGAGGCTGTATGGATCTGTTGGTGCTGGTGAATGGCAGCAAGCAACGTAACTGAGCCTTACTGAACCTTTTTGCAGAGCTGGAAGCTTGCTTGTTAGAGCAGGAATGCTGCAGGCTGGGGGAAGACAGCAAGTCTTTTGGAACATTGTTTCTATTCTTAAGGCAACATTTTGAATGGGGTTTGGAGAAAATACAGCATAAAAAGGAAGGTGGTGATCTGAAGACATCAGCAGAATTTCAAAACAACAGCCTCCAAAATATGTGTTGTAGCATAATTTCTTTTTATGCTTAACTACTGAGATTGAAGTACACGCCCTGAACGAAACAATTATGGGACTAGATGGACTAAGTAAATAGCTTACCTCTTAAAGAAAGCAGCTTAAGTTTAGAAGAGAAAAAAGAAATATAGTAAACTTAAATAAATCCCTTTGAGGATAAATGCTTCAGCTGCAGGCATTTTTCCCGGCATGAAACCACTGGAGATTGAGCTATTGGAAGCTTGGCAGGAATGCGGTAACATCAATAAATCATCCTTCATCTGTTGATCAGAGTTTTATGTGAGAAGTCATCGTTGTTACCCATCTGGCAGGATGTCCGAAGCATAGAAGATCTCTTCGCTTGATAACGAGCAGGTAGGGCTGGGAGCAGGCTATCTGTTGTGCGGTGTCTGCCCAGGGTGGGGGGAGACAGGATGGTGGGAGGGGTGTCGGAGGCTGCTTAGCCGTTATCTCGAGTAGTTTCTGTGACATGGCTTTACAGCTAGTCCTTGGCTTGAGTGAGGAAGTCTTCCCTTCTCCCTGGGGAGAAAAGAAGCTGTGTGACATTTAAGTAGGAACATAGTTTGACTGTTGTCCCATAAAGAGTTGGAGAGACTGTGTATTTGAAAACTGAGGGTGCAGCCTATTTATTGATCTGTAAGCTTGCCCTTTTTGTTTTTTTATCAAGGCAGCTCTATGTTGGCATAGTGGGTAAAAGGAAAGGTGGAATTAAAGTGTGCTTTTTCATATCCTGATTCTCAGCTGCACTTGATGCACCTTCCTACTGCTCTTGTCACGGAAGAGATCTTGGCAGAAATAGAGGAACTCTGATGTGGGAGTAGGAGGCTGGTGTTTACATGTAGCTGCTTGTGTCGCTGGGTGTTTTTTGGTGTGTTTTTTTGTGTGTGTGTTTTAATTTGCTTTTGTTTTTTTAATTTTTTAATTTAAGTGTGACCTTTCCTAGATGACTTTTAGCTAATGGATGTAATGGAAGTGTCACTTCAGGTACTTGAAAATACAGTAGCTCATATGTGTGCAAATCTTATATATGAAACTTCTGTTTAATGTGTAACCCAGTGAGAGTCACTGTGTTTGCTRTTCTGTCTGAAGAGATGAACCAGCTCAGGTAGGGAACAATGGAGCCTGTTCTTTAGTTAAAGGAACTTTTTGTTTGCTCTTGGCTTTAGATCTCCATGAGGATGCTGTAAATGTTCCAGTGCAAGGTCGCTGGCATGTCCATTAAAAATAAAAAGAAGGAAAGTATTCATTGAAAATAACTTATTTTAGTTACTCAGTAAACCTGCTTCCATTCTGATGGGAATACAGTTTAGAAATTAAGTAAAACTAGACTTTAGTACCATGAGTTAGGGTGGAGAGGTCATTTTGCCCTTAAGAGGRGCTATTAAAACCTACAGCAATGTGAACTTCAGCGACACATTTCTTTTTCTTTGGAAGGTACTCCTTCCTATTCTTTAGGTATGTTTAGGGTGTGTAGTTAAAGGTACTAATATATCCTGTAGTAAGATTTGTATCTTTACATTCTGTGGCTTAAAATCACCAAAGTAGCAGCTCTATGCCAAGTTCAATTTCTTACCACTTTTGAAGTTGCCCCAGTTCCAAGTGAATCCAGAACAAGATGAGACAGAGACTGGCAGTGTGTGTGGCTGCGGATCAGAAAGGAGTATTTTTCAGAGGAATTGCATGAGTCATTGAGTGCCACCTCTACCTAAGATCAAGCTATTTCAAACTTTGTAGCCATGTGGACTTACTTATGTAGAAGAAAATTTAAATAACATCTCAGGGTCTAAACCATTTTTAACTGTTCTGTTTTTCAGATTTCTAAAATAAAAAGGAAATACAATTTTGTTATAATTTTTTCCTTTTCCAATCATTTTAATTACTTTTTTAAAAATTTTATCACTGGAGTTTTTTAGTGATAAAAAGCAGCCTGTATGGACTAGAGTTACCAGATGTGCTTTTATTTTGGTGCAGCTTGCTTTTGCATCTTGATAAATTCCCAAAGTGCTCTGGTCAGTAGAGGCACCAGATGTTTACTGTGTGTTGCTGTACTTCTGATAGCGGTTGTGAAAACACTGCAGAAACATCACTGGCTAAAGGATAGGGGAACAGCAGATTTTGAAATGGCAAAGGGATTAAATGTTTAACACTTGAGCGCAAGCAGCTGTTAGAGTTTATTGGATGGTGTAACTTCTAATTGCATTGTACATTGTCCATGTCAGCACAGGTTAAATCAACTGCAGTAACTTTCAGTTGTGTCTGTACTTGAGTAAAAGTGCTTAGTGTTAAACTCGGTGTCTTGCACACACAAGTTAGGCTGCCTTTTCAAGATTACCGGTTTGGGTATGCTTTAGGAATTCTGTGAGATGAGATATGAAGTGTCCAATCACTGTTTTTACTCTAGTCCAGCTAGGTAGAACAGAAAATGCTGTTGGAAATCTGATTGCTCAGCCTTAGCGTCGCTGCTTCGATCACTGGTGATGTGCTGCCTCGGGTAAAAGAAGAGTGAATTGGTATTGCGGCGGTTGTAACAGCAATGTAAGGTTTGGAGTGCATGTGCAGGGGTACACCGAGGCATGTTCTTTGCCTTCATCTGCAAGGTCRTTGTTACTCTGCTGTAGGATTTCTGTTCAGGCAGTTGTGCTATGCAAAATTCATGTTCTTCACAAGAGAAATTGCCTGTCAAATGTCTGTGCATTCATGGACTGTTATTTACAGATATGAAAAGTGTAAGTTCAGTATTTACCCCTGCTGGGGTCTAGTCTCATTAGTCATCTCTCTTGGTTTCTTGCATGTTGCCTTGCTAGGTGGTTTGTTTTATAACTGTAAAATCACATGTGGTTAACTGACTTGAACTGTAACACATATAGTTGTAATACTGAGCTCTTTACCAGCTACAGGGACGCATGCAGAGGGATGCTCAAGGACCACTCTCCTCTCCACTCTTGTTTCCTTCTCCCATCTCTTCTCTCACGCCCTTTATGGTCTCCAATGCTACGAAGTGAGGACGGAGCAGTGTTGCTGAACGTTCAGCTTAGGATCTCTCTGAGCTTTTCAAGGTCAAAACCTGACAAGTCGTATTCTGAAAGATACTGAGCACCTCCTGCACTGCACTCTGAAGCCTGGGGATAAATGTGAATAAAAACTGAAGCTTGTACTTTTGGCCAAAGCAGCTCTCCTGTAAGAGCATGGCTCAGGACTACTGTAGTAGACAAAGTGGGAAATTGCTCATTTTCTGTGCTCAGTGGACACAGAACTCACAGGTGGCAAACGCAGAAAGTCATCCTTAAACAGACCTCTCYGGTCATTTACGGCAAGGCAGGAATGAGGTATGATTCGAGAGTTTATTGTTAGGGAAATTATGGCTGCTAATACTGCTTTTTAAATATCACATTGATTACAAAACCATCTGTGTAGGAGTGGTGTATAGCACTAGACCTTCAAAGAGCTGGTAAACAAGGAAGATTCAGTGTAAACACTTAAATAGCAGGATCCAAAAGTAGGTTAGAGTGTTATACAACCTGAAAAAAAAACAGCTTTGAAGAGCAGAATTTTTGAAGATTAAAAAAGGAAGAAAGTTTTTTATAGATTTAATTTTTGTAAATGGGTACTCATTTGACATTGATTATATGAAGCAAGAATCTTATTTTTATCTCCAACTTACTGAAGCCTAATATTTCTGTATGCAGACTGAGAGAAATTAGCTTTTGATAATTTTTTGTTTTCCGAATTACTGTCAGTCAGGTTAATGTTGTTCATAAAGATGACGATTCCTTAGCTGGGGAATTTATTTACAGTCTATATCAGAGATTATATGTTCCCTTTAAGGAAGAGTCCAAAATTATAGCTGTGCAATTTGGGCAGTGGGATGGGGGAATTGGGGAGATGGGTTAGTTGTGGGGGGTTTTGTTTGGTTTTTTTTGTTTGGTTGGTTTTTTGTTTCTCAAATAATGAGTGTATGAGTGGTGCTAATTAATCCTCCTTAATTATGTGTTACCAAATAACAGCATCATATTTTTCTATATATATTTATATAATGAGATTTAGTTATAATTAAAAGCTGTTGTGGAACCCTTGTTCCTTAGTTGGAATGTTTTTCTCTATAGGAAATCTCCTTTCAGCTTTGTGTTCRATGCTTTCTCCTTATTCAGTTATCATCCATTACGCCCACAGAGCATCTTGTGGTACACCATATCTAAAATACTACCTTCAGGCTGACATGCAATTAATTTTAAGAAAGTCAAATCATACAGATAAATATACCATCCCATAGAAATTTGCTTAGCCTGGAATATCAAATAGGCCAAGCAAATAATTTGCTCAGTCAAGGGGTAGCCAAACAAAAATAAACCAACCCAGATCTTGCAGATTGATCTAAAGCTGGTAGATTTGGTCGCTGTCAGATGTTTAGGGAAGAAATAGCGAGTGGGAATTCTTGTCACTCTAATTTGGTGGAAAAAAATAATTGAAATCTTTTTTCCATGCAAGTTTTTATATTAAATCTGTTTCTGATCTTCCTGAGACAAAAGCACTCATCAGAAATACCTGATACCGTAAGCCGCACTGTAGTCATTGCATTCTGGTGTTAGTTAATGTTCTGCAATACCTTCCATCGCTGAAGAAGTAGCAAAACATTTCATATAGTAGAGAAACACCATAAAAATACCTATTTAAAAATACTTATGTCGTATTTTATTGTGGAATGTTTCCTGGGCTTTTCAAGCAATAGGGGCACTCAACGTGCAAATCCATGCTTAGCTGAATTTGGGGGATTGATTTGCAGGATGCTTGAGAAGAGAAGCTGTAGTCACAGTTGTACCTATAACTGGTTTTGTAACTTGCGTCAGGTCAAGTAGAGCAAAGCACAATAATCCCCCGTGGAATAAAGCAGCAGAGAGTTAACTCCTCTTTTTCAAATGGGCTGCTGCTTCTCTACAGCTATCCAGAGGCAGCATACTAGGAGCTGCAAACCGGGCTAGGAATAGTTGTAATATTCCCAGCTACAGTAGCAGGGACAATTTCCCTCTATTACTAGATCCCAAAGCCTACTGCTGTTTTGGTTAAACCTCCTTCAGTTTGTTTTAAACTTCTCTTAATCTCAGAAACTGAATAACTGATGCAGGCAATGAATGTGTCTGTATGCTCAGAATATATAAATTCATTCATAGGCTCTTTTCTGAGTGTCTTTATGCATTATTTTACAGGGGCTCCGGGGCTCCTTACACTTGGTTCTTGGGGAGGAAAAAAAAAAAAGGATGGTGCCRTCTTTTTGATCTGTGCAGATTGTCTATGGAACAATTGATATTTGCAGCGTCCTGGCTCAGAGGAATCTCATAATCCATTCTTATCACATTAAGGTCTAATTGCCTGTCTTAATAGGATGTTGCAGAAGTAGAAGAACAGAGGAAGTAGAAGTGGTTGGTGGAAAGAGAGAGTAAAATATACAGCGGAAATAAATTTAAACCTATGGTCACTTGATCAAAAGCAAGCTAGCAAAGCCTTTTAGTTATGGGAAAACTTTTCTTCTCCTTAATTTCCTGTGGGAAGGGAGGAAACAATTTCGTTCATGGTAGCACTTTTTGTTTTCAACTAGAAATGGTTTTGTTTTTGTTTTTGTTTTTTTTTAAATTCTTGACCAGTTGCGGTGACAAGGCTAATTCAAGAATCTTTTTGTTCCCTGAAACAAAGTGGGCTTGTTTGGAGTCTTGGGAACCTGAAAGTAAAATGAGAGGTTCATGTGCTACAATTCTGTTTTTATTTGTTTGTTCTAACTTTGAATTTGCTTTAACTTTAAATATGCTTTTAAAATAGGAGGGCCAGTGAATTACAGGGGCAGACAGATGAAGTTTTTATCAGTAAGTACAGGAAGAAGTAGGATGTAAATAAACATTAGTGACATACCAATCTGTTGCTTCGTTCTCCTCTAACTTCTGTATTTAAGCTAGAACAGTTTCTTAGGAAATAACCCCAATATGTCCACTTTATATTTCAGCATTTATAGCCTGAAATATGTCAGAAAAAATTCACCAGGTTAATCACATTCTGAGCTCTTTCTATTATAGATTTTCTTTATGACTAATGAAAGGATTATAATTGGGTAAGAAGTATGATTTATGAAATCAGTTGTTACCCTTGCTGATTTAATGTGGGCCTGTAACTTAGAACAATTTTATTGTCATTGTAAATTTTTTTCTTTTTATATTCTGGTTTCACTGTAACTTACATAACTGCAAAATAAACAAAGTGGTTTTAGTTCTAGATCTGCATATCACATTAGCAATGAAAAGGGAGGTGGTACTACGCTGCTTTCAGAACTTTAAGTTTTTCTACTTAAAATCTTAGAAGGTAGCAAGAAACAGTTGTGCTTAGAACAGCTGCATTTGCTTAGGTTAARGATTCCTCCCCCCCCGCCCCGCCTCGGGAGAGAGAATGCACCCAGTAGATAGCTGGAGGTAATAGATGTAGCTTGGAGAGGTTAATGTMATCCTAGAGCGTCATCCAAGTTAGAGAACTGGAGACAAAGGGTTTGTGAGGAAAAATATTATTTGCTAAAATTAAAGATCTTCCTTATTTTGTGTAGCTGTGCAGCCCTAAAGATCATACTGCAATAAGCTTGAATTAAAATCTGTGCTTATTAAAACTAAACTAAAATATGCTATTTTAAAAAGGAGACTGTGTCCTGAAATTCCATATTGGGAATTAAAAATTATTTCACTTCAACAACCACAGTTTTCTAGTTTGGGGCTAGATCTCGGTGTGTCAAAACCCCATGTTCTGCTGAGCCTCAAGGTCCATTCGGTGCCTTGGGAGCCCTGAAAAGGGCTGAAAGAAATGCATGTTTTCACCATGAGAAATCAGACATTTTGGCTTTTCAGCTGCATAGTACTTTGTTCTTCAGTTTGAGCTACCTGCTTACAGACTTTTTTTGCATCGGGGTTGTGAATAGAGCATGCACTGGTCTCGAGGGGAGACCACCTATGGCAAGGAGTTGCAGACTGCCTGCCACAGACTGGCATTTATGTCTCCTCCCCGACCCCCCCCACSCTTTTCCTCACTACCGTGTCATCACTGCCGCTTACCATGAAACCCCAACCCCAATCTGGCATCCTTAAAAGGAGGTGAAAATCAGCGATGAAAATATTACCTACCTATTCCAAGGAATATTCTGGACAGGAGGCTTTAAAAGCAGGTTTTGAAAGCTTTAAATAGTTTAAATTTAACCGTGGAATAAAGAAAACCCCAAAACATTCCAATACTGTAGACATCTGTTGTTCTGAGTACCTCTTAATAGTTTGATTTCTAAGCATCTGCAAAAACAAAATAAACGTTAAATTCTATGGTTATTAGTTTAGTAACATCAAACACCAATACATGTAATGATGGATTTAAGAGAGAAAATATCAAATTTATTTGCAGCCTGTCAGTCAGAATGTGTCTTATACTGTGTATAGGTTTTTGGTTTTTCGGTTTTTGTTTTTAAGAGTTGGAGCATTTAAATATTTTAGACATGTGAGGACAGAAACCTGTTTTCAGCTCTTGGAATTGATTTTTGCTAGCTAGAAAAAGGTCTGCCTCTCTCTTCTGAGACACAGTGTTAGACAGTAATGCCACAGAGCTTTTTTTTGTTTTATAACTGCTAATCTCTGCCAAAACAGCAGCTCTTCTGTGAGTATCAGTAACTTGAAAGAAAAGACATGTTCAGAGCATTGAATGTGGTACTTCTCGGTGTAAAGCTCTTGTTACACCAYGCTGCCTACAGCCTCACAAAGAGGATTATACGGGCTCTGTTGTGCCTCCTAACCTTTTTTGAAATCATTTTGTGTGTGTGCAAGACAGAGGTCTGGTAGAGGTGATTTTTAGCTTTTGCTTTTTTTATTGTTCTTTCTAAGTCTCTAGCTGGAACCACTTTGTGCTCTCTCATTTCTTTTCCATTATTTCAGTTGCTTAGAGCAGCCACGTCTGCAGCGCTTGGGTTTCGGTGCTTTATCCACGTGTTCTCATGGGAGAAGCAAAAAAATCACCTTCATGCTGTGAAAGGAATTCTGCAGGTTGTGCCCCAAACCGCAATGAAGTAACTTCCCACGTAATTAGCTAGTGCAAAGTTGAGGGAAAGGCTAGCCCCAGAGGAACAAGCAGTAGCAGCTACCCATGTTTGTTACAGCAGTCATCCCATTCCTCCTTCCCATCCTGCTTGCCTCCTTCTCCCTGCACATTGCATAGCTCTATGTGCAGAGGCACGGCTGTAGTAAGCATGCATGACTTGTCCTTGCTAAGTGGTTGGCTCTGTGCTCTCCTGTTGAATTATTGCACTAGTAACCTAGTGGATGAGAAGTTCTTGTGGCTGCCAAGGTGGGTGAGACCACAGGGAAAACAGCTTGGAGATCCATGAGAGCATCCCTTCCAAACAGCTTCCAAGATAGAAAAAAATCCATGCAGGAAAAAAAAAAACTCTGCTGCTGTTTTGTGGTTGTTCTGTCCTGGGCAGGTGGCAGTTGTGCCTTAGGAGTAAGGACAGTCCTTTTATATCTATCTGTTCACATTAGTACAAATGACTAATGCTATTCTTGTGCACACAGTTGTTATTTAAATGTCAAAGGTAGCAATTCTAGGGCAAGCAGTCATGCTGTGACTCAGTCTAGGTAAGGACCTGGAGACATTAAAGAAAATGGGAGTTTGTAGCTAACTTCAAGTAAAGCACTGTGCGGCTTTGATAGCTGTGGGGTGTGTTACTGGTCTGTGTCCTTCAGCACTTCCTATAGCAACTACAGCCCTGGGGAGGTGCCTGGGGAAAGGCTCAGGACTCATGCTGCCTGGAGGAGGCTCTCCTGGAGCTGGGAGAACTGCAAGACCCCGACAACTTGTGTTACTGATGAGGGAGGAGTATTTGACATTCATTTGCCCACTGGGAAGTAAAGAAAGAGAGAGCTGGAAGTTCCTTGTGCCCATTCCCTGAGGAACTGAGTCTTAACTCTTACATTTTGGCAACTGTGCCAAGAGCACCAACTGAGATGAGTGCTGCAGTGAGATAAAACCCTCTCCTCTCTGGCTGCCTTCACCAAATCTCGGGCTAGGTATGCAAGACTGGTAAAAGCTCCTGGGAGGAGAGCTTGGGAGGCCACGGGCTGGATCCCTCCCTGTGGTGGAGGAGATGCTTTCATCGTGAGCTCTGTGCTGGGCTCTGTAACGGTGACTGCTGACCTTTCCCACAGACCAAGATCATGGGAGCTGCTTGCGCTGGTGCRGGGAAGGAGAGGGGCTAATGCATGCCTTTGACCATATAGGCAGTAGCTGATATTGAGTTCTGTGTATAGAAATGTCTGTTATCTTCTTCGGAGAAATGTAGGCTAGAAATAATTAAACAATTGTGTTGTATATTCATTGCCTGACACACTGTCATTTAGGGTTTGTAAGGTGCAGGTCTGTAGGAATTGGTATGCTACAAGTTAAAAATAATAAATCTGATGCATCTTTATAGTGCATGCTTTGATCTCCTTGTGCTCTGCTAAGCCGTTCTTCTCCCAACCAAAGGGAGCCAGACTCTGTGTGATAATGTACATCCTGTCTCCTTGCCCACTCCATGTGTGCACACAAGCTGCGTATTTTACTTTAGAAATGGCAAATTTGGGTCACGAGTTCAGCAGTTAAAATGATGATTTTACCACATCCTGCCTGCACAGGAAGCTTATTTTTTAAAAAGCTGGTAAGTTGGGTCCTCTAGATTTTGTCAAAACAAAAAGCACAGCAAGCTATTTAAAGCTGCAAAGAGGTTTGGATTCTCACAGGATCAGTTTGCCACTTTGTCTCATGGTGCATATGTTTAATTTAAAGTGAAAGCCTTGCAGCCTGCTCCAGTGCTACCTGGACTAACCAGCTTCCTATAATCACCAAGCTGTGATGATAATCTAAAAAAACCTRTTTTCCCCATTATGTTAAGAAAGAGTTGTGGGTTTTTTTCTTGGTTAGCTGGGTTGGATTTTTCTGAGGAGGGATTATTTCTTCATTAATTGGGGAAAAAAAGTTATACAGTACCATTTGGTCCAATGGATAGGTGATAACTGTTTCTCACTGTAAAACATCCAGACACATTAAAAAAATTGTGCTAAATATTCATGTAGTAACTGCAAGACTTTCACTTGTGCAGTGGTACGTAAGGGAAAGGAGCCAGTCAATCTGGTAAGCATTGTGGATGCTCAATAGCAAGGAGTGACCGTCCTAGTCGATGAGGGGAAGGCTGTGGATGTGGTCTACTGGACTTTAGTAAGGCCTTTGACACTGTCTCCCACAGCATCCTCCTAGGGAAGCTGGCGGCTCATGGCTTAGACGGATGTACTCTTTGCTGGGTAAGAAACTGGCTGGACGGCCGAGCCCAGAGAATTGTGGTGAACGGAGCTAAATCCAGTCGGCGGCCGGTCACGAGCGGTGTTCCCCAGGGCTCCATTTTGGGGCTGGTCTTGTTTAATATCTTKATC